>SJXQ01003895.1:265815-296938 GCA_006408695.1 Aepyceros melampus | reverse complement strand
GTGACAAAGGGTACATTGACGTCCTCCATGGAATAAGGAGGGCCGCTCACATGTGCAGGGGAAGCCCCTGTGGGGAGGCAGCAGGAGGCGGCAGCAGCACGGACCCAGCCATGGAGCAGCATTCTCCCTGAATCGGCCTGGTGGGTGTGGCTGGGCTGAAAGGGCTCAGACCCGGGTGTATGCGTGGATGGAAGACTTTGGTTGGCTGAGCTGGGGTGGGGGCCCCGGAGGGGGTGGGGCTGAGCTGGTGCAGGCAGAGCGCTTGGCTGTTTGGTTGAGGTTGTGAGATGCAGCTGTCCTTTGCTGGACACTCCCTTCTGCTGGGGTCCTCACGGTCAAGAGGCTCCCCAGGCCTTCTCAAGACCCCATCCCAGGTCCTCTGTACTTTTAGAGGTTGGGGTCTCCATGCTGCCTGTCGGGGGCCCCTGTGGCTTCTGGCAAGCTGAGCGGCCTGGGGTGGAGGCCCTAGAGCTCGTGGTTCTGGATTTGATTAGGATTTTGTTTGTTCAAAAGTTACTAGGAACAGTCGTTTTTTGTTGATTCAATTTAATATGCATACGTATGTGCGTATTTGGTTTTCTCCACCAGAAATCTGGCTCTGCGGAGCTGCGTTGGTTTGTGGCCCCACCTTTAGGCCTGAGGTAATCCGTGTATTTAATCAGTGGACTTTTTATGAGTGTGGGGTGAGCCACGCAGTGGTCACACATCTGCAGGCCCACGGGCTGCCCTCACTTAGATGGCCTGGCTGTGCCCAGCCCTCTGAATGTGAGAGAAGGATTGGACAAGAAATAGCCCCGAGGCAGCCCTTGTTGAGCCCAATAGGGACAAACAAATCATGGCTTGATGGGGTGCCTGCCCTGGGTCTTCAGCCACACCATATTACGGGACGCCCTCCAAACGTCTGCTCACTGCCAGGCACAGGGTCCACAGCGGTTTGGCCCATGAGCCCTACAGGCTGAATCATCAAAATATATGTGTGTATATGCGTGTATGTATGAGCGTCTGTGTGTGCGTGCATGCCTTAGCGAAACGGGTATTAAGAATCCTGACTCTGCCACTTACCTGTATGAAGTCAACAATAGTAACTCTATGGCAATTGACTTATCCTCTGCATACAGTACCTTTGTTTCCTCATCTGTGAAATGGGGACAATGGGAATAACTACTTCATTCGGTTGTTGTGAGGTTAATATGGCAAAACACTTAAGACAATATTTTGCACACAGTAGGCACTCAGTAAATGTGAGCTGCTACAATGATAATCACTTTTGTCATCTTAGAAGGTGTCTCAGATCCAGTTCCCCAGAAGCAAATGTTAAGATGGGGACTTCCCTGGTGGTCCAGTGGTTAAGAATCCTTCCAATGCAGGGAATATAGGTTCGATCCCTGGTCAGGAGAACTAAGATCCCACATGCTTTGGGGAAACTGAGCCTGTGGGCAACAACAAAGACCCAATGCAGTCAAAAAGAAAAAAAGCTTTCTTTTTATGGCTGAGTAGTATTCCATTGTGTATATGTTGATGTATGGCAGCAAAAATCAAACCAATATTGTAAAGCAATTATCCTTTGATTAAAAATAAATTAATCAAAAAACAGGGGATCACAGCTAAGTGATTTCTGAAAGCAATACTCCCTGGGGACTCAGGTGAGAGGCTAAAGGTCACTGGACAGGAGGGGAAGAGGCCAGCAGAGGTGAAGAGGGTGCTCCTAGCCTGTCCCACAAAGGGACTCTTGAGGTTGTCCCCTTAGAGGTAAGGGAGCTGAGACCTCAAGTCCTGCACCCTAGTCACTGGCGAAGGGCCATGTTGGGGGTAGAAACTTCCAGGTACTTCTGGCTCTGCAGGTGAAGCCGCTCCTGTAGCCTGGGGCAGTCACCCAGGGAAGAGTGCCCAGAGAGAAAGGTCACAGAAGGTGAGGGAGGTGCCTAGACCCTGCACAGAGCCCTGGGGGAGCCTGGGGGTCCTGAAGGTGGCACCAGTGGTGCTCTCCAGAGGGGGCCCTTGTGAGGAGTGCAGAACAAGTGCTCAGGGCCTGACCCCTGCCGGCTCTTGCCCCCGCCTCTCCACCTCACCAGCCACAGGCTGCCTCTGGTCCAAGGCCAGGGCTACCTCCTGGGTCTGCGAGGCCCCGGCCAGGTTCAGAGCGTCATATATTTGTGTAGGACAGCGGCTCCGTCCATGATCAAGGAACCAGTGAGAAGAGCCTTGCCTGCTTGGCTGCCCAGAGCACCATGGGAGAGAGGCAGCCCTGCCAGCCAGCGCGGGACGCCCTGGATCTGCCCCAGGGCACTGGTGTTAGGAAGGCGGGAGAAGCTGCAAGAGTGTGACAGCCACACGCAGCCCCCAGCCCCTTGGAGGCACATCTGCCACCTCTCTCCTGCCTCCTGCTCCACTCTGCCCCGCCCTGGGCAGCCCTGAACTCCTCTGACGGGCCTGGCGGCAGCTGCCCAAGCCAAAACCTATTAGTGTTGCCCTGGGGGAACCACCTGCCTGGGTATCAGAGGGAATGTGGAGAACATGGCAGGCCCTGCATACCTGGCTCCTGTGAAACGCCTAGACCCTCCCAGAAAGCTCCCTTGGCCCGGGGAGGCAGGAAGGAGAGGCAGGAAGACCACCTATTGTGGGTGACGCTAGGGGGCCCCACGCTAAGGATAACAAGAATAACCTATTATCACCCACGATGTGTTGAGTCATCACTGTGTTTCAGGTGGAACCCTTTCCAGGAACCATTTTATTCAAAACTCACCATGACTCCATGACGTCCCTACTCCTAGGTCAGAGAGGTGAAGTTTCAGACCCAAACTCACATAAGTTCCTATCTGTTCTCTCTGCGCCTCGCTCGCCCCCTCAGACTATCGCTAGCACAGTAGCAGAGCAAGTCTGGTGGACAGTTAGCCCACGGCTGTCGCCCCTCTGGGCCCTGCAGCGGCTTATTGAGAGCAAAAGCCCAGAGCCTCCTCACGTAGGCCTCCACGCCTTGACCTGATCTGGCTTCCCACCACCCCCAACCTTCTCTCCTACCTCTCATGACCCCCCTCTAGCCCCACCAGCTGCCTCTGCTGTTCTTCAAATGGCCATGCAACCTCCAGCCTCAGAGCCCTCACATGGACTGCTCCCTTTGCCCAGCAGGCTCTTCCCCAGCCCCCGTGTGGCCCCCTCTCACTTATTTCATGTCTCTGCTCCTGAGACCTCCGACTTTCTCTATTCCCCTTGTTGTTCAGTCGCTAAGCTGTGTTGACTCTTTGTGATCCTATGGACTGTCTAGCAGGCCAGGCTCCTCTGTCCTCCACCATCTCCTGGAGTTTGCTCAAATTCATGTCCATTGAGTCCCTTTACTCTGCTTTATCCTCATTATTTTTGGTAGCTTTTCTGTACTGATTCTGTGCCTGTCTCCCTTCACTAAAATGTCAGCTCCACAGTGGCAGTGATTTCGCCTTCAGTTCACTGCTGGATCAGGTCCTCCATCAATGTCATCGATACTTGATAAATGCGTGCAGAATAATTGAATGGCACCAAGACCTGAACTCAAAAGCCTAAATGGCAGGCACCCTGGGGTTGGAGAGGGTGGCTGCCAAGGTCTACCGAGCCCTGGTGTCTGTGGCTTTTCTTGCAGCCAGAGGGAACATAGCATCTTCTGGAGAGTTTGACCCCAGGCACATGCTTCATGGCCCTGTGCAGCCTGTCTTGGGCTCTGCACAGCCTCCTTCTCTGGGCTGCTGTCCTTAACCAGTACTGCCCGCTTCCTTTCTTTTTTTTTTTAAAATTAACTTTTTGGCTGCACTGCGCAGCATTCTGGATCTTAGTTCCGGGACTAGGAATTAAACCCGTGCTCCCCTGCAGTGGAAGCAAAGAATCTTAACTACAGGACCACTGGGAAAGTCCCCCCACTTCCTTCCTCTTAACTCTGAGGCCTAAGGGAAACACTGCCCTTTCTCTTTCAGCTGTGGATTCAAGTCCAAGTTCAGAGGAGCTCAGCAGACACCAAATTCCACACCTACCGTTTCTTTCAAAAGACCTTCTGAATCCTCTGAAGCCTTTGTTCTGCAAAATAATATCTACCAAGCATCGTCTATGGGGCGTGCATGCTAAGTCGATTCAGTCTTGTCCTACTCTTTGCAACCTGTGAACTATATATAGCCTGCCAGGCTCCTCTGTCCATGGAATTTTCCAGGCAAGAATAGTGGAGTGGTTTGCCATGCCCTCCTCCAAGGGATCTTCCCAACCCAGGCATCGAACCCATGTGTCTTATGTCTCCTGCAGTGGCAAATGGGTTCTTTACCACTAGTACCACCTGGGAAGCTGAGAGGAGCCCAATCTCCAGCTCTCTCTGCCTCTTTCTGTCCAACTTGACCCAGGAGGCCATACAATGCGTAGCTGAAGCATGAAGGGCTGGATTGCAGGGACAGGGCCCAGAGAAATGCGGGAACAGGAGAGGGAGCCCTGAGAGGTGGCCCCATCCCACCCTACTCCCTTGGATGAGAGGGATGATGTCTTGGAGCAGCCGGGTGGAGAGCCAGCCTTGCAGAGGATGGAGAGCAAGCCAGGCACTTGGTTGAGGGACACCTGCCAGCCTGTGTCTTCTTCCTTGAGCCCAATTCTAAGAAAGCCTTTTTCCGTCTTCAGCCCCGTCCCCAGTCCCCAGCTGCTGACTGCCTGCTGCCCAAACACCCAGTACCTGCCCAGGGCCTCTCCTCTGGGAGTCCCCTGGAGCTATGGCAGGGGTTCGCTTCTCCCCAGCCCACCAGTGTCCCCTCAGGGGAGAGGCGGGCTGCTTTCCCTGTGCTTCAGAATCCAGGCCACAAGCTGCCACCTGCTCTTGCCCTGTGTGCGCACAGGCTTCCTCATTCTGAGAACTCCAAGATGTTAGGCTTCCGCCCAGGTTTCTCCCTGTCTTTGCTGACTGCTGGGGATGAATCCCGGAAAGGGAAGAGAAATGAAGGCCTCCACCAGGCAAACAAACCAGTGTCCTGAGTGTCTTGAGGAGGGACCCTGGGAAGGGCAGTTACTGGGAACAGGTGGACACGTAGAGCCTCAGGGCGGGTGGGGTCCGTGTGGCAGGAGGTGGTATTCAAGCCTCATCAGACCTCAAAGGGGCATTGCCAGCTGACCATGAGCTTCCTCTCTGGGCTTTAGACCATTAGAAGGGCTCCTGAGTGGGTGGCAAGGGGGTGGGACCCTTAGGACCTATTTCCTTAAGATTCCATGTACCCTGAGATTCACTGGCCTTGGGGATCCCCCCACACGTCCTCTATTCCTCCCTGCAGAATGGAGTGGGCCCAGGAACAGGGGTCTTACCTTCAAAGGTGGGCTAGCACTCAGCCAGTTAGTTAGTTCCGCTGGAGAGCCCCCCTACCCTGGCCGCACCCCCCACCACGCCGCCTTGCCCCTCAGGCTCTGCTCTGCAGGAAGGGTGTGTTCAAGCTCCACAGGGAAGACCAACCAGCCCAGGAACTTCCAAAGCCCCAGCCCTGACTGGTGCACACGCCTTGAGGTGTTACTGTCTCCTCCTTGACTATTGGGCCCCCAGACCAAGATGACCTCAAGGGTAGGAACCATTGTGCCTGGTCTGTGTCTCCGGCCCAGGAATGAGAGGCACAGTGTACCTCCACCTCTTGCTAATTGTGTGACTTCAGTCATGTGACTCTGCCTCTCTGTGCCTCAGTTTCCTCTTCTGTAAAATCGGTAGACTCATAGGCCTGAGTTAACTGGGATGACCCACACAAAGCACTTTAGACAGCACCAGGCACCTGGCAGTGCTCCGTAAACATTACCTGCGAGTCCCTGACACCTCTTAGTGTTCCTTCCGGAGCTGGGAAGGAGTCTGGGGTCAGGGCCAGCTAGGCTTTCTCCCCAAGATGACCTGATCCCGTAGGAAACATGAGAGGAGAAGGGGGCCCGCAGAGCTGCCTCCAGGCCCCTGGAGGTTGTGGCCACTCTGGAAAGCCCCGACTCACCACACTGTTTGGATTGGGTTTCTATTCCCAACCCCGGTGAGAGGCCTGCTATTTATGGGCCCCCATCCCACCCCCTGGGCAGCCAGACAGTGCGTGGGCTGAGGACCACATGGCTGGCAGCCTGCTCCCCCCACCCGGCCCGGGCGCTCTGACCGGGGCACGTTTCGCACGCCGGTCACCCTGCCGGCTGGGCGGTGGATTTCCCAGCTCCATCTGGTCCCCCAGGAGAGGAGCGGAGATGGAGGGGGTGTGAGGGATCTCCCACCTCTTCATCCTGCCCTCTGGCTTCCAGACAGTCTCCGAGAGGAGGTGTCTTCTCAGGGACATGCCCCTTTCCATTTCCACCCTGACAACGACACCTGCCTCATGTGATGTCTGCCGTGGTGAAAATGAAGGCTGTGGGGCCAGACTGCCTGGATTCAACCCCCACTTTGGGTCCTCATTAGATGTGATCCTGGGCTAGTGGATGAACTTCTTTGTGCCTCAGTCTCCTTGCCTGTAAAATGGAGCTAGTGCTGGTACCTGCCTCCTGGGGTCATCATGAGGTTTAAAGGAATTGACACAGGTCAAGTGTTTAGCACTGGTCTGGGTACACAGAAAGCTCTCAGTGAGAGAGTAGCATTGACATACATGGGCTTCCCTGGGGCTCAACAATAAGAAATCCCCCTGCCGATGAAGGAGATGCAGGTTCCATAGCTGGGTCAGGGAGATCCCCGGGAGAAGGGTACAGCAACCCACTCCAGTATTCTGGCCTGGAGAATCCCATGGACAGCGGAGCCTGCCAGGCTACAGTCCATAGGGACGCAAAGAGTCAGATATGACTGAAGCTACTGAGCACACGCACACTGACACAGATACACTACCATGTGTAAAACAGCCAGCTCCCAGAGCAGCTGTATAGTGCGTGGAGCTCAATTCTGCTCTGTGATGACCTAGAGCTGTGGGATGGGGGGAGTGGTAGGAAGACGGAGGAGATATATGTATACTATAGCTGATTCATGTTGTCGTACAGCAGATACCAACACGACATTGTAAAGCAAGTATCCTGCAATTCAAAATAAATAAAAATAAAGGACAGCTCTCAATTAAAGTCAGGATTCTTATGCTTGCAGGGTCTGGTGCAGGATGCCGACACTGCCCTCATCACCTGGCTCCTGTTCTCTGCCTAGGCAGGATGGCTGTCCCCTCTGCACAGATGGAGAGACTGAGCCCTAGAGGGGAAAAGTGACCTCTTCAAGATCGCACAGCTGGGGATGGCAGAACCCAGGTCCTCTGGGGGCCCTTCCCAGCCCATCGGCTGTCTCTTGATCTGCAACCACTAGAGCCCTCCCCCGCCCCCACCCCTCACCAAAGCAATAATGAGTCCCGCTGGTCAACCCCAGCAAGGGAAGGTGAGGGCCCTGACAGGTGTGCGTGCAGCAGGAGCCTGGCTGAGCCTGTCCCCAGGGCCTGCCTGCCCCTTGGCCGGTGCCTCCAGCCAGCCCACTCAGGACAGTGGCTATTTTTAGCAGGTGCTGTTTGCCTGGTGGCGGGAATATTTGCGAAGGGTCAGTCCAGTGGTGTCTCTTGGCTTTCAACTAGAAACAACTCTCGGATGTACAGTCGATTGGCTGAGAGCATGAGGCTTTGGCGAACCTTTTCCCTTTACAGAATGTGGCTGTTTCTCTTCCTGTCCACCCTGTTGCCAAGCCCACAGCTTCTGTTCCTGGCTCCCTGCCGCCAAGATGGTGACAGCCTTCCCAGGTCTGATGGGATGAGCAAATTGGGCTAAGTGTGGTTTCCTGGCCCTGGCCGGGCATCTCCCCTCTGCTAATAAACCTGTGGCTAACCATCCATGGCCTCATGCTCTGTTAGAGCACCATGCCAGTGAGGCCGAGGCCAAGATCAGGCTCTACGCGGGCTGGCTGGCTTCGCGGGGAGGTGCGTTCTGCCCCATGCCTCAGCCTGCAGCCCTCGCCAGTGCAGCTGGGATGATGGGGTCAGGCCTGGGGGCAGCTGTGAGCCAGCTAGAGTGTGGACATCTCTGAGTCCCCAGCCCCTGAGAGGGCCTCACTGAGCTGGTCCACCTGTTGACACTGGGCAAGGTATGGAGTAGGGCACTTTCCTCCGTGAAGGCTGGCACGTATGTTTTGTGGGACTAGAGACTGAGAAAGTGCCAGGCAGATGGGCACACGGCCGCTGAGTCAGTTTTCTGCATCAGCTGGAGAGGCCCTGGAGAGGTGGCAGAGCGTGGGGATTAAGAGAAGAGACCGTGGGGGTCAAACCCGTGACAGGACACTTGGCCGTGGTGCACTGCTCTATGCCTCAGTGTCCCCATCTGTAAAAGGGGAATGAACAGAGGCATCTCGTGAGGATGAAGTGAGCTGAGGCTTGGCAGCACATAGAGCTACCGCTGCCACATGAGTGTTAGCTTGTGTGACCGTGGTAGCGCCTCAACTGGGCTTCCCTGGTGGCTCAGATGGTGAAGAATCTGCCTGCAATGTGGGAGACCTGGGTTCAACCCCTGGGTTGGGAAGATCCCCTGGAGAAGGGAATGGCTACCCACTCCAGTATTCTGGCCTGGGAAATTCCACGGATGGAGGAGCCCGGTGGGCTACAGTCTATGTGGTTGCAAAGAGTCAGACCCCACTGAGTAACTAACACTTTCACTCACTGTTCACTTCAACTGTCAACACCAGTTCCAGGGACCTGTACCCATCTGGTCCTCAGTATCCCCGCTCCCACTCCTTCCCTTCTACAAGTAAGCTTTCACTGGCCCCACGGCCCTCAAGTTGTTGAAGCACAGGCTCATGGGCGGCCCCTCCTTAGTCCTCTGTGAAGCCTCAGGTGGATCCTGCCTCGACCCCTGCCAGAGAGAGGCTCAGAGTCTGGAGAGCAGGTTGGCACCGGGCAGGTGCCCTGTTCTGCTCCTGTGGCTCCTGCCCAGGAGGGCGCGGCCCCTGAGCTCAGGTCTATAAATAAGGTATCTGGGAGGAACGGCTTTAATTTGCACTTTACCTATTGGTGTTTACTTTGCTATTTCCAATATGGCAATTTAATTCTGTAGGGCGCCTGGCTGGGGGTTGGGGGGGGGCACCCGGGCCGTGTGGTTCCCTGACTGCACCAGGGGTGACCCCGGGTCCCTGTGCAGCTCCGGACACAGATGCCGCCGGGACAGCCACGGTCTGTGGAGGCCCCGGGTGTGAGCGTGGAGTGGAGGGGCTTTTCGGGACATCGAGACCCCTCTGTACCCAGACCCATGGTCCTCCAGGCTCTGTCTGGCTCCTCCTCGAGACAGAGGAGGAGCATTTCTCTTCCCTCCTGCCCACCTTCCACATCTCTTCCCGCCTTAGGTCAAGGCCTCCCTCTCTGCTGAGAGGACCACCCTCTTACCACCCATCGGGGAGCTCTCTCCAGAGTTCTCTCATAGATATGTGACTAATTATGGGACAGTCTTTGAGATTTTTCTCCACCTCAATGGTTTGCTGTTTTCAATTTTTGTATTTTGTCTCTGGGATGAGGCTGTGGGCTCCCTGAGGGCAGGGCTGTGTCTCCCCCAGACTTGGGCTCCTTGAAGGCAGGGACTGTGCTTTTCCTTCAGATTAGGGGTCTTAAGGGCCTTGGTCCTGCTGTACTCCCTCTGGTCAGGGTTGTCCACCAGAGCCACCTAGAGCACATTTGCCTTTCCCTTCACTGGCCAGAAGGACCACACTAAGACTTTTGAGGCCCATGGCACCTTTGCCTCTGTGGGCCCTTTCCTTCATAAACTTCACTGGCACAAAGACAACTTCGTTGGAATAAAGACAAACCTGTTTGTATTGTATGTGAAAACCTTTTCTTTGGCTTAAAAGATCATCTTTTTCCTTTTGACCTTAAAATAAAAATAAACATATTTGTGGGTCCTAAGCAATTATATTCCAAGTTCTTAAAAAAAAGAAACAAGAAAAAAAAAAAAGAAACAAGAACCAAAACTATAACCAAAAAAAAATTCTTAAATAATTTTTTAAAGCCTGAATATGCAGATAAAAAGAGTTCATGATATTTCAGAAAGAATTGATTAAAATACAAGCTCTATGGAGATCTTAGAATAATTTTTTTTTTAACACAGGAAAAAAGAAAAATTCCTATAAGCTTTTCAGACAGAGAAAATTACTTTAAAGGAAGCAATCAATTTGGTCTCTGGGGGAAAAAAAAATCTTAGGGACCAGTCCTGTCCCAGCTGTGCCTGGTAGATGCACTTGGCCTGGGCGGAGGGACCAGCACAGAGCTCTCCATATCTGGCAGGGATACCTTTCCCATCCCTTAGCTTCTATAAACCTCGGGAAGTCCCCACGAGTCAGGAAGGGCCAGAATTCCTATCCCACACCATCAGCATGGCCACGTCTACTGCCTCTGGCCGGAGCGCCACAGGGACCCCCCTCGGTAGCGTGGTCCTCTGTGCCAGGCGCTGGGCTGAGCTCACGTCACCCTTGTCTTATCTAATCCTCACAGCCATCCCATGAGGCAGGCACTGTGATTATCTCCCATTTCACAGATAAGGAAAATGAGGCTCAGAGGGGAGAAGTGACGGGTTCAAGGTCACCCAGCCTGTCAATGACAGGGAGGGAATGGAGGAAGCAGAAGTCTGCCTTCAGAGTTCTAGGTCTTTCCGCTCCAGAGACGGTGAAGGGGTCAGGCCAGGCGTAGGTCAGGGTCACCATAGAGATTCCTTCTGACGTCTTCAGGCCCGTTAGAAAGGAGGCAAGTATCTGCCTGGAATTACCAACCTTCTGCACCCCACCTCTCCCTGGCTTCCAGCCCAGGGCTCTCGGCACTGGACTGGAGCTGCTAGACTTATTCCATGGTACAAGAGGGCAGTATTCCTTAGGAGGTGCTCTCAGCCTTCCCAGCTCCAGGTCTGCTAGCTTGCTGGCCTCATCCCTGCCCTTCCAGCCACCTGGTAGAAGGGGCTGCCTGGAAGTCCCCTCTGAGTGGGCAGCCGTGGGGCCCAGAGGGCAGAGGTAACCTCATGGTGTGGAGGGTGAGGAGCTCAGACTGGGGGTCAGGTCTGGAGGAACCCTGGTCAGTGACGGCATAAGGGTGCTTAGGGCTCCGCCCTGAGCTGGGGACCCCTTCCCCTGCTCTATTGGCCCATCTATCCATCACTAAAGTTGTTTTCTTTTTTTCTTATCTTCCCATTTTGCTCTTCATTTCTTGGCCTGTCTTTTCAAAACTCCATCTCTGCTTTATTTTTGACTCATCAATCTCTTTGCCTTCTGTCTCTGCCCCGTTCCTCTCTCCCTGCTCCCTTCCCTTCCTCCTGCCACCTCCGCATCTTCTCCCTCCGCTTCTCACCTCTGTGTGTGTCTGGTAGGTTTCCGAAGTCCCTCGCAGCTGTCTCGCCCTAATCCCCTGCTTCCCTTCCTCCTCTCTGTCTCTGAGTGCTTCTCCACCTCCTCCACCATCCGTCCCCCTGTCAATCTGTGTCTCTCTTTGTCTTTCTCCCTCTCCCGTTATTTTGAGACTAGACAGTGCCTGACCCAGCAGAGCCACAGCAAAGGCGAGAAAACGTGCTTCGAGGGAGCGTCAGGCGCAGGCTCCCCGCTGCATGTGGTGGGGCCATCTCTCGGTTCCAGCTGATCAGGTGTGGGTGAGCGGGAGGGGCTTCGTGCCTGAGCTGGGGAAGGAAGGGAAGCAGGAAAGGCCTTTTGTGCAGCCTGGGCCAGTTGGCTTTCAAGCGGCAAATCTCTCTCCCAAAGCCATCGCTTTGATCCCTGGAGACATAAAAGGGACCATTGCATTTGTGTTTCATGCAGGTAGAGGAGCGGGAGCAGGGACAGGGAGACAAGTGGGGAGTGCCACAGACATCTTGGGGCCACATTTGGTCCATCTCTGGGCCTTCTAAGCTGGGAGTCCTCTCCGTCAGCGGGCATAGATGATAGTCCTGACTAACAGGACTCTGTTTAAGATCAAATGAGATGATGTGTTCTAACTAAAAAGCCCAGTGAAAGGGCTTTGAGGGGTTTGGTGTGAGCCAGCAGCAAAGCATGCTCTCTAAGTGACTCTCAGGGTTTTAAAAGCTTTCATTTCTTCTTGGTGACTCACCTCCTCCAGGAAGCCTCCTAGGTTAGCCTCAGTCCCCTGGGGGTCCCTCCAATCACTGAACCCCTTCAGCTCTTAGGTATCTTGCTCACCTTCCACGTCAGAAGGGTCACTGGTCATTTCTATGTCTTCCAAAAGTCAGAGGGTGGCTAAGGACAGGGCCACATCTCTGCTTTCCCTTGTGGCTCCAGGTGGGGTGCCCTGCATGTCCTCGATCATAATAACACTGCCCCGTGGTCCTGAGGAGCCTCTGACTTTCAAAGCGCTTTGGCAGATGCTACAACATTTGGTCCTCACCCAGCCTTGTGAGGAAGGTGGAGTGTACCTGTAAAATGTGCCCCATTTTACAGGCAAAGAAACTGAGGTTCAAAGAGGCTGAGTAACTCGCCCACCTCAAGGTCACTTAGCAGCAAGTGGGACTGGAAAGAAACCCAGAACCTGTGTGTAATTCCCATTTTATGGATAGGGAGACTGAGGCAGAGGACAATGGAAACAGAGCTTAATTAAGATAAGGTCCAGATTAAAACTGAAGTTTCCAGTCTCTTTTTACACACCATAATGACCAGACTGTCTCCTGACCTCCATGTTGTAGACACATATTTGCGGGACATCTGGCTTTCAGAGAGGGCTTAGAAGTCCCAGGGCTGTGTCCAAGGGGGCCTGCCAGGCGATCAGTGTCATGGGGGTCCCCAGACGTGCCCTTGTGGGCCTGCCCAGGGATAGGCCCCTGGTCCTGCCCACAGGTGACATGAGCAGAGGACAGTTTGGACAAGAACCCTCATCTGTCTCTCTTCCTCCCTTCATGCCAGGCTGAGTGTGAGGCTCAGCCTTTGGCAGCCAGGATGGGGGAGCACAAGAGACAAGGAAAGGCTGGTTCCATAGGCACTTCCACAGGCCGCATACACCTCTAGCCTCTTTTCAGATGATTTAAGAGGGTCTCACAGTTGGTCTTAAATCATCTGAAAAGAGTCGGACACGACTGAAGCGACTTAGCAGCAGCAGCAGCACAGTTGGTCTGGGAACTCACCACAATAGGTCAACCCCTCTCCAGCCACTTCGGCTCTCAGGATCTCCGAGTTCTGACTCAGAATCCTTGATCTCTGGCTTCTCAGCCCCAGGACTTCAGGATTAGTGTCCCTGCCTGGGTTCTGTGTTTTGTCTACAAAACATACCCTAATCCATTTCCCCATTTTATTAATGAGAGAGGCCTGTTCCTGAGATAATCGAGTTTCCAGTGTTACCGTACCAATAAAGTGCCAGCTAAGGGCAGAGATTTGACATTTGAGTTAGAGACTGCAACTGTGTAAGAGAAGCAGGTAGAATTTCCAGGTCAGTGTTTGAAATATTGAAAAGAGCTCAAGGGGGCTGTCCTAACCATCATTCATAGTTTCCTGAGGGTTTGGGCACTCAGGCTGGAGAAACTTAGAGGGGTCATGGGACCCTTCTATGGCACACACGTGCTCCAGACACACACACAGAGGCACGCAGGCATGTTGTATTGAGTGTTGTTAATCTATCAGTCATGTCCGACTCTGTGATCCCATGGACTGTAGCCCACCAGGCTCCTCTGTCCATGGAATTCTCCAGGCAAGAATACTAGAGTGGGTAGCCTTTTCCTTCTCCAGGGGATCTTCCCTAACCAGGGATTGAACCCAGGTCTCCCGCATTGCAGGCAGACACTTTACCGACTGATCCACCAGTGAGCGCAGGCATGCACGTGCCGCTGGCTGCTGCTGCTAGTCGGGTCAGTCGTGTCCGACTCTGTGCGACCCCATAGACGGAAGCCCACCAGGCTCCCCCGTCCCTGGGATTCTCCAGGCAAGAACACTGGAGTGGGTTGCCGTTTCCTTCTCCAATGCGTGAAAGTGAAAAGTGAAAGTGAAGTCACTCAGTCGTGTCCGACCTTTAGCGACCCCATGGACTGCAGCCCACCAGGCTCCTCTGTCCATGGATTTCCCAGGTAAGAGTACTGGAGTGGGGTGTCATTGCCTTCTCCCCGTGCACGCGCACATACACACAAATAAAACACGTGCCACAAAAGTGCCCCCAAAGAGCCAGCAGGCTGGGCCTAAGGTGATGAGACTCGCTTGCCAGCCAGCCCGTTAGGCTCAGCTTGTCTCCTGGCCACAAGCATTGTGATTTCTTACGTGGGCCATTCATTTGAAGCCCTTCCCATATGAGCTGTGAGCTGCCTGTAGTGTGGGAACTCCTAAGCTAGGCAGGCGATAAGATCTATGGACTGAAATCACAGGTCCCAGTGGGATAGGACATGTGCTTTGAACGGGAGATCAGAACCAGGGGCCACATGAAAGGCACATCACAGTGGAATAGTCTGTGCTGTGGTGGGTACCTTTGGACACTTTCTTGCCAGGATCACTGTTTACGCTCTGGGGGAGTGGTGAGGAGTTCTGGGCTTCTAGCAGCTGACTATCTTCAAGTCTCACCTATTTTGCCTCAAATAGCCCTTGTAAGATTTGCCTCCCTAATTAGCTTTGGCTTTGGCTGTTACAGGGCTTCCCTGATGGCTCAGATGTTAAAGAATCTGCCTGTGCTGAAAGAGACCTGGGTTCGATCCCTGGCTTGGGAAGGTCCCCTGAAGAAAGGAATGGCTACCCAAGTATTCTTGCCTGGAGAATTCCATGGAGAGAGGAGCCTGGCGGGCTACAGTCTACAGGGTCACAAAGACTTGGACACGACTGAGTGACTTTAACTAACTGGGCTGTTACAAAGAGTGTTCATTCCTTAAGGAGGTACCCCAACGGTGGAGGGGCCTCAATGTGTGCCTGGAGCTGGGGGAAGCTCACTTGAGAGGCAGTGACAGCCACAGATAGTCCTTGAGGTGTGCCACCCATCAGGGGAGCTGGAGAACTCAGTTTCCGGGAAGACAGTAGGTAAAGGTGGAAATAGCTGGGAGGTCCAGCCTCCAGCCTGGGACGGAAGACGCAACTCATTAATCCAAAATCTGTTGGGAGCTGGTCCTATCCAACTTGTTCATTTTAGAGACCCAGAAATCACAGTTTGGGCTGGAAAGTGACCTTCCTTGCATCCCCTAGCTGACCACCAGCAGAGGCAGGAGGTGAATGCACAGTCAAATGCATATCTCATGATGCGCAGTCCAGCACTCTCTTCCCTTGACTGAAGCCCTGTGGCTACCAAGTGGCTCTTCTTCCCTCCTATGAGTGACAACAGTAGGGGCAGTCTTGGGGGCAGAAAAGGATGGGTATAGGTGAGGGCGGGACTGTTTTGGCCAACACCTTCTGGCATGTCCCTTCTATCTCGGTCTCAGTTTCCTTATCCATAAAATGGAACACTTAGCCTCTGTGACCGCCAAGGCTCCAAGATGGTCCAGACCAAAACATTCTTCCCTGGCCACTGAGGCCATAAGAGATGGGCTGGAGCCAGAGTGAAGCAGTGGAAAGCCGTGGTTCCAAGACCAGGAGACGCCTGCTCTGGGGTTGGCGGGGTGGGGTGGGGGACAGAAAGCAGGGAAGTTAACACTGTGCCCTTCACCCCAGCTATTTTTACCCTAGAACACTGGACGACAAGAGGCCTGGCTAAAAATACCAGCGGCCCAAGCCCTGAGCATCATCTCCCCAGAGGGGCAGGGTGGGGTCTGGCAAGGAGTGGGGTGTGGGGACCGGAAGTTTAAAGGGCATTTATCCTTCTTCCCAGGCTGGGGTGCCTCCGGGCGACTGGGAAGGAGTCTCTTCCCACCAGGGAGTCATTCCCCTCTGATAGCCCAAGAATAAGCTTGTTTTTGTCTTTTTCAGCAATCCCAGCCACCCCGTCCATACGCATATGCATTCTTTTTTTTACCCAGTGTAATGAGTCTCCTACAGTTTCGTGTTCTGCTCTTTTTCACTTCCTCTTTCACAAACATTTAATGTTGCCACATGGTCTTCGTCTTAGTCCTTCTTAATGGCTACATAATATTCCATCCAAGAGACTTTTCTATTCCCTGATCTTCAGGCATTTGATGTCTTCCAGCTTTCCATTATTATAAATAAAGGTGTCTGGGACATCTTTGTGCATGTGGCTCTTTCTTTCTCGTTAATTGTTTCTGTAAGATAAATGCCCAGGTCTGCAGGCAAGACTGTTTTGTGCTGTTTGATGTGGCTTGCCAAACTGCTTTCCAAAAGTAAATGGAGGAGGTTTAATGTAAGGATACATCCGCACTAGGAGCCAAGTACAGTCAAGCTTCAGGGAAACCAGAGCTGGAAGTCAACAGGAGCTAAAACAGCCGCCTCCAGCTCCAGGGGGCCTGCCTTTTTCCAGCTTCTCTGTCCTCTCAACTCTGTCTCTCTCTTTCCTGAGTTTTTTAAAATTTTGTTCTAGCAGAGCTATCAGCTCTGAGCACGTATCACTTTGTAACTCACTGCTCACATGTTCTGAGCGCTTACTTTGTCCCAGGTACTGTACCAACTGCCTGTAACAATTATCTTAATTTTCACAACCACCTTCTGGGGTAGGAATTATAATTAACCCTGTTTTACAGGTAAAGAAACCAAGGCATGGAAAGACTAAGTAACTTGTCCAAAGATGTAGTCAGTAACTAGTGGGGCCAGATCCCACCTCTCTGGCCTGCCTCACTGCAAACGTACTCAGAACCACATCTGGGTTTCCCTGGGGACACAGAGGCCCCACATCCATCACCAATGGCCTATGGTTTCTGTGTCTCTGAGTTCAAATTCTGTAGAGGGAGGATCTGATTGGCTCAGGTCAGCCTTTGGGTTGGAACTCTAGAATCGAGGTCCAATTTCCTGTGATGGGAGCGGGATTAGACAGGAGGAGTCTGGGCCTTGAGGGAGATGGACAGACCACCCTGATGTCCCAGTATTGGAATTTGCTAAAAAATATTTAGAAGTAAGTACGAGGGACTTCCCTGGTGGTCCAGAGGCTAAGACTCCACGCTCCCAAAGCAGGGGGCGCCAGTTAGATCGATCTCTGGTCAGAAAACTAGATCCCACGTTCTGCAACTAAGACCTGTTGCAGACAAATAAATGTGTGTGTGTGTGTGTGTGTGTGTGTGTGCGCGCGCGCGCGCACGCACGTGTGTATGTGTGTGAAGTCACTTTGGTTATATCCAACTCTTTGCAACTCCATGGACTGTAGCCTGCCAGGCTCCTCTGTCCATGGGATTCTCCAGGCAAGAATACTGGAGGGGGTTGCTGGGCCCTCCTCCAGGAGGTCTTTCTGACTCAGGGATCAAACCTGCATCTCTAAATGAGCCCTGCATTGGCAGCTGGGTTCTTTACCACTAGTGTAGCTGGGAAGCCCAAATAATAATTCAATATTACTTTTAAAAAACTAGTACAGTTGATCCTTGAACAATATGGGTGAGGGGCACCCATTCTCCATGCAGTGAAAAATTTGTATATGACGTTACAGTCAGCCCTCGATAGCCATGGCTCCAAGTTTGCAGATTCAGTCAACCATGGATTGTGTAGTACTGCATTTTTTACTTTAAAATTTATTGAATTTTTATTGAAAAAAATTCCACGTATAAGTGGGCCTACAAAGTTCAAACCCAAGTTGTTCAAGAGTTAACACTTACACACTGTTCCTCTGAACAACAATCATACACTGTATAATTGGTGTCAATGCTAACTGGCTTGCGTTTGCCTTTCTTGAATTATTTGTAATGCTGAACATGTTTCCTATGTTCCTTTTGTGTGTGTTGTCCACGTCCGCCCATCTAGAGCGTGTTTTTTATCTTACAGTTATGAATGTCACAGAGAAAGACACTGTGTTGAGAGGGGTTGTGGGTGGAGTAAGGCTCATTTCTCCCTAAATGCTTTCTCATTTGTCCTGAAGCCTGCGGGGGGCGGGGGGTTGGGGGGGGTGCTTTGACTGGCCTTCTAGTCAGTGTCCTGAGAATCTGCCTCTTCCTTTCGAGTCTGCTGTGCTATTTAGACAACCTTGAGCAGGGACTTCTGAGCTTGGAGGATCTCTGCATTTGCCCTCTGCTGTTTGGCCCCTTCTTCGGAGTGAATCAGCTTCTAGGAGTCCCAGGGCCTCGATGTTCTGCTCGCATGCTGGGACACATCCGTCAGTTGCACCCTCTTTAGTTCACTCTTCCTTGGCTTTTGTCTTGTCCTGATTCTGGGCTGACTGTGTGCACAGTTTTGCTCCCAAGCTACCGGGGAGAGAGCCCCTGTATCTGAGCCACTCTTTGCAGAAATGTGCCATCATTCTTATAAGAAGCTGAGGGTCCCCTCCATCCCTCTGTCGCAGGCCCTTCGGGGGACAAATTACCCACAGGTTAGCTCCAAAGCACAGAACCTTTCACTGAAGTGGGTAAGGCCAGAGAGGGGGCAGATACAAAGTAAACTAAGCAGCTGACACCAACAAGAAGCAACCAGACCCCGCGAGAGACCTGTCCAGGGCACCAGTGGTGTGGAGGCAGGGGAGCCCTGCAGGCAGGGAAAGCAGACAGCTATCAGGTCAGCCTTTAACCGTTAGGCAGGTAGCTTTGCACTGAGCTGTTCACTTCTGCAGATGCTCTGAGCTGTGGAATATCTCGGGGTGCTGGTGGTACAAGAGGTGCTCTCTGAAGCCAAGGGTTCAGGTTTGCCTGTGAGATCTCACCAGTGACCTTGACCTCTGTAGTCCAGAGCTCCATTGCAGGCACTGAGAGCCTGCACACGCTCAGTGCGTTGGGCTGTAGCGGATGGTTCGTAGCCTCCTCTAGGGAACTACAGGTGTTTTCAGTGGACCCTCCTCTGCTACACCTTGGAGATGCTCAGGGGCTGCCCACAGGCAGTGAAGCCGATAGAAGCAGTAGGAACTAGTGCTCCTCTCTGCTGGCTCCCTAGAAAGACGGGTGGCTCCTGATTGTGCAGAGCCCATCTGCCTGCCACCCATCCTTCTTCTATATCTGAACCACAGTTCAAGTGTGCTTTAAAAATCTTTGCTCCTGATGTCGGGAATATTATCCCTCCTAACTCAGAAGATCAGCAGATGGAATGTCCTGGGGCTGGTCATTTGTTTCCTGTGACTAAGACCACAAAGTTCTTCTATATTTGTTCTCTTCTTTTATGGTGATAAAAGTTTTACTTGAGTACAACACTCTCCACCAAGGACTACATTCTCCTGCTTCCTTTGCTGGTAGATGTGGCTTGTGACTAGGTCCTAGCCAATGGAATGGCAAGGAAGGAGTGCTCCCTTCCCTTTTTCCCTTTCCCCTTGGCTGGAATGCAGATGCAATAGCAGGAGCTGGAGCAGTCATTTTGGACCATATGATGAAAGCTGCCCATTGAGGAAGACAGAGCAACAAGACTGAAGGAAGCTGGATACCTATTGCAATTAAGTCACCACATCCTCTGTGGACTATATACTTGGATGTACATATGTGGGAGAGATCAAATCCAACCCTGTTAAGTCTCCATATTTCGGAGTTCTTTGTTCCAACAGCTAAACCTATATATACTCATTATTGTTGTCTCTCAATGAAATGGCCACATCTGGGGCTACATGGTTATGTCTGGTTACTGGAGCGGCTGGGGCTCCATTCTTTGGCAGACTACTACTTTTGTGGTCTCCAACTGATCATCCCTCCCACTATTCATACCCTTGTGTGGTCTCTGCTCACAGTGACTTGTTTTGGCCAATGGGACATTAGCAAGAGTGATGCAAAGAGAGATGGGCAGTACTTACATAATAGGACTTGTACTATTATAATTCTGCTCTTGGGACACTCCTTCTCCAATCTTATCTGCCAATCTTGAGAAATCCAACACAACTGAAAGGAGAGGCTACTTGGTGAAGAATTGAGGCCCCATTCTCAGCCTCTGCTGACCCTGCACCAATTCCCCAGCCTAAGTGAACCTATCCTGGAAGTGGGTCCTATAGTCTGAGCCATGGAGCCGTGAGAAGAAATGAGCTGTTCCCACCATGTGCCATCCAAACTGCAGAATCAATATCAAATAAATCACTGCTGTCTTAATCCACTGACTTTGGGTGTAGCTTGCTATGCAGCTCTAGGTAACTGAAACATACGTAGATGGCCCTGGGCCCTTTGCACTGTCTGGAAAACTCAATGGCCACTGTGCTTTTCTCTATACCAAAACACCAAGTGTGTCTTTCTCACAGCTTGAAACTAAAATACTACACCAGAAGTTGTTGATGCTCTGGAAATACATGACAGGGGGTTACCCTTCCCTCTAGAACACTGTGCCCCCCCTCAACTCTGCCGGCGGTTATCACTTGGCTTCATGCTTAGATTAGTAGTTCCAGGAATGAGATGGGTTCCGCAGACCATGCCCGCTTTCTCGTAAAGCTGCTGAAGTGCCACGTCTCTTAGATGAGGGTTTGGGGGCAGCATTTGGCAGGCAAGGGACTCTCTGTGTCAACAATGGACTCTCCAGTACCCGCATGAGTCTGTATTGGAGGAACCATTCAATGAAAGAACAAATAAATAAATCGTGAACAAAAAGTAACCCATCAGGATCAAAGAAGGAGGTCAAGGTGGGAGAAGCATAGAGGGGTCTCCCAGGAGGGCAGGGTCAGTAGAGAGTCCAGGTGTGATGAAAGAGTGCTTTGGAAGTACCTTTAACTCTTTCATATTATAATTATAGTAGCTAGCATTGAGTTCTTACTGTGTGCCAGGCACTGTGCAAAGTGTTTTAGGTAAGTTATTACATTAATCATCTCAACGAGCCTGGGAGGTAAGTATTATAACTTTCATCCCATTTTATAGATGAGGAAATTGAGGCCCAGAGAGGTTAGGTAACTTGCCTGAGTGGGCATGGGAGGATTTGAATTCAGACAGTCTGGCGCCAGCACCCAAGGGCATAGCCACCACGCTCTGAAAAAAAAAAAAAAAAGCAGCAGGAGTCCCTTATTCCACCCTTGGAGAAAAGGCCAGGACTTGGCATGCTTTATGGGCATGAGGCCAAGCCTGAGTCCACCACGTGCTCCGGGGAACTTGGAAAGCCCAGGCTGGAAGAGAAGAAGGAGAAGAGAGGTGGGTGTGGGGCCCCTGTGCCAGGCAGCTGGGGCAGCAGCACTGAGGCCCAGAGGTGGTGCTGCCTGGGTGCCCTCACCAGCTGCTCCCACTCACTCCTCAGAAACGAGCCTGGCCCATTCACACGTGTCCCTAATGCCAGGTTCCAAGAAAGCCACCTAAATACCTGGTATTTGAGATGTAAAGAGACCGGCTCCCTGTACTTAGCGCTTCGCTAACTTTTCCAATTATAGCGCCCTATTTTCCAAAGTCTAAAATGGACATATGTTATAACTGTCTTGGGCCCCAAGGTTTCAGAAACACCCTTAAGACTCCTGAAATATAATCGTATATTTTAGACTAATTCCTAAAGGGCCAAGCGGGGTTATCTTTAACATCTGCCAGCACTCACACAGATCTGGTCTTTGTTTGCAAATGAGCCTGGGGCCTGGGCACAGGGCAGGTGAAACTAGCTCTGCTGAGCTGGGTGGGAAGTTGTGAGGAGGGAGATCCCAGGCTGCCTGGGGCTAGGAGTAAAGGGGGAGACACAGCCCTGCCTCAGGGCGCCCCAGTCTGAGGGGGGACACAGCTCTGTCCTCAGAGAGCCCAGTCTAAGGAGAGCACCCCTACCCAAGGAAGCCCCCAGGCTGAAGGAAGAGGCAAGACCAGTCATACTAACACCCAGCAGAGGACCTTGGAGGAGTGTTGGGATTCACCCTTGTGGTTCTGCTGTCACAGGGTGGGCAGGCGGCTGAGGGAGGCAGGTGGGAAGGCTGCAGTGAGCTCTCAGAGCCTGGAGGCAGGAGTAGGTAGGTGGGGACAATGGAGTTGAACTTTCATCGCTCCATGAAGCCGGTGTGACTGCAGGGCTGCCAGCCGAGGCATTTTCTGGTCAGTCCCAACTGTCGTTATTAAATGTTTATTATGCAACGGGTATGTGCTTTTCTGGTCCCAGCGTTTGACCAGCGGTTTGGTGAGTAAATGGACTAGAACTAATCCTGTAGCTAAACAGTGAGAGCTGCAGAAGAGTCAATGCCTCACTTGCCTAATAGCATCCAGGGAGGGGTGAGATAGAAAGTCCCAGGACTCAGAGTGCCCTTTCCCTGGAGATGGAAAAGCAGCTGGCCTGGCAGCCAGGCCTCCTGACAGCTTTGTGAACAGACAGGGCAGAGATGACTCTGGAGCTTGCAAGAAGTTGAAGGGCAAAGTGGGAGTTTGCGCCTCATCTGTGTACGGGACAGAAGAGCTGACAACAGGAGAGCTAATTTCAGTCAACTCAGTCTTTCATCTGGGACCAATCAAGTTAGGGGGCTTCCCTGGTAGCTCAGCAGTAAAGAACTCTCCTCCCAATGCAGGAGACCTAAGAGACACAGGTTTGATCCCTGGGTCAGAAAGATCCCCTGGAGAAGGGCATGGCAACCCACTCCAATATTCTTGCCTGGAGAATCCCACAGACAGAGGAGCCTGGCAAGTGGCAGTTTATAGGGTCGCACAGAGTTGGACACGACTGAAGCGACATAGCATGCAAACACACCATCACCCCAGAAATAAGGAAGAGGATCCATTCTCCGCAGCGGCCAGGCCTGGAGAAGAGAGGGGAAACGTCTCCAGTCTGTGGGAAGACACAGCCCCGCCCTCTGGGAGCCCCAGTCTGAGAAGAAAAGTAAACACAGTTCAGGGACTCAAAAGACTGAGCCGTCGTTTGCTGGCCCTTGGGAAGTAGGGTCCATCCTTCCCACTCACCTTGTGGTTGGGTGAAGGCTAAGGGCTCCTGGGGTAGCCATCTGGAGGGAGCCAGTCTAGACCTGGATAGAAACCAGAATGGGGCAGGTTCTCTGCCACTGTTGGGAGTCTATTCCAGGCAGTGCCAGCCCCTCACTCCAGGTGAGTTTTTCAGTCAAGCTCAGAGTGGATTTCTCCGGGGTCAGTAAATTGTCCTTATGGTACTAGCCAGGCCATTTGTCCTGAGTGGGAGGCAGTTTGACCCTCTCCTGTAGAAAGGGGCTTTTGGGTCTGGAAAAGTCCCTCCCCCTGACCCCACACTGGGTGCTTTGGTCCTAGAATAACTCACTAGAATGTACTCTCCACAAGGGCGGGGGTGTGCATCTGACTTGTATGTTGTTTCATCCCCAGGGCCTGAGACCTTGCCCGGTGCATGGTTGGTGCTGAATAAAAATTGTTAAATTAATTAGAGGCCATCTTCCTTTTTCTGTTAAAAAGCAGAAACATCACTTTGCTGACAAAGGTCTATATAGTCAAAGCTATGGTTTTTTTCAGTAGTCATGTATAGATGAGAAAGTTGAACCATAAAGCAAGCTAAGTACTGAAGAACTGATGCTTTTGAACTGTGGTGTTGGAGAAGACTTTTGAGAATCCCTTGTACAGCAAGGAGATCAAACTAGTCAATCCTAAAGGATATCAACCCTGAATATTCACTGGAAGGACTGACGCTGAAGTTGAAACTCCAATACTTTGGCCACCTGATGTGAAGAGCTGACTCATTGGAAAAGATACTGATGCTAGGAAAGATTGAGGGCAGGAGGAGAAGGGGGAGACAGAGGATGAAATGATTGGATGGCATCATGGACTCAATGGACATGAGTTTGAGCAAACTCTGGGAGATAGTGAAGGACAGGGAAGCCTGGCTTGCTGCAGTCCATGAGTTGCAAAGAGTCAGATACGACTTAGCAACTAAACAACAACAATGACATCTTCCTTTTCAACACTATTTCTGAACTCACCTCTTACTGAAAAAAATCTCCTTGCTCAAACCTTCCCTCCTTCAGGGCCAACGACTCCACTGCAGTGTATATAAAATTCATTTGCCAATATGATCAATTGAATTCCAATAACTAGCTGTTTTGAAAAGGAAAGTTAATAAATTTAGACTATAATTATTGTTGCACACAAGCCCTGTGCCAGTTGCCTCATAGACATTTTATGGCTTAATCCTTGAAGGAAGGCCCTATTTACTAACAAGGAAACTGAGGCTTGGGAAAATTAGAGTACACCTGATTTACACCTCTTGGAAATTATAGAGCTGGAACTTGGACCCGTTCCTGACTCAACCCCCACGTTGACTTTTTCTGAATGCCTTGGAATTATTTTTTTCTAGTTAGGTTTGGGATCAAAAAGGTAATTCCATAAGGATTTGTTTAGGTCCTGCCTGTGCCCTACACTGGACAGGGAACCCAAGAAGTCCCAGGCCCTAGAGTCGCCAGGCCAAGCAACAGCTGAGCAATGGGCCTGACGGAACCTCCAAGGCCAGGTGATCCAGTCTCCCCATGGCTTCAGTTCCCAGCAAATGCTGCTCCTGTCAGCCCCGACTTAGTGACACGTCATCCAGACCAACAGCGAATTATCTTCCAAGGCAGGGGGCCGGAGCTGGCAAGCTTCTCACCTAGGCCTTCACCCTGCTTGATCCCCTGGTGCCACTCACGGATTGCAGGCATGCAGCTCACCCCTTCACCTTGTTGGTTTCTGGACTTTTCCTCTGGCCAACCTGGAAGGATGCATCCTGCCAGCAGCCTGTCTTTTGAACCCTTCACTGAAACTTTAGGATTGCTCTCATGTTTCTGCATACACGTGTCAGTGTCTCATCCTGTTTATTATAATTATTATCTCCTAGTAGGCACCAGGCATTGGCCATAAAATTATTTCTAATCTTCATTAAAACTCTACTGGGATTACCCTCTCCTATGCCTAGGGAAGTGAAGGCTTGTAATTTGGAGAGGTCGTGTATCCTGCCCAAAGTCACTTAAACTCATAAATGTCAGAAGTAAGATTTGAATCTAGAACTGTATGCTCGGAAGAAGTTTCCTAAGCCCAACTAGCTGTTTATCAAAATTTGCTGAAGAGCTTTTTAAAAATGCATCTTCTTTACGACAAAGCCATGAGAAAGAAGGAAGTGGCTTGCTATGCTTTCATGGGTGCTGTGTGTGCCTGGAACATCTCCAGAAAGAAAGCAAGACGGTGGTCACTGCTGGCCCCTGGGGGACGGTTCCCGAGAAGGAGTATCCGAGGGAGATTTGCTTGTATTGTGTTCTCTTCAGTACTGGTCATCCTTCCTCTCACCTTCCCTCCCTTCCTTCCTTTTCTCCTTCTTTCCTTCCTCCCTCCCTCCCTCCTTCTGTTCTTTTCACCTTTTCAAAACGATAATGAAAATCATTTTTACTATAGATTCTAGAGCCCCATTGCTAGATCTCCTATAAGTCACGGTCTCCAGGGTTGGGTGTTAGGAAGCTTTATTTTAACAAGCCTCCTAGATGGGTGCTGTAGTTCTCTGATCCCAGCTTCCTAGAGGCCGGAAGGAACCTCATCTCACCTGGTACACCCTTCTTCCCCTAATCTTGAGTCCAGAGCTCAGTACTACCAGCTCCATGTGGAATCAAAGCTGCCTCTCGATACCTGGGGGTCCTCTCCTCGGTGTCTCCCCAGGGACCTTTTCCAGCCAGATATCAGAAACTCCAGACCTACCTGCGAGCTGGCACCACCCAGGGATGGTGTTCTGTGGCCCCACTGAAGCTCAGCGGTTACCCCCTCTCTCAGACTTTGCCAACACACACGCCCGAGGCCTGCCACCCTCCAGCCCCAGAACCTTCCACCTGCAGTATCAACAGGCTTGTTATTAGGGTTCCTTCCTATAGACAGTGGTTTCCTGACCAACGCTTCTGCCAGCTGGCTTTTTCCCATCATCATCTATCTGGGAGACCTGCTAGTATTCCAGAGTCCTGCCCTGAGAGCAGCATCACATCTCTCTGGGTCCAGCTGTTGGCATCTGTCCAGGAGTGGTGTGAGCTTGAGAGACTCTGGAACCAGACACATCCTGGGCTCTTCCACACTTAGCTCCCTGACACCAGAAGACAAGCTCCTTTTGTGCATGTGTGTGAGGCATGCGGCCTCTAGTTCCCTGACCAGAGATCGAGCCCGGGCCCCCTGCACTGGGAGTGTGGAGTCTTAGCCACAGGGCTCAAGGAAGTCCCTGGAGCAAGCTCTTGATTTCTGCGAAGTGAGGATGGGACGAGCTGAGACGTGTCAAGCTCTCTGAGCAAAGCCTGGACGTACGAAGAATGCAAGGATGCTCTCTGCATCGTTACCATCATCCCAGTCTCAGAGGGAAGATTAACGAGGGATGGCAACTGATGTCTAGGCTCTGTGGTTAGACAAGTTGGCATCTAATCACGCTCTGCAGCTTCCAAGCTGTCTCTCTCTCTCTCTCTCTCTCCTCTTAAAGCCTCATTTTCCTCACCTGTGAGATGATGCTGATGCCAGCCTCCCAGGAAGGTCAAGGATTGGTCTGGTATCAAGCAGATGCTCGGCCAAACATTTATTGAATGAAAAGCAAATGAAAATGGGGCAGGAGGAGCCTGGTGGCCAGAGGTGTACCGCCTCATGCTGCCTTGGGAGGCTGGGGAGGGTCTATCAGCACATCTGACTAGAGCACAGGGGGACCGGCGGTCTGGGACCCCTCTCCCACAGTGCCCAAGGAGATCACTGCCAGTTGATCCAAGTGATCACAGCCAGTTCCTCTCAAGGAGGAAGACCCTGGACTACCCAGGCATTCACTGCAGTGAGAAACGGGCCTGCCACCCAGCCTATCCCTCCTGCCAGCAAAAACCCGCCACACTCGCAAGCCACATCACTCCCATCCAAGAGGAAACATCGCCTCAAAGCCTGGGAAGTCTCCCTGGGAATGTGGTGGGCAAGAGCCCTCTTGGCATTCAGATCAGAGTGGTCTGGACTTAGTCCAAAGGAGAACAGACGAGCAAAAGTTGGGCCTGCGTGGTGAAACCTATGGTGCTGCTCGCTGGCCTGGGAGACCGCTACCCCCTTGCCATGCCTCCAGGCTGCCTCCTGCCAGGACCCATCGAGCCTCCTTCTGATGCCAGCCCTTCTTTAGGGGCATCAATTAGCCCATCTGCTTTGCAGCTTGAAGCTGGAGGAGAAAGTACACCTCTGGCCCTTGCTGAGTCCAGGGCTCATGTGCTAGTTTCCCAGAACCAGAGACTGTGAGGTGCCCACCTTCAGGCACAATGAGGTCGCTTATGCCTTTGTTTTGCAGTTATTTATCTGTTACTGTCGCCAACCTCCCCTTAATAGGGTGAAAAGCTTGCTGAGAGGCAAGCTGTTATTCATCTTATAACCATTCCTAGGGATTAAGTAGATGAAGCTCGGGCGTTATTATTAATATTCCCAAAGGTCAAGGGACACAGAGTGGCTAGAGTAACTGAGCACAGAGGATGGGCTGGGCTCTGTGCTAAACTCTTGCTATTAACTATTAACTTGCTTTGTCTTCATGACAACTGGAAGATCAGTGCTGTGATGATCTTTGTATACAGAGGGGAAACTGAGGCACAGAGCAGTCGAATAACTTATGCAAGGTCATACAGCTAAGAGGTGACAGGACACCAACCCCAGCGTTCTGGATCCTGAACCTAATTCCAGCCACCAGATGAGCACTCGGTGGGCACCTGTGCTGTGATTGAGTGACTACTGTGTGGACAGGCAGGCACACTGTGCTAGAAGGTCGAGGACTAAGTCTGCATTTTTGGACTGACTTGGAGCTGATTAACATCTTGACATCTGCAGGCCTCTAGGCTCTGGCTCCTTCTTGCCCTACCACCCGCCTGGCCCCACATGAGCAGCCCAAACAGGGTTCCCTGTCAAGGGCCCCAGCAGGGATGTCATACCTGATAGTCCCTGGCCCCTGTGGGAGCACGGCCTCTCCCTGTCAAGTCCCTCAAGTTCACCCAGTGTGGCCTGGCTGCTGGCTGTTCTCAAGACAACGGGCTGGGTGAACCCGTCTTTTTCCCCACTCTGCTTCTTTGGGCCTTCTTGAATAATCAGTGCTTGAGAGTGCAGAGCCCAGGGTCAGATTGCCTGAGTCCCAGTCCTGGCTCTACTCTGTGGCCTTGGGCAAGTAACTTAACCTCTCTGTGCCTCATTTCCTCAACTTTACAATGGAAATCAAAAAAGATTGTTGTCAGGATGGGTGGAAGGATGAAAGGAGTTAAAATAGGCAAAAGGCTTAGAACCGTGGTACCTCTCAAACAGCATATACGTGTTTGTGTATTTCATTATGTTCCTTCTTACCCACGCATTTGATGGATGACTAGCCAGTACAGAGGGATGGGAGGGCTCTGCAGGCAGTCAAAGTAATAACGGTCAGCCAGGACACATCCTTGTTTTTACTTAAAGTCATTTCTGGTTGGGGTGGGGAGAGAGAAGCCCCCCTCCCAGGCTTCTGGTCCTTGGAGACCCTTGGTGGCATGTCTCACCCTTTGCTGAGATGGATAGCCAATGTCACCTGTTCAAGACTTAGCACTCAAGTACACTTGACCACAGATATCTCAGATGGCACAGGGGTAAAGGATCTACCTGCCAACGCAGATTGGCAGAGGTTCGATCTGCCAGGTTTGATCAACCAGTAAGAGACCCAGGTTCGATCCCTGGGTTGGAAAGATCTCCTGCAGTAGGAAATGGCAGCCTGGTCCGGTATTCTTGCCTAGGAAAATTCCATGGACAGAGTAGCCTGGCGGGCTACAGTCCATGGGCACAAAGAGTCAGACATAACTGAAAGTGAGCACGGAATGAAAATGATGGACACCTGACCACAGGCATAGCTATCTACTTGACATATTTTCATCAGTCATTATCATGAATCTCATGACTCTATAACATCCCTTACGTAGCAGAGGTGGCCACGTTCACTGATCAGAACAGATTCTTCTGCTGCCTCTGGCCACAGCCCTGTGCAGTCTCCCAGCCACCCCCTGACTCTAATCCCCATGTCATTCTGCTTGGATGGAAATGGAACGTGATCTTATAAAAGCATCGACACCCAGAGAGTTGAGCCATGACTTTTTTTTCATTTCCACAACATTTTACTCTTCCTGAAATTGAGGAGGGTCATTTTTGTTGCTGTTAACTTGATTTTCTATGTCCTTAAAACAAATTCAGTGGCTTCTCATGTTGTAGTGACAGTAACAGTTAACACCCTTTGAGCACTTTCTCTGTGCCAGGCACTCTGCTAAGCACCTTCCATGTATTGACTCATTTAGCCCTTACAATAGCTCTCTGAGGTGTGCCCTACTGTATCTCATTTTACAGATGAGAAAACGGAGGACAGAGCAGTTAAATGACTTGCCCGCAGTCCCAGAGTGATTATATCCACACACCCGGGCTCTTACCCTGGGGGTTGAGCCCCACCTAGTCCCTCCTGGCCCCATGAGCATGTCTGCCAACCCCTTCCAGCCCCTTCCCTCTCCCGTCTCTCTCTTCTATCTCTACAACCAGACTGTAAGCTGGGTGAGGGCAGGTTTTTTTCTACAAACCTTGGAGCAGGGCTGGACCCAACAGAGCTCCCTGTGCTTACCAGGACAGTCCTACTCTGGGCTTCCTGCTTGTCCACAAGTCCCTCCATCTCAGACCTTTCAGGTGGGAGGCAGGGAGGGCAAGTAGTACAGCTGTGGTGGTGAGAACCAGGCCCACAGAGGCTCAAAAGGCCAAGGCATTGGAGCCTGAACTGCCTCCTCCGGCTGCAAGTCCAGGGCAGTTCCTCACATGCTAGGCTGCCTCCTACAGGCCCAGGCATGCACACATCACACCCGTTACACATCCAGATGTGCAAACACATATACACGTGATTCGCTTATGCTAATTATGGACATGTATTTCCACATGGGCAAATTGTATTCATATATGGCATGCGTGCTTAGTCACTTAGTTGTGACTCTTTTGCGACCCCATGGATTTTAGCCTGCCAGGCTCTTCTGTCCATGGGATTTTCCAGGCAAAAATACTGGAGTGGGTAGCCATTTCCTTCTCCAGGGGTATACATATACATACAGACTCAACTGCATTTCATGTACATGTCTACACACACAAGCATACACCCACACATGATACACAGGCATGCCGATTATACACAGATGCATTATATCCACAAACATATATTAACACAGAAATACGTTATACAAACATATATATACCTTGTCTACAGACTCAAACCCACGCAGATCCTATATTCACAAATACAGGCACACAGCATATACACATATTGTACAGACCAAAACACAGAAAGACATAAATATATACCCACAATCATACAACCCAACATATGCTCACACAGTCACACGAACACGGGCCAGAATGTTCACATATTAAAACCCACAAATATTTGCACACAGAACATGTCCAAATAAACACCAGGCACAGAACATATCTGTGCAAACATGTACAATAGAAGCACACGTGCATGTCCACAGATGCAAAAACTTGCACAAACTCACTGACACTTGCACACACAGGCACATAGACATGCCTGTGGGCACACATACTCCTTTTGGGGGGAAGAGGAGAGAAGGCCCATGTGTCCAGGTCCTGTGGCCTTTGGCTGGCTTGGGGGTGAGCATGTTTCCTGACCTCCCTGGACAAGGCTAGGGCAGCACCTGCCTTGTTACATCACTGAAGGGGGCAAGGAGGGTACGCAGTCCTCAGCCCCTGAAGAGTTGAGGGACACGCCCCCCCAGACCTCCTGTCTTGCTCTGGAGCCCTTCCTGGGGTTAGCACCTGCTGCCCGCCCAGGAAGGCCCAAGAAGCTGCACAATTATGCCCTTTTACAAAGGAAAACATGGAGATTTTTAACAGCAACTTGCATTTTATGAGTCAGTTTAAGGAGAAAGGGGATTTGAATTTGAGTCTGTCAGAACCAAGAACCACACTGAGCTATACTTCTGAGCATCTAGGCTTCCTTTCCCTGTGGCTATGCACACAGTAGGTGCTACATGTATGCTTGTGGAGTGAGGTCATTGAAGGACAGCAGCCCTCGGGGTCAGTGGTCTGATAGATGGTTGGGGGGATATAGGGAGTGAGACCCAGAATTCTGAGGCAATGCGAAACTTTGTATGTCTGGGGAACCCTCCTTTCATCACTCCCAGCCTGGAGGTCCAGCCGCAGTGACTGTTGGGGCCCACCAGCCCAGGAAGGCCCCACCAGAGGCTCCCAGGAGTGGTCCCTTCCTCTCCCCATCGGCCTCCTTCCCCAACCTGCTCTCCTCACCACCCCCAACTTCCCCAGTGGCATGCCTCTCCCTCAGACATTCATTTCAAGGGCTCCGCGGTTTCTCTGCAGGATTTGATTTGCTGCTCAGGCATTTCCTTGAGTGGCC
>SJXQ01003895.1:238199-265532 GCA_006408695.1 Aepyceros melampus | reverse complement strand
CCGCCCCCCCGCCCCCAGCTCCCTCTCCTTAGCTCCTTGGCTGGGGGAAATTAATCCTGACCCCCACCTCACACCCGCTGCCCCGCATCCCTGGCTTTGTTCCTCAGGCCTGAGGTCAGGCTCGGGCTGACACCACTGCCTGCTTCTCTCTCCAAAGCCAGGACTTCTGGCTGTCCTGTTACCTGCCTCTTTCCTGGGCCTTTGTTCAGTGCAACAGGTAATTGCACTGCGAGCCAAAGCAAATGTCAGCATGATAATGAGCGTGATAGGGTGCTGGGCCCTGGCAAGGAGTGGGGAGAGCAGGCGGTGTGACTGAGTTCAGGGAGCAGGTGACGAGCTCCCTGGACCTCCAGCCGAGGTCCTCAGAGATGACCAAATCCGGATAAAGAAACCAAGGTGCAGAGAGGGAAAGAGATAGTAATCATGCTGACAGTTACAGACCAATGTCCATGTACAACAATATAAAGATCAGCTCATTTGGTCCTGTGAGCTGGGCGTGAGTTTCCTCATTTACAGAGGAGGAAACTGAGGCCCTGAATGAAGAGAAAAATCCACTGGAGCAACCATCGACAGCATAATTTCTGTGTGCTAGTCACAACAGGGAGCTCAGCCCTCTCAATCCTTGGAACACCTTGAGAGCTGGACTTAATTGTCCCCATCTTATGGATGAGATAACTGAGACTCACTGAGGCTTAGTAACTCATACATGACCATGTAGCTTCGGAAATAGCAGAACTGGGCTGTAAACCAAAGGCTTCCAAGTCCATGGGGCCTCCAGTGTGGCCTGGCTGGGTCAATAGCAAGACCAGGCCTTCGGGCACTGTCATGGCACAGGGATGGCCGCCTTGGTGCAAAACACCTCCAGGGGGACAGTCCTGGGTAGGAATTCCTGTGTCCGGTGGTGCCTCGCTGTCCTCAGAGGCCAGGCCCCAGGTCCCCCAACTCTCTGTCCAGCACTGGACTCTTGACCTGGAGGCAAGACCAGCTCTCAGTCGCCCTGCAAGAGGCAGGCGAGGCCCTTACTGATCTCACTCAAGCCCTCTGCTTCCCCTCAGAAGTTAATCGTTACACACTCGCCACTCTCCTGGACATTCCAGTGGCTGGGGCGGGTGGGGGCAAGGAGCTTCTCTGGTCCCCAAACCCCCTTACACCCATCTTGAGCTCTAAGGTGGGGGCTCCCTGGACTCCAGCTGGCCTCCAGCTGGCCTCCTGCTGCGCTCAGATGGACTTTACTCTCCTGTCCTCATGCAGTCAAGTTTTCCTGACAGAAAATGGGCCATCTGGCTCAGGCTCAAGGTTGCTGTGTGGCATTTGCTAGAACCCCTGGGCGTCGGAACCCAGCAATGCAAGGGGCGAGGGCCGGGGGGCAGGCTGTCGCCCTGCTGAGAGGCCGGGGTGAGCCTGAGGTGTGCAGGCAGGGTCATCTGGGCCCGCGGGGTTGGGGTGGGGCTCACCCGTCCCTCTGGTCATGCAGCCTGACAACTCCAGAGCCCGACACACACAGAGTGCCTTAGGGAAAGGGTGGAAGGCCTCACCTGCCTGCCTCTCCCAACACCTCCTCCAGGTGGCCTCTGAGTGTGCTGAGGGGTGTAGGCCAGCACTGCCTGGACTCCGTGTCCCCTCCCCTTCCTTCGGGAATCTAAGTGAGCTTGGCGTGGCGGCAGATGAATGAAACACCTGAGGAAACCCCGGAGGGTTGGAGGGGTTGTTTTCACCTAGGAACTGGGCTGAACTGTGGACCTGTGCCCGCAGAGGCTTCAGGGAAGACCCCAGCCTGAGTGGAGGAGGAGCCTCCCTGAAGTCACCCCTCTGGGTGGGCTGGCCACACCTGTGTCCTCGGGCCCTCGGGTGGGTGGGCGCTTCCTGCTGGAGCTTGTGGGTGAGTATCTGTCCAAGAATGGGAGGGGTGGCCACGAGGAGAGGACGCCGTCGGCAGCTGCATGTTGGTGGACAGGGAAACTGGGGAGGGACACCGCGGCCGGCACGCCGGGTCCCGCAGGTTAATGTTTGACCTGGAGCCACGTGTTTTTCCACTGGTTATTTTTATCCTCTGTACCTGGCAGTGGGCAGCGGGCGACCTCCTCTGTGGGCAGAGGAGGGGGGCAGGGTGTGCAGCTGGGACTGCTCTGGGCGAGCCAGGGCTACAGGCGCGGCTTGGGGGTGAGGGCCAGGGGAGAGACAGAAGGGACCGGCCAGAAGCCGGGCAGCTCACTCCGCTCAGCCACAGCCCAGGCCCTGCCCTGGGGCCACTCCAGGTCTCAGGTCTCTCCCGAGAAGCAATGGCACGCATGAGGGGACCGAAGAGCTGTAAGGGGGAGACCAAGAGAGCCTTCTGGGGGTCCACAGCTTTTTAGGAAAGTTAAAAATGCCCTCCCCCACCTCCCTGACCTCCTTGCCTTACTCTCAATGGTAACGACCTACTCTCAGACCCTGGACATCACAAGTGAGAGGCTTCTCTCTTCTGAGACCCCATGGTCTTATCCAGATGGTAGGAGAAAGTCAAAGCTGATTGGTCCCATCCTCTAGGCCACTCCGATGGGGGAACACAGCCCCGCTCTCAGGCAACCCCCAGTCTAAGGGGGTGGGGGGTGAGTCTTCACTTATGACAAGAGCTTGGCTCCTTGGCATCCAAGAACCCCAAAATTGAACTGAAGACTCCTGCTTTGGCATGCAGCTCTGGGTTTCTCAAGCCCTCACTATCTCTCCGTTTTCCTCCTTGGCAGTGGGCATCCGGCCTGCGCTGGCTTTAGGACTGTTTATGGCCCAGTGGCCACCAAGCCTTTCTCACCCCTGCCAGGGCCTGGGGAGGGAGGTGCTCAGAGGCCACTCAGCCTGGGGCCACAGTGCCACAGTGCCAGCTGGGCAAAACCAGCCTCCCTCCTGCCCCTCTGTGAGGTCCAGAGGGCTTTCAATTTACACGAGTCTGGTAGGAAGGAGGCTTCCCTGGCGGCTTAGACAGTAAAGAATCTGCCTGCAATGCAGAAGACCCAGGTTTGATCCCTGGGTCGGGAAGATCCCCTGGAGAAGGAAATGGCCACCCACTCTGGTATGCTTGCCTGGAGAATCCCATGGACAGAGGAGCCTGGTGGGCTACAGTCCATGGGGGTCACAAAGAGGTGGACACGACTGAGGGACTGAGCACACTCTGGTGGGAAGTGGGTCTCCAGCAAACCTGCTCACCAGCTGCCCGCCCCTACCCAAGCACCAAAGACCTCCTCTCCCCAGTGCTCGCCATCACTGGTCTGAAGCAGGTGGGCAGGCTGGCCCCCAGCCCAGGGTCTTCTCAGGATCTTTCAGGAGAAGGACTAGGGCCATCTGGGTTCTCTGAGACCCCATGCAGGGCTTTCTTTGGTAAGCAAATGAGGAATGAAGAGCCTGCAGAAAGAGCAGAGTTCACCAGGGAAGGTCCGAGCTCTCTTACTGTCCTAGCACAACTGCCTTAAAGTGGGGTGTGGGAGTAGGGCTGGGGAACAGGAGACTCTCAGCCAGGGCACAGGGAGGGGGACCAGTTCGTTGATCAGCAGCCAGGCCCCAAGGCCACCTCCAGCTAGGATAACAGGTCTTTCTCTTCGGGGACTGAGCTCCCCACCCCCGCCTACCTTCCTGCATGTCTTCCCCTCTCAATGCTCCCTAAACTCCCAGTCCACTCTGTTCCCAGTACGTGCCAGGCACTGGGCTGGAATCATGCCCCCATAGGCCTTCCTCATTCCTCAGTACAACCTGGGGGGATGGTGGGGGGAGAAGTCTCTTTCTCCCCATTGTACAGATGAGGAAACTGAATGGACATCATTAAACAGTTAACCCAAGGTCACCCTGCCAGCCAGTGGATGGCTGGGATTTAAACCTAAGTCTGTCTGACTCTCCATGTAGGTAACTGAGAGATCATGTTGGCTCTATATCCTGTGTGTTTTATTTTTTACTTTTTATTAATTATATTTATTTATTTGTTTTTGGCTGTGCTCGGTCTTTGTCATCACGTGAGCTTTGCTCTAGTTGGCGGCAAGCTGCAGCCACTCTTCGTGGCGGTGCTTGGACTTCTCGCTGCAGTGGCTTCTCTTGTTGAGGTGTATGGGCTCTAGAGTGCGCGGGCTTTCATGGTTGTAGCGTGTGGGCTCAGCCGTTGCAGCTCCCGGGCTCTGGAGCACAGGCTCAACAGTTGTAGCACAAAGGCTCAGTTGAGCCACCAGGGAAGCCCCTATCCTGTGTATTTTAAATCCCAGTTTTCTCTTCATCCCACTCTACTGAAGCCCTCCCCCATTAACCTGATCAGAAGATTGAATACAACTGGCTCCTACAACCGTCTCATATTTCTCATCACAAGGAAGTCCTTCCTGGAGTCTAACCTCGGTGTCTCCTGCTGTCTCTTACTCTGAAGTCAGGGAAAGTGCAGCAAAGATGATCCCTGTTCCATGCCCTGTTCCATGAGACTGGGGCTTTCCTCTGTTGCTCCGGAGGGTGGGTTGCTCCAGGTTATAGAAGCAGGAGTCCCAGACCCAGGGGAGAGGAGTGAATTCTGGCTGGGAGTAGGAGGAGTTCTCCTGGGCCTCCTCACAGGGGACTTGGGCCTTGCCTGGGGACCCTTCCATTTCCTGCTGAGTCCAGGACAGGTGAGGAAATAGTCAGGATGAAGGCAGGGGCTGCGAGACCCTTGGAGGGCCCTTGGCCTCTGATGCTAATTGGGGAAGATTGGGGAAGTTCATTGGGGGAAATTTGAGGCTGTGCTCTGGGACACCAAGATGTCCCAGAATCCAGAAACCCCCACGTGGCCCTCGCATCCCTTGGAGGATGGGGCTGAGATGAAAGGACCCAGGCTCGCACCCACGTTCCCTGAAATAGAGGAATTCCATTCTCATCAGGGTGGGGAGGGAGGGGGAATTCCAAAGCTTTGGCTCCAGGGCCCTGGCGTAGGACCCAGGTCTTGCATTTCTTAGAAGCCCGCTCACAGCTTTCCGGGAGAGTCCTCCTGACTTCTGGCCTCCCCTGGCTTCATGGCTGTTCTGGCAGGTGGATCAGATCATCCATCTCCACCCTTGGAGACAGGGTGGAGTGGACACAGTTTGGCTCCTGTAGTTCCCTGTGGCCTGGAAGGTTGGAGTGAAAAAAACCTCTTACTCCTGAGCTGATCTGAACCTTCTCTTTCAGGCTGCCATGCCCCAAACGCCCCAGCTGTTACCTGCAGCCCATCTCTTCTCGAGAAGGGCGACAGGTCCATGCCACGGAGGGGAGGGGTAGCCAGGTCTGTCATCCAAGGCATCCTTATCCATCATCCTTATCCTCCTCAGGGCACCCTGAGTCTTCTTCATTCCCTGGTCCATGGACACAGTTTTCTCCGCCTCGGGTTGGGGCCATGAGGAGTTTAGAGCTGGAGCAGACAGAGGTCCTCGAGGCGGGAGACGTAGTCATGCCCACGGATTACAGGCTAGACACCAGTGCTATACAGAGAGCAATAATAACAGACTTTCTAAAATGGGGCACTTTATGCAGATTGACTCATTTAATCCTCACAACCACCCTGGGAAGTCAGTACTATAATATCCCCATTTCCAGATGAGGACGCTGAGGTCCAGAGTGGTTGCGTCACTGGCCCAGGAGCTGGCGGCTAGGAAGCAGGATGGGAACCCTGGTGGTCTACCCCAGAGACTCTGACCCTGACTCTCCATACCTGTCCCACCCAAGACAGTCCACTAAACTTATGGGACTATTTCACTGTGAAATAATTAAGTGAAATGCAGTTTAAAAATTCACTTCCTCAGTTATACCAGCCGCCTTTCACGTGCTCAGCAGCCCGTGGCTACCATATGGGATAGTGCAGATACTGAACACTTTCGTCATCCCAGAAAGTTATATTGAGCAACACTGGCCTACACCTAGGTCTCTTAAGAATCAAGATGGAGACTTCCCTGGTGGTCCAAGGGTTAAGAACCCACCCGCCAATGCATGGAAGTTGGGTTTGATTTCTGGTCTGGGAAGATTCCACGTGTTGTGGGGCAACTAAGACCGTGTGCCACAACTATTGAGCCCACAAGCTGCATCTACTGAGCCCGCACTCCCTGTTAGCCTGTGCCCTGCAACAAGAGAAGCCACAGTAATGAGAAACCCATGCACTGAAGCTAGAGAGTAGCAGCCTCTGCTTGCCGCAACTAGAGAAAAGCCCAGGCACAGCAGTGAAGACACAGGGAAACTAAAAATAAATAAATTAAAAAAAATCAAGATGGAACAATGGAAAATCATCCTTCAGTGGATAGAATAAAATAATAATTAACAGTCTGGTAATAATAGCTCTATTTTACCAAGCTTCCTACGTGCCAGGCACAGTGCCAAACCCATAATCCTTACTCAATCCCAGGCTCAGGAAGGCTACCCAAGGTCACCGTAGCCAGGAAGTGAATCCAGGTCTGGATGACCCTGGTCTTGTCCTCCCCCCAATCCCCCTCTCCGGCCTGCTCACCCCTTGCCTAGCCCCTAGGAGTTTATAGTCCCTGGAGAAAGGAGGGGAAGGCAAATACATGCAATTTCACAAGAACAGGGATTAAATAAATCAGCACATAATTAACATCATCACATTTCTTCAAGGCTGTTGACCAGAACATTGCGCTAATGAGGTCAAGGTCTTGATTTTGAGCCCTGTGAGCATCACTTCACTTCACATGAAAAAAAAAAAAAAAAAAAAAACCCTCACTCCCTGCCCTGAGGATTGCATCAGGTCTCTAGATAATGTGATTAGGAGGCTGGGAAGCTGTGGACGAGTTTCACCAAAGCCTGTGACCCGCTATCAGAGGTCAGCTCGGGGCAAATTGTTTTAGGCCGGACCAAGTTGGAGAAAAAAGCCTGGTAAATGCTGACAGGTGCTCGTCTTTTGGACAATGAGGAAAGCAGTGTCTTCCTACCCTGGGAGGGTGGAGTTAGCAGAAAGCAAGATAGAAGAGAAGGCTTTCCATGTGGCACAGTGGTAAAGAACCCACCTGCCAGTATAGGAGATTCAAGAGACACACAGGTTCGATCCCTGGGTCGGAAAGTTCTCCTGGAAAAGGAAATGGCAACCCGCTTTAGTATTCTTGCCTGGAGAATCCCATGGACAGAGGAGTCTAGCAGGCTACAGCCCATGGGGTCACAGAGTTGGACACAAATGAGTGCACACACGCACACATACACACACAAGATAGAAGAGAGCATCTGAGGCACGCTACCTGCCAGGTAAAACTCTGGAGGGACGTGGGGTTTATACAGACTTGGAGGCCTTGGGTTGATCTGGTGGCTCAGCTGATAAAGAATCCGTCTGCAGTTTGGGAGACTAGGGTTTGATCCCTGGGTTGGGAGGATCCTCTGGAGAAGGGAAAGACTACCCACTCCAGTATTCTAGTCTGGAGAATTCCATGGCCTGTATAGTCCATGGGGTTGCAAAGAGCTGGACATGACTGAACGACTTTCACTTTTACTTTGGAGGCCTTGGCTTGGGTGAGGAAATCTGCCTTTAATATCCCATAAGGATTGTTCTGTTGTGGGAAAGTTAGCTTCAATTATACGCCAACCAGCGTATGTCATCTGGGAGATAAGGACTAGTGAATAACAAGAGCAGACAGTTCAACGGAGAGTTGGACCTTCTCCCCTACAAACCCGGGGTCATAAAGACACAGTGCCTCTACAGGGCCAGGCATGTAGTTGGTCTCAGTAGATTCTTAGTTGATTCATGTAAAGATCTCTTTCCTTAAGGACCTTTGCTTCTGGGCCAGCACAGCACCAGGTTTGGGGACTCTGATGAAGTGCCAAAGCACCAGGCAATGATTGGCTGTGCATGTCAGGACAGGCTATGCTGTGCTGCAGTTACAACTGAGCCCTGACATCTCAGCTGATTTATACCAGGAAGATTTGTTTCTTGCTCACATAATTTAGCTAAGGTAGATGGGCAGCGGTTCTTTCCACAAAATCAATTAGGGACCCTGATATTAGATCTATCAAATTTCAACAAGTGGCTTCCATGGTTGTACCTGCAGGGGCAGAAAAGAGCAGGAGGGTTCCACACTGGCTCTCAAATGCTCTGGCTCCGAAGTGATAGACAGCATCCGGGTTCATGCCCTATCAGTGAGACCTAGTTTTGTGGTCCCACCTAATGGTGAGGCACTGGGAAGTAAAGGGTGGAGCAGGGCATGCGGGTATGTGGGGCAGAGAAAATGTCTCTGTCGTTTTATCACCTCCTCACTCTCTCTCACCTCTTCACTCAAAACCTATTTTCTTCTCATGTAGAAGGACTCCAAGGTGCCTTTTAGCTCTGGGATTCCAGGTCTCCGTGGAATGTTATTCCACAAATATTTCTTAGGTATCTTATCTAAATGCTGAACATTCTCCGTGGCATTTGATCCTTCTCTATCAGAGGTGGAATTGACTTTTTTTTAAAAAACAATCAAAATTTATCTGACAACCTGATTTAAAAATGAGTAGAGGGACTTCCCGGGTGGTCCAGTGGCTAAGATGCTGCCCTCCCAATGCAGGAGACCTGGGTTCGATTCCTGGTCAGGGAAATATATCCCACATACTGTAAGTAAGAGTTCGCCAGCCATAACTAAAAGATCCTGCATGCCGCAACTATCTGGTGCAACCAAATAAATATTTTTTAAATGGATAAGACATCCGAACAGACAGCTCATCAGAGAAGATGTATAGATGGCAAATAAGCCTATGAAAAGATGCTCAGAGTCATTGATCAAGAGGAAAATAAAAACAATGAGAAACCACTATATACTTTTTTGAGTGGCTACATTTTTTTTCATTGACAATATCAATTGCTGGTGAGGATGTGGGGCAACAAGAACTCTCACTCATCACTGATGGAAATGCAAAATGGTACAGCCACTTTGGCCGTTTCTTATAAAACTAAACATAGTCTTACAATATGCTCTAACAATTGTACTCCTAGTTATTTACTCAATTGATTTTAAAACTAAGTCTACACAAAAACCAGTATGGGAATATTTATAGCAGCAATTTATTTAGAATTGCCAAAAATATAATTGCCAAAGAACCAAGATGTCCTTTAATAGGTGAATAGATAAACAGACTGGTACATCCACACACCTTAATGCTACTTAGCAATAAAAAGAAAAGAGCAATCAAGCCACACAAAGACATGGATGAATCTCAAGTGCTTACTACCAAGTGAAAGAAGCTGGTGTGGAGAAGCTCCACACTGTGCAATTTCATTTATATGACATTGTGGAAAAGGCAAAAGTGTAGAGACTGGTACACAGATCAGTGGTTGTCATGGGTTTGGGATGGGAGGAGGCTTGACTAGGTAAACCCAGAGAATTTTGTAGGGTGGTACTCCAAAATCACTGCAGATGGTGATTGCAGCCATGAAATTAAAAGACGCTTACTCCTTGGAAGGAAAGTTATGACCAACCTAGACAGCACATTAAAAAGCAGAGACATCACTTTGCCAACAAAGGTCCATCTAGTCAAGGCTATGGTGTTTCCAATGGTCATGTATAACTGTGAAGAAAGCTGAGTGCCAAAGAATTGATGCCTTTGAACTGTGGTGTTGGATAAGACTCTTGAGAGTCCCTTGGACTGCAAGGAGGTCCAACCAGTCCATCCTAAAGGAGATCAGTCCTGGATGTTCATTGGTAGGACTGATGTTAAAGCTGAAACTCCAATATTTTGGCCACCTCATGCGTGAAGAGTTGACTCACTAGAAAAGACTCTGATGCTGGGAGGGACTGGGGGCAGGAGGAGAAGGGGACAACAGAGGATGAGATGGCTGGATGGCATCACTAACTCGATGCATATGAGTTTGAGTAGACTCCAGGAATTGGTGATGGACAGGGAGGCCTGGCGTGCTGTGATTCATGGGCTCTCAAAGAGTCGGACACGACTAAGTGACTGAACTGAACTGAATTGAGGACTAGTCTATGTGAAACATCCATTCTGTGTGAAATAGTGGATACTTATTGCAATTGTCAAAACCCCAGAACTTTAAGCCCAAGGAGTGAGCCTTAATGTGTGCAAATTATAAAAAATCCTTTAGGAGTCTGGGAGATTGCAGGATAAAACACAGAACGTGACAAAAGAATCTAACCATATTACAAAAGTGTAACACCACCTCCTTGCATGGGATGGGAGGAAAAGTTCTGACAAAGTAACTCCGGGAATGACTGGAATCTGTGAGACTATGTGCAGGGAACTGCACATAACATTGTACTCTAGTTGATAAAGTTGTGTTCCGTGGAAATGTGAGTTAACAATCTGAATCATTACACACTTACACTGAAACTGAAAATTTAACTAAATGGATAGCAGATGAGAGCCAGTTTCTCACTGTTGGAGTGAAAAGTTACAATAAGAGGAGGAGGCTGGAATGATCCATATGGTAATAGAGTAGACTAAATACAAACTCAAGTCTAGCTTAATACAGATATAGATAGTTACAAAGAAATACTTACAGAAATGTGTAGACACATGAGCTAGTAAAGACATATATTTCCTTTATCTGTCAGCTGGGAGTGTCTATAAGAAACTACACCCCAGGAGTGATAAGCACACCTAGTGCTCAGATCTTGGTTTCTAATCTCATTCTTCATTCAAAGAAACCACAGCTCCCTGAAAAAAGGGCTGAGTCTAGAACTGGGGCAGTAAATATACAAGGTGAGCCCAGAGTATCTTATAATTAGCCAAGAAGTAAGAAAGTACAAAACATACATACACACACACACACTCACCACACACACACACACACACATAAGAACCAACTGAAGGAATTCCAGGGGCCAAAGATAGAACAACTTGAGAAATGGAATAAAGTAATTTTGAACTATAACTCAGGTAAAAAATGAATTTCCATGAGCGCATAACTTATGTAAATAAATGATTACATGATCAATGGGGGAGAAGAGAAAAATTTCCCATGCAGAATTCCAAATAACGATATAGATGCTTCACTCTCGAGGAGGTAGAACGTAGCTCCCTTCCCCTTAAGTATAAGCTCTGGACATGACTTCCTTTCAAAGAGAGCAGTATGGAAAAGGTGGGGTGAAGGGAAGGAGTAACTTTATGGTGGAAAAAGCTAACAAACACCACTTGAGCCATGTAATCGAGGTCAACATCAATAGTGATAAGTCGTGTAGATAGTATGTACCCTTGATAGGATGTGATGAAAATGACACTTTATCTGTGTTCTTCCATCATAAACTCCTAACTTGAGCCTAATCATGAGAAAAACATCAGACAAATCCCAGTTAAGAGATGGACATTCTACAGAATACCAGACCAGCAGGGCTCAAACCTGTCAAGGTCATTAAGAACAAGGAAATGAGGGAGAATTACAGCCAAGAGGAGCCTAAGGGGCATGCAGGCTAATGTAATGAGGTGTCCTGGGTAGGATCCTAGAACTGGAAAAGGACATTAGTAAAAAGTAAGGAGATCTGAATTTCCTTAGGAAATTAGGAAACATAAATTTCAGTTAATAATAATAATATGTTAATGTTTGTTCATTAATTTTAACAAACATACCAAACTAATTAAGGTATTTATTATAGAGATATTTATTCTATTGCTGCTGGTGGTGAAGAATCCGCCTGCCAATGCAGGTACACAAGAGACATGGGTTCAGTCCCTGGGATGGGAAGATCGCCTGGAGAGGGAAATGGCAACCCACTCCAGTATTCTTGCCTGAAGAATCCCATGGACAGAAGAGCCTGGTGGGCTACAGTCCATGGGGTCACAAAGAGTCAGTCACAACTGGAGCAACTTAGCACACACATATTATAGAGAAACATGGGTATGGAGTGTATGGGAACCCTGTATTATCTTTGCAATTTTTCTGGAAATCTAAAGCTATTCTAAAGTAAAGAATTTATTTTTAAAATGTTATTTGAAATCGAGTTGAAAGAATCATGTGATGGATTAAATTTGGGGGAAGAAGTTTGTTTCCGATATGATGGGTTTAATTGATGTTACGGGGGCTGTAAATAAAACCACAGAAAGCTACCGTTTTCTTCGCCACAACCAAAGCCGAGGAAGAAAGGGACTAGTGACACTGAGACAGCTCAGGGACGACCTGCTTTTTGATCCTTTTTATGGTGCTCTTGTTGATAGAAAGAAATAAAATGGAAAGCAAAAGCAAAACCAGAAAGCACTGACGAAGCAGCATGATCAGAATAACTGCTCTCTTCAGAGGTAAATGTGTGAAAGTTCCCGTGTTCTTTTCTTTTTAAATTAAAACAAAAAGCCCACCCATCCCCACCCCAACCCTGTGAACTCTTCAGACCCCACCTAATCAAGGCATGTTGCTCTGGGTTCCCTGGGGTGTGGGGGAGCACGGGAAAGCGGGTGCCCTGAACAGAACACAGGGGCCAGAGCCCAGTCCGCTCACCGGCTATGACCCTGGAGATCACCCAGCCGCCCTCCACCTCTGCTCCCTCATCACCATAATGAGGCCCGAAATTGCCATTTTCCGGCTGGTGGAAAATTGGAGAGGATGTGTGTGAGCCAATAAGCCCAGCATGGGGCATGGCAAAGGCCTTCCGTGAATGATGGCGACTATCAGCAGAGGAGCTGGGGGACAAGCAAACAAATCCAGACAGCTTGGATCGGCCTGTGTAGACAACAGGAGGGAGACGTTCTTGTGGACAGAGCTGCCCGGGAAGGCCGGTCCTGCGGGTGCTCAGCATGCGGATGGGCAGGAAGGGGCAACGAGTACCCTCTGGGCATGAGAATCACAGGAGAAAACCTGGGATGGATGGAGAGGCAGCCATGGAGCAAGGGAGGAGAGGGAGGCCTGGAGTCAATGGGGAGAGGCCCAGGGGTGGGCAGGGCCTCTATACCCTGGGAGGAAATCCCTCTAGGGTTTACCAGCCTAAGCAGCCTCTTGGGTAACCCCAGTTCATTTTGAAAAAAATAGATGGTATTTATTTATTATAGAAGTGAGGACACTTCTGGAGAAAAAGAATCGGCCGAGCCTAGGGCATGCTCCAGGACAGAGGTCTTCAGCGAAACCTCTTGGGGAAGTCTCAGTGGTTACGGCCACGACTAAGGCTTGGCCCTCTAGAGCAAGCTGTTCCCTGAGTCTACCTGAGGCCTTGAGCCCCAGCTGGCCCAGTCCAGCCACCGAGTGCAGAGGGACACAGAGACTATGCCTCCACCCTCAGTCTGGGCAGGGGGAGGGAGGGGGGCTGAGGGCAGGAGCTGTGTCTCCACCTTTGGGCTGGAGGCTCCAGCTGGCCAGGGCTGGTCCCTTCCCACACACTGGGGATTTCCTGGGGGCTGGCTTGAGTCTTTTCCTCAGTGTCTGCCCCAGGATCCTGCATGGAGATCTGCCCCAGCGTATTCCTGGGATTTGGGGCAAAACTTCTGCTTACTTAGAAAAATATCCTCCCTGAACTGGGCAAAGGACAAGGGCTAAAACTAAACCAAGAGGCAATTTGGATGTTCTCTTACTTTCCATAATCTTGGAACACATTTTTCTGGCCTGCGAGGGGGTACCTCTCCTGGCCCCCAGTGCTGGGCCTTGGGGTTGGGTTGGCAGCAGGAAGTGCCAAGGATCTGGGTCCTGACAAGATAAATCCCTCTCCCCACTGTCTTGGCCGGCAGAGCAGAGCCGAGGCGGCCCGCCCACCCCCTACCCGTCGTAAATAGCTTAACTGTGTTTACGTAGCAGCAACATGCGTGTTACTGTTCACAGCGACCGCATTCCAGAGGGCAATCACGGGTGATTTACCTCGCCTCGCGTGGCTGCCAGTCCCTGTGGTGGGTGGGTGGGTGGCCTCTGGGGCCCAGCTTTGCTGTCTCCAGGGGACTGTTTTTAAAAAGCTGCTCCTACCTTGCTTTGCCCTGCCACGTGTGTGTTCTGGGACTGGGGACCCCTCTGCAGACTTCCCAGGGCCTTCTGAGGAGTCTGAAGGAGTCGTCGGGGGCGAGACTTCTGCAGCCCTTGGCCCTCCCCACCCCTCTTCTTGTCCCTCCAGCCGGTGTTTGGAACTTGCCCATCACGTTCATGGAGATGGATGGACAAGGCTGCAGCCCTGTTCTCAGAACTGGCCCTGCTACCCGCAGCAGCCCCAGCCAAGATACTATCAACAACTCACCTTTGTGGAGCCTCACTAGGCACCATTTTTCTAGGCTTATAGTTCAGAGAAAGTGCTGTCATGAACAAAACTGAGCAAGGAGAGTTTACAAAACTTGCTTGAGGATGCACAGTGGGTGAGCGGCAGAGTTGGACCCATCCGGGCAGCCTGCACTCCCAGCCACCAGACTTCTCCAGCTCTCTTGTGCCGTGAGCATGGCCCACACAGGTCTGACTGCTAGATGGGGCAGGGTTACCGAGTGGGAGATAGCATCCAGGAAGCAGAAGATTGCCGGCTATCTATGCACACTCCCATGCCCTGTGCATGCAGGTGCATGCCAAGGAGGCGTGCATGTCTCCCACAAAAACGTGCACATATGCATGGGGCCCCACCCACACAAGGGCCTTCCCTGGTAGCTCAGAAGGTAAAGAATCTGCCTGCATTGAAGGAGACCTGGATTCGATCCCTGGGTCAGGAAGATCCCCTAGAGAGAGGAGAGGTGGCCCACTCCAGTATTCTTGCCTGAAGAATTCCAGGGACGGAGGAATCTGGCAGACTACAGTTCATGGGGTCAGAAAGAGCTGGACACGACTGAGCGACTGACACCACCCACCCACGTGCATATGCTGTAAGTGCTTTTTATAAGCACCCTCTCACACGCATCAGGGCACGCACACATATCTATGCCTGCACCCTCTGTAAATGAGTCCATCCGATATGTAGACGTATACTACATGTGCAGTCTCACACGGACCCACGTAAATGCAGACACGCACACCGACACACATGCGTGCGTGGGGAGTGTCCCACCACTTTGCTAACCAAAATCATCCTTCCTTTCCCTCGCTTCCAACCCAAGTGTCAGCCCTAACACAAATGAGGCAGAATTGAATCATCATTCAACGTCTCCTGTGTTCACTCAACCAGTATTTCCTGAGTACCCACTACATGCAGGGTCTTATGGCAGAGACTGGTGGAAGGCACAAATGGGAGCTCAGCCCAGCCTCTCAGGGGCACCTACCCAAGGCAGAGGAGGGCCACGAGCCATGGGACACAGTCATCACTGTTGCCAAGAGCCAGCCTGTGTGTGTGTGTGCACGCGTGTGTGTGCGCACGCATGCATATGCGCACATGAGCTCAGTCGCATTCTGCTCTCTGTGACCTCATGAACTGCAGCCTGCCAGGCTTCTCTGTTCATGGAATTCTCCAGGCAAGAATACTGGAATGAGTTGCCATTTCCTCCTCTAGGGGATCTTCCCAACCCAAGGATCTGGGGATGCTAACTCAAAGAGTGCTCCAAGATTCACTATGGTAATTGTGTGCGTGCTTCTGGAGGCCAAGCTGCCTGCCCAATTGTAGGCACCCTTAGGGCCCTAAGAGTTCCTGCAGGCTTAAGGTCTGCAGGTGGCCCATCCAGGGACTCTGGATGGCTTTGGCAGGGCCTGGGACCTCTCCCCAACATGCTCACAGTGGAAGCAGCAGCGTGGCCAAGCCGAGTGAGTCACCAGGCAGGCCACACCCTGAATGCCTGCCTGCCAGCCGTCCCTCCAGTATGCTGGCTTGGCTTTATCCACACAGCCTCCAAAGATGTTCATGGCACGAGTCTTCCTGATGCCCCGCCCCTCCACCCGCCCTGCCATGCCCTGCGCTGTGGCTTACTTAGGCTGTGCCCCAGCAATGAGGGGCCAGGCCTTTTACACAATGCCTATTACCCAAGTGCCATGCCAAGAAGAACCCTGAGCTTGGAGCCAGGCAAACATCCTGCTGCCCAGGACTGGCTGGATGGGTGACCCAAAGGGGCCACACTTACGAGGTCCCTGAGCCTGGTTTAAGCTCTGCTTTTGCCATCTTGAGAATTCTTAGTAGTTTTGAATAAGTTCCCTGAAGATGATGTATCCGGCCCCACCACCGAGGCTTTCTGTGGATGGGTTAGCAGCCCTTTCCTGCCTGCTCCCACCTACCCCCCAGCCCCACCGCCCACCCCCAGCCTTCCTGCTGCTCCTGCATGCCCCCAGCTGCCCTGCCACTGCCAGGTCGGCCCCTGCCCCAGGCTGGCCCTGACTGCTGAGATGTGGGCGGCTGTGGTTTCCCGGTGCCCACAGCACGGCCGCAGCATGTTTGAAGATGAACTTGAGCGGTGTCTTCAGACTATGTTCCCTCTGTAGCCCAGCCTGTGGTCGCCCTTGCCGGCTCCCGCCCCACGGTCACTTGCCCGCCTGCTGCCACCCAGGCCATGAGAAGCTGAGAAGGAGGGGTCCCCAGATGGTACCCAGCTTCTGGCTCTTGGCTCATGCATGGATCACTCAGCTCCAGCCCCACCACCCCTCAGGGACACCGCTGGCTGGACGCAGTCTCCCCGTCAGTTCCCTCAGCTGTGAGTGGAGGATAAGCAGTCCTCCCAGCAGCCCTGGTGGGAGGAAGCATCTGGTAGGAGTCTGGCATAGAGTGGGTGCCTGAGAGCATGTGGCTTCAGCCGCTCATTAGTTCAGCATTTACCGAGCACTGCGCAGGTGGAGGATGGAAGGGGAGGCCCGGCCAAGGGAGCTCGCAGGTGGAATGGGGAAGGGCTGGGCTGGCTTTAGGCAGAAAGGTAAGTAGCTTAACCAGAATGCAGTCAGAATACTGCAGCGTAAACTTGAATGGTGTGGGGAGACCGAGGCCCTGGAAAAGGCAGTGACTTGCTTACACTAGATCTTAGGGGTCTTGTTCCTCTGCCCACCAGACACTCCCAATGACAGGCTGTACTGTCTCCCTGGTCATGCAGAAGTCACACCAGGCTTGGTACCCAGCTGCTGTGGCCATGTGGATGGGTTGTGTTCCAGCTTCATCTTCAGGGCATGAGCCCAGGTCTTCTTGATGGCATGTGGACATTACCCATGCCCCTTCCCACCCTTTGAGGTAACTGAGTATTTATTAAGCACCCCCTGTATACCCAGCACCTGCAAAGGCTCCATGATCATTCTGGGGCACAACACAGCAGCCCTAGATATATAGCTTGATAGAATCTAAAAATTAAATATCTATGAAATAATCCATACCTCATCCATCATACTAAAGGTTAGTGTACATGGAGAAACTCTTCTGTAGTATGCAATTTAAATTAGGGAAGAAAAATGCTTACAATATAACTGAGAATATAGCATAGAACTTTGATTTTTTTGACCAGACAATGCAAGCTCTTATCCCAACACTTGTTATCAATGTAAAATTTCTCTTTAGAGGAAAACATATCACATGCTTCTGCATGAGAAATAAATTATCCTTTTCACTTTTGTAACCTCAATATAAATTCCTGCCCTTTGGCTTTTGGGATTAGGGGTGAGGAGGCCAGTATCCCTCCATTTCCACATCCCATAGCCCTGGGTACCACCGGCTAAGTGGTAGCCAGCTGTGGGTCCTCTTGCCCATCACCCCTTCCAATTCCCAGACTCTCCTCCTGCCCAGTTCTTGGGTTCACTTGTCTTCCGGGGGCTCAGTCCACTCCCAGAGGGTTTAGTGAAGACTGAAGAGCCTTGGGAATGGCTTACTGAAAGCACAGAGTTGCAAAGGGAAGGCTTCGTGACTACTAAAGGCAGCTGGAAAGAGGAAGGGGTGGGGCCAGGAGCATCTTGAGAGGCTCACTGTGCTGGGATGTGGAGAAAGAGCTGTGGGGCCATGGTGGACACAGGCGGAGCTGATCAAAGGGAAATTCAGTAGTCCAGACACCAGGAGCTAAGGAAGCTTGCGGACGAGCAGGGAGGGCTCAGAAGAGGTTTGGAGACAGAGCCCCTGCCCCTCCACTGGTCGCAACCCCACAACCTGACAGAGGCTCCCATCCTTTGCCTCACTGAGCCCTCGTCCAGCCTGTGGTCCCCAGGACTTGGGATTATGCAGCCCAGGAACCAGGCAATGAGTTTCATGTCTGCCCCAGGCTGCAAAATGGATTATATGTTTTGTTTTTTTTATTAGCCGTCCCTTATTAACTCATAATTACAATCATGTAACGTTTAATAGAGACACAAAGCGATCCCCATCGCTGCCCCACAGTCATTCATTAGCTAACAAGATGGAGCGGCTCATAAAAAAGGGCCGTTAAAAAAAAATCGCAGAAATGGAAAGCAGGAGGTGATGCAAGCCGTGGTTAACAAAGGCCGGGGAGGCGTGAGCGGGTGTGAAAGGAATAACCCAACCCTGATAAGCCACAAAGCAGAGCCGGCAGCTCCCGCCTCCTTCTGCCGCCTGAGTCAGAGAAGCTGGGATGTGTTCAAAATCAAGCAATGTAATTAGCAGGTTGCATCATGCCCCTCGATTATAAATTACAATGGGCACAAAGAGGGTGGATGGAAGAGGAGGGATTATATGGGTAACTCAATCCTGGTGCCCAGGAGGGGGCTGGGAGCTGCCACCCGGCCACTCATAGTCCCTAGTAGCTTCTGCCTGTTGTATCACGGGACAGTGACAGGCTTACTCAGTGCCTGCTTTGTGGAACCTGGGATAATGATTTACAAACCAGAGGAATCGGGAGGTGCGAAAAGAAGATGACCCTCTTAACCCAGCCATTGTCTGCCCCCTCGGCTGGAATGCCCAGCCCCCACACACTCCATGCACCTGTGCACACGGATGCTGTTTGGGGATGGTCCAGGTGAGGAGCCCTCATAGGGGCTGAGCCGATAAGATCTAAAGGGCTGAGCAGGGATTTGAAGACACCGTCAGGGATGACTGACACTCAGCAAACAGAGATAGACTGCCGAGATGCTGAGGTTTGCAGAGCAGTGGGGGTGGGCGAGGGGATGGGAGCTCAGGTTGGATACAAGACAAGCTCTGTCCTGAGTCCAGCCCTAGGCTTTTCCACCAGCAGGTTGTGGGAGCCTGAGCACAGCCTTCTCTCTGATCCTCAGTTTCCCTGTTTCAATCCATCAGCGGGCTGTACGACCAGGGCAAGCCACTTCCCATCTACATGCCTCAGTTTCCCTAGCAAGCCTGACCAGAGCTGGCTGTGTGACCTGAAATGAGCTCACTTTTGTGTTAGTGGGGACCTCGGGGTCCCGGTTTACCATGAGGGCAGTGACAATCATTCAAGTCCAGCCTGGACCTTCTCTGGGTCTAGAAGAAACTCTCCCCAGAGCTACCAACTGGCCAGGTAACCCACCCCTCGGAGGCCTGGCAGCTGTACCATCTGGCCACCTGTGTGAATCACAATCTGGTGAGGCAGAGGAGAGTCAGCACAGGCACGCGGCAGGCTCGGGCAAAGCGAGGCGCTGGTGGCACAGCTCCCCGCAGCCAGGGAGACACACCCTCCACTTCCTCCCAGTGGCAAAGGTTTGCCCTTTCCGTCTGACCTTTGAAAACAGCCTTCACTCCACAGTGTTTTCTTAGCAGCTCTATTCTTCCACACGGAAAATAGTTCCATGAACTTTATTATCTCTGCAGAGGGTGGACAAGGAGATAGATTTGCCCTTAAAGGTCAATGAACTCTGCTCTCTGCAAAACCAGACCTGGGGCAACTGACCAATAGGAAATTTTTTGAGCAAGATCTGGCCCCAGCAGAGTTTCATTCTGAATCAGGGAGAGAGATTGTGGCTGCCCCCTGAAGTGTGAACTCAGCCACTCTGGGGCCTCAGTTTCCTCAGTTCCATACTGATGGGAGAGGAAGAGGCGCCATCAACAGCAGGTGAAGGCTGAGCTGGAGTTCTGACCAGGGCTGCCTTTACTCAGACCAGGCCCCGAGTCCCTGGCTATCATCCAGGCCGTGGGCCTCATCCTCCGGGTCCCTTTGCCTATGCAGCCATGTAGTTGGAACTTGCAACTCTGATCACACTCTGCCCTGCTTAAAGCCCATCGAAGTCCCCCCTCCCTGAAGTCCCAGGCCAGGGCCTCACCTTCCTCCCTGAGTTACCCTGAATGGCCCATTCCCCCTCAGCCCACTCCCAGCCATTTCACTCCTTCACACCTTGGCACAGGCTGATCCCCCTGCCCAGATTACCCTTCCCTCCTCTTGTTCAGATTCAGCCTTTGGACCTCATTCCTCTGTCACCTGCTCCCAGAAGCCCTCCCCCAGGTGCCTCTTCTGTGCTTCCCCCAGGCACCGGCCCTGAGCAAAGCTCCATCTTGGCAAGAGCTGTGTCAGACTGCAACGCAGGCTGTGTCCTGGTCTCCACTAGACAGTGAGCTCCCATACCCAGGGCAGTCCCTGCATACAGTCAGTCCCCAGAAGTGCCTTCCTTATTGAACTGCTGCCGTTTCCCACAACGAGGAAGAGGCAGATTTAGTCTGAGACCCTGGCCTGGGGGAGAATTATGGAAATTACTCATTCATTCATTCACTTACTCATCTGTGTAGTGACGGGAGGTGGGGGGAGTACAAGACTCATCCACTTAGAACGTTTCCTGGAAGATACTTCCAGAAGCCCCTGAACCTGGGGAGGAAAGTGTCTCTGAAGCCACCCCCCACCACTTCAGGCCAGGCCCCAGGTGGGCAGACCCCCAGGTGGACAGTGGCAGTGGGGTCACTGCCCAGTCTGCTTAGCCCAGCAGGTCCTGCCTCTTATCAGCTGCCATCTCCCTGCTCCCTCCGTTAACAGAAGCTGGGTGTGAGGAGGTGACGAGCAGGGGGGCGGGGGGCCTCTTCCCCACCTGTCAGGAGCTCCTGGCACATCCTCTTGGTGGTGCGGCAACCGTCCTTGTGTCCACATCGCCCAGGCAGGTGGCCACTCTTCTCCCGTGTCAGGATGACAGGAGATCCCTAAGTCGTGACCTCCCTCAGGCGTCTGTCCTTGGTTCCTGTCTGCTCTTGAGCAGAGAGCCAGAACATGAGCAGAGGTGGGGCGCCCGGATACCCTGCCCAGCAACGACAAGACCGAGAACAGGTGTTGTGCTTCCATCAGGTCAGACAGGAGACTTGGACTTAACGTACAGACACACCCACCTGGGGTCCCACAGTTCCTGGGGGCCCACTTCACCCTGCAAAACACCTCTTTTCCTTCTTTCCCCACCCTTGGAAGTTGAGGTGTGCCCCTTACTTGGCCTGTGCCACATCCAATGTAGGTAGAGATGTGGGCGACCATACTGACTGCATACATCAGTCACGTGCTATGGGCTTCCCATGGGGCTGCAGAGAGTCAGACACATCCGAACAACTGAGCACAGCACAGGACACGGCTTCCAGCGTGGGCCAGCGACAGAGTCCACCTGCAACGCAGGAGACACAAGAGATGCGGGTTTGATCCCTGGGTTGGGGAGATCTCCCAGACTAGGAAATGGCAACCCATTCCACTCTTTGCCTGGAGAATCCCATGGACAGAGGAGCCTGGCAGGCTACAGTCCATGGGGTAACAAAGAGTCAGACATGACTGAGCGACTAACACTTTAACTTTCTTAACTTTCATATACCTGGCACCGTTTGAAGTACCTTATTTTCATTCATTCAATCAATAATATTTATTGAGTGTCAGGCTCTGTTCCAGGCACAGAGGGTGTGGCATTAAGCAAGGCAAACATAGTTTCTGCTCTCAGGAACTTTCTAGTGGGAGAAACAGAATAAGCCAAGAGGGACTTCCCTGGTGGTCCAGTGGCTAAGACTCAGCACTTGCAGAGCAGGGGTCCGGGTTTCATCCTTGGTCAGGGAACGAGATCACAAGTACCACAGCTAAGAGTTCACATCCTACAACTAAGACCCAGCACAGCCAAATAAATAAATATAAATATTTTTAAAAAGAATAATCTAAGGACTTCCCTAGGGGTCCAGTGGTTAAAAATCTACCTACCAACTCAGGAGTCTCTGGTCCGATCCCTGGTCTGGGAAGATCCCACATGTGGTGGGGCAACTAAGCTGGTGTGCCACAATAGCTTACTGAGCCTGGGCTCTAAAGCCCACACACCACAGCTACTGAGCCCACATGCCCTGGAGCCCATGCTCCACAACGAGAGGAGCCACCCCAAAGGGAAGCCCAAGCACTGCAACTAGAGAGCAGCCCCCACTTGCCCAAACCAGAGAAAGCCCATGCGCAGCAACCAAGACCTAGTGCAGCCCAAAATAAATTAATTTAAAAGATGAATAATACAAGCAGTGAGTAAATAGAAAATAGAAGGAAATGGCAACCCACTCCATCGTTCTTGCCTGGAGAATCCCAGGGACAGCGGAGCCTGGTGGGCTGCCATCTCTGGGGTCTCACAGAGTTGGACACAACTGGAGCTATTAGCAGCAGCAGCAGATTAGGTATGAAAAGTCAATCAGGAGAAGGGGTGATCAGCAAAGGTGTTTGATTTGGTGACATTTAAGCTCACCCTTGAAGATGCTGAGGGTGGGAGCGTGGGACTCTCTGCAGGACAAAAATGCTAGGCAGAGAGAAGAGTGAGTACAAAGGCCCTGGGGCAGGAAATGCTTGGTGAGTTCAAAGAGCCGCTAGGAGGCTGCTGTGGTTGGAGCAGAGTAAGAGAGGATCAGAGCACAGAGAATGAGATAGTGTGTGATATTAGCTGTGTGTTGACTCATTCAGTATCACAACAACGCTGAGTACCAGGTACTATGGTTATTCCCTTTAGCTGATGAGAAAACTGAGCTATGGAGAAGGAAAGTAAACTGTCCACCCAGGGAGGGACTTCCCTGGCGGTCCTGCAGCTAAGACCTCTCGTTCCCAATGCAGGGGGCCCGGGTTTGATCTCTGGTCAGAGAACTAGATCCCACATGCTACATGACTCAGCTAAGACTTGGCACAGCCCAATAAAGAAAATATATTTTTTAAAAAAACTCACATTTAAAAAAGAAAATCACCCGGGGAGCTTGGAAAGAACCTGGTTATCAGATTTCTAATTTTAACAAGCTGCCCGGGAGATTATGACAGAATCTTCGTGATCCCCGCTTTGGTGAGCCACGGGGAGGTGGCTGCGGGCAGACGGGAGAAGAGGACGGCGCACTGGACTGGGGCCCTAACCTGGTCGCTCCGCAATCTCTGGGGCGAGTAAGTGACCGCAGTCTCTGAAGCCCAGTCTCTTCATCTGTGAAACGAGAGGGTTGAACTCCATCGGTGAATTCCCCACTTTCTAGATAGCAGTGGAATTCTCCATTCAATCAGGTCTTCAGTGGAGCTCACAATATAACACAAGGCAATGAGTCTCTTTCTAGGAGGTGGAGGCCCTCATCCCCTTGGCAGTCTCTGAAGTATAACTGACCGATTCCCTGAGCTCCAGGCTCTAGAGAGCATGGGCACCTGCTCAGCTCTTTGGGTTCTAGATGGATACCCTCTTCAAGCAGTGGCCCCTGGAAAGACCCTCAGCCCCTGGTCCTATAAATACTGCCTCAGGGACTTCCTTGGTGGTCCAGTGGTTAAGAATCCACCTGCCGATGCAGGGGACATGGGTTCAATCCCTAGTCCGGGAAGATCTTACATGCCAAGGAGCAACAAAACCAACGTGCCACAATTCCTGAAGCCCTTGTGCCTAGCGCCCGTCCTCTGCAACAAGAGAAGCCACTGCACGGGGAAGCCCACGAACTGCAATGAAGAGTGACCCCCGTTCGCCACAATTAGAGAACGCTCACGGGCAGCAATGGGGACCCGATGCAGTCAAAATCATCAAATAAATACATCATTTAAAAAAGATATTGCTTCGGGAGCCCTCCGAGGAGCTTGCTCCAAACCCAGATGTGGACTCTGAGGAGGCCTGGGTGCTGATAATAGGGTAAGTTTGGGAGGTGAGGGACCTGGGGCTGGCACACAGTCTCCTTCAACTTGCCAGGTCCTTGCACCTGCTTGCTGTCCTTGTTGGGGAGGGGAAGTGGCATGTCCTTCCTGTTATACTTGGGATGATCTTTGGACCAGTTGATGAGGACCTGAGTAGTGAATGACAGCTGGTGGAGGTGGGGCAGCAATTTGCTTCCATGAGCATGGGCCCTCTGACGTCTTGGACTGACCCTCCTTCTTTGCCTTGGGATGGGAAGGACACCTCTGTCTGAGCAGGCCCCTAGAATTAGCCAGGCCCTTCCTGGCTGAGATCCCCGCCTGTGGCCATTTCACAGATGAGGAAAATGAGGGCTGGAAAGGTCAAGAGACCTGTCTGGAGTCACGTGGCTTCAAAAGTGGTGAGAAAGTATGAAAGTGAAAATGTTAAGTCACTCAGTCATGTCCGACTCTGTGACTCCATGGACTCTAGCCCTCCAGGCTCCTCTGTCCATGGGATTCTTCAGGCAAGAATACTGGAGTGAGGTGCCATTTGCTTCTCCAGGGAATCTTCCCAACGCAGGGTCGAACCCAGGTCTCCTGTGTTGCAGGCAGATTCTTTACCATCTGAGCTATCTCCTCAAACCTCAAGTCTGGGGCTTCACTTGCTGTTATTAGGGTCCTCTTGGACTCAGGGGGAAATGCCCTGCAGAAGACAGACAGATCCCTATCCTGACAGAGCTTGCATCCAGGGGAGGGTAACCTCAGGTTGAAGTCCTTCCATACATTCCCCTAACATCTAGCACAGTCCCCTGCCTACAGCAGGTGCTAAATAGCTGTGCTAATCATGCTCTGGACTTAGGAGTGAAATGATTTTCCTATCTGAGCTGCCTTGGAGTCCCTCTGAAGGGCTGGCTTCCTCACCCAGAGAATGAGGACAATACTGTTCTCTCTCCAGCCTGGTAGAGAACAGGAAGAGGGGGTGGTGAATGGAGAAGTTGGCACAGGCACCTACTATGTGCCATGCTAGGCCTCCCACTACATGATAGAAATGACTTACTCCATTTTATGGAGAAGGAAACTGAAGTTGCAAAGCAAGACCCACATCGATCACCAAAGCTCCTGTTCTTTCCACTGCATCCTGCAACCTCCCTATCCTTGTCCCTGTGCCCAGCATGGCATTTGGTTTGCTCTGGTTTTTATCCTAAGATCCCAAGTAAGACAGGGAAAGATTGAAATAAAGCCCATAGAATCCCTCCCTTCTGGTTGCAAACACTCAGGGGAGGAAAGAGCTGGGTTTGTGCTCAGAGTGCAGAGCCCTTCTCTGCTCAGCATGCGGAGATGACACAGATTCCTAAGCACTTCCTTGAGGCTGGGGGGAGGTGCGGGGATCAAGTGGTCCATGGGGTCCCCTTCCCCCCAGGATGGATGCTGGCTGCTTTTGAAGGCCACATTGGGGTCTAGGGCCTGGCTGTTGGCTCTGGAGTGTGAAAACCTCTCTCTCCCCAACACAGCCATGTGGGTGCTTGGCCACCCACACGGGGGCTGGGGGCTATGGCCTTGGACAGACAGAAGTCCTGGAGTCAAGAGGCCGGGCTTGACCGGGGACAGCTGGCTCCCGCGGAGAGACCTTCCCGGGCCCCCAGAGTGAGTCTATGTTCAGGATCAGTCCGGGAAGTGGCCCAAGGGGAGGCCCAAGCCTTGAGTCCCCTCAAGTCTGCAGCTGCTCCTGGGACCACCCCATGAGATGGGGGCTACTGGGTCCCGGAGAGACCTGTGGGGCCGAAGAGGGGCGGTATTTTCTCAGCAGGATTTATGTGTGTGTGCGTGTGTGTGTGAGTGAGTGTTTAACAAGGAGTGGGGCCTGCCTGACTTCTGAGCCTGGAATTTATACAGCCCCTCGTTGGCGGCTGCAGTTTATCTTGAGCGAAAGAATAATAAACTGAGTTGACAAGATGATGTATTCAAAGCATCTTCCCGTCACTGCACAGAGGCCTGCCCGCTGTTAGAATGTCTGGTGTGGTGGGGACCGTGTTATCGAGTGTTTAGCCCCCGCGGATTGTCAACAATACATTGTTTGCGGGTTTGGGGCAAGGCGGAGATGGGCCGGGCTGGGGTGGGAATAGGGGGTCTGGCTGTAAGGGCTGGCGAGAGGAGAGCCTCCGCAAAGGGATCAGAGAGGTGTCTGCCTTTGATGGAAGCTCAGAGATCAACCCCTCCTCCTTGCCCTGATGTTCCCTTGCCTGCCTCCCAGAGTCCTCCCCACTGCCCTTTACACTGTCCCAGTCCAGCCACAGTAGAGGGACAAACTCAGGCCCCCGCTGCTCTCTGTGAGAGAGCACCCCCACCCTCCGCGTCTCGTTTTTAACTTAAGCGAAGAAATCAGCATTAAACCTCAGCTGCAGGACTTCCCTGGTGGTCCGGCGGTTAAAAATCCGCCTTCCAATGCAGGGGACTTAGGTTCCATCCCTGGTCAGGGAACTGAGATATCACATGCCGCAGGGCAACTAAGCATGCGCGCGGCAACTACTGAGCCGGAGCTGTTGAGCCTGAGCCACAATAACAGATCCCGTGTGCCGCAACGAGGATCCGGCATGCCACAACTAAGGCCTGAAGCAGTCAAATAAATAATAAATACTTTTTTAAAAAAGAAAAACCCTCAGCTTCAGAAAACAATGCCAGACTTACTAAGCCCTGGAAAGGATGAGAGAAAGCAAGTAACCTGGGCTCACTCGTGCGAGAGCTCTCACCCCAGTTTCCTGACCCTCTGCCAGACGACTCTGGGCCATCCCGAGGCCTCGGGGACCTCCCCTCCCTGCGTGGGAGGGAGCCACAGTGCCTGCCCCACCTATGTTATAAATGACACTGTTGCCACATATTAAGAGCTTATTATGGGGATGAAGTAAGATGAGGATTAGGCAAACACTTTTAAAACTTGGAAGCCGAAGATAAATTCAAATTATTCTTTTCTCAAAGCCCTCTAAGCTTTAGGCAGGAGAGCCTTGGCTCCTACCTCGGCCAATGGGCTCTTTCCCTCAACCTCCACTATTGGGAAGTCCTTTCTTGTACCTTACCGCTCTTGTTTCAGTTTTAGCTGTTCCTTTAGGATGTCTCACAGACAGATTGCAGTTCTGAATCTCTCTAAGGGCACCTCTTCTTTTCTGGCTCTAATTGTCCTGATTTCATCTCTGCCCCGAGGCTTAGAACTCCACCTAAACCAGCTCCGGGACACCACTTCCTATAGGAGTGTGTTCTTACCTCCTAAAAGGCTGCCCACTCCAGTATTCTGGCCTGGAAAATTCCATGGACTGTATAGTGCAAGGGGTCGCAAGGAGTCGGACACCAGTGAACGACTTTCCCTTTCCACTCCTAGACAGTAGGGGGCTCTCCTTGGCCCCACAGACCACGGCCTCACTGGGGGTGGCAGTAGCAAGGACAGGGAGGAAAGAGAGGCCCCACATATGGAGTACTTGACTGAGCATTTGGGTCCATTCCAGGAGCCAAGCTGGAACCTCATTTGGTCTCTTAACAGCCAGTATTAGCCCCATTTTGCAGATACGGAAACTGAGACTGGGGAAGACTCTGGCTTTTGCCCTCTGGCAGATAACAGAAGGAAGACTCAAGACCGGGATATCTGACTGACTCCGGAGC
>SJXQ01003895.1:221537-237619 GCA_006408695.1 Aepyceros melampus | reverse complement strand
TATTTACTCACTCATTCCTTTAGTTCTTCATCCCTTCACCTCATCCTTTATTTTACCCTGGAGTCCAGTCCCTCACGGTCTAACAGGAAAGACAGACCGGTCAGGGCCCCAGAGGTCCCCCTTCACCTGTCCATTTCTTCCCCGTGTAATGAGTGCCTGCTCTGTGCCAGGCCCTGTCTGCACCCTCGTGGGCCGGCGAGGGGTGGCAAGAAACAGAAACAGACTCGCGTGTTTGTGTGCTCATCAAGTCAACTAAGACTTGAGCGCCCTTCATGGAAGGCGACAGGGCCAAAGAGAGGACCAGGACACATCCTGCCTGTGGCGAACTCAGGCCAGTTGAGGACATGAGAAAAGAGCCGAAATGTTTCAGTTCCGACAGCACGCAGCTGCGAACTATACTGAGCAAGACACAGCAGGAGAGCACGATGGTCCCCGAAGGGAAGTGACTGTGCCTTCGAATTTTGGTTCATTCACCTGCTAGTGAGCATCTTTTGCGTGCTGGGCATTGCTACCAACAACAGGAGGGCCCCTGGAGGAGGTCATCTCTTTGATGGGCAGGCTACTATTTTGGGCCCCCTTTGAGGAACAGGCCAATCTTGGGCTAGAGAACTGTGGTCATGAGGAGTGGGCAGCCACAGACCCTTCCCAGCCACTCGGAAGGGGACGGTGGTTAGGAGCTGGAGGGCACCTAGCAATCCAGGCAGGGGAGACTGCACCTGGGCCGTTGTATGTTCTGGCCCCAGCCCCGAGGGCCGAGGGCCAGACCACAAGATGCAAGCTGAGAACAGTGGGTGGAGTGGGAGACTCTGTACTCTGGAAGAACCAGAAGACCCTAGCTCCATGCAAGGACATATGTGGGGATCCTTGGGGCCAGTTCATTAGAACAGAGAGCCTCATCCAGGACTTTCTGGAGTCCTGACTTGCACATATCCTCCCCATCTGGAGGTAGATTTGCCTGCCTATTTGCATATGTTTGCATAAAGCCTGCTCCTAACCATATTCATTTCAGGCATTTTGATTAGTGTCATTGCTGTCCTTTCCCAGCTGGCTGTCCCCATGCCTTTTGCTCCCCCTTCTGGAAGGGAAGATGGGGCAAGGACATGCCCAGCTGCAAACATCTCAGTGATCTCAGTGCTCCTTGGCAGCCTCGCTGGGGGAAGTCTGATGTGATTTTCCTGAGAGCCAGTCGGCCTGCCTGGCCATACCGTGCTCTGCCTGAAGTTGCTGTGAGCGAAGTGGTCCCTGAGGACCCGTAAGCTGAGCCGTGTGCTCCATGGTCTTGCTGGGCCTCGGGGAGAGCCAGGCCAGAGTGAGAACCGCCCGCAGACTTTAGAGCGCTAATGGAGTGATGAGTGAGCGTCGCCTGGAAGTCTGGGGGCCATCCCATGTGGCTTGCCTCCTCTGACCAGAGAGTTGGGGGCCTGCACAGGGCTAGGCTCAGGACCTCTTCCAGGACCTGATGCAGCCACTGGGTCTGCAGAGCACCTCTGCACAGCATGCATGCACGCACACAGGTATACGCATACACATAGCAGAGTGGAAATTTGACTCTGCAGCTCTCCTACAGCCTGGAGAAGGGAGGGAGCTAGCAGCTTTCAAGTACTGTGTGACTCTAGGCAAGGCCCTTGGTTTTCTTGAGTGATGGTTTCCCCTTCTGTACTTCAAGAGTCTTCCCAGTGTTGGCTTTTTGCAAATGCATGCTGGCAATCTCAGCTCATCATCTGGGCCCAGAGGGGATCCGCCTGTGGAGAAAAGGCCCCAGCCAACTCTGCCACCAGAGGCTCATAGTCTTCCTCCCTTGGAAGCCTCCCTCTGGCCTCAGGTCTTGGGCTTTAGTGAGCACCCAATGGACGTGCCTGCTGCCAGTCAGCTTGCACTCAACGTGATGTGAGGGGGTTAGGAGTCAGGGTGGTGGAGTCATGAAGCTGCTGAAAAAATGCAGGCGCCTCACCATCAGTTCCACCCCTACCAGCAGCCGGAGCTGAGGGGTCACCTCCGAAGGCCTCTGGCCCCCCCAGCCCTGACCTCACGCCCACTCCCCCACCTCCCTACCACACACATCCTGGGCCGTGCAGGGCTCGGCTTGTCACCGACAGGCTCTCCACTAAATGAGGTGGCTTTATTGCCCCTTATCTCAAGGGCTTATCTCTGTGGTCACTTTCCTGCCAGACTCCAGAGAGCCACTCAGCAGTCTTCTCGAGCCCCAGTTCTCCCTGGCCCCAAAGAGACACTGGATTCCAGGGACCCTCAGGGCTGGTCAGTCAGGTTGGGGACAGAAAGGGGATGGAGGTAGCTAAGAGGATGGCTTTTTCCCATTGCCCGTCATCCTGACAGCTTCAGACATGTTCTCACTCACTGCCTTGTGATCCAGACTTGAGAGGGCTCATGCCTCCCAATACTCAGCCATCCTGCTCCCAAAGCAAAACATAGGTGGACATTGGCAGTAGTTATCTACCTACTTCCTCAGCTCCCTGAGGCTGGGCTGTGTCTCCTCTCAGCCTGGGGCTCCCTGAGGCAGGGCTGTGTCTCCCCTCAGACTGGGGCTCCCTGAGGGTGAGGCTGTTCTCCCCTTTGGTGACATTCTCACTATCATCGAGCCTGAGACTGGGCCCAGCTTCAGCTTCACCTATTCCATGCGTAAGTGGTCAGAACTCAGGGTATGCATGAGGCCTTCTGTTGCTCAAGGATCATTCCTTAGAGCTGGGCCTGATGACTGGACAGCAGGGGCCAGAGGAAGGGTCATAGGGCACCTCTGACGGAAACAGGGAATAACCTGTGGGGATGTATATGCAGTTGAACGGGAGGCAGGGGAATGGACAGGATGACCCTTTTATTGACTCTTTGGGTCAATAAACCATTTTTAAGTGCTCAGTGTTCAGCACAGGATGACACTGGGGGTGGGGAGCGTTTGTTCGGTTTTGTTTTGAATTGAGGGGGGTGGTTGTTAATAAAGACAGAATTAAAAAAGGAAGGAAAGAAAGAGGACGGAAGGGTGGGAGAGGAGGAAGGAAAGAAGAAGGGAGAGAGAGACGGAGGAAACTCACAACCTTTCCTCTTTTAAGTCTCCCGTCAGGGAGTTGATTTGTTTAAAATCCTCTTATCTCCACCACTTGCTTCTCCACTGGTTGAGAGGTCTGTGGAGTGAGGCTGGTTTTTCTCTCAGTGACAACAGAATTCCAGGCTCCACAAATGGCCTGCGGGTGTCTGGGCAGAAGAGGAAGATGGGTTTGAGCTGAAGGCCCCGGGCTGCCTTTCCCCACTCTTTCCCCACCCAGCTTCACCCCAGAAGCAGCTTTGTCCGGCCCTAGAGCTCCAAGACCCAGGATGGGGAACAGGCTGGCCAGCCTCTGTGGGAGGCTTGGGTCGGCTGGGTCTCCCTCCAGCCCCGTCTCCTCCCTGTCCCCTCCGGCCTGGTGGTAGTTGGGGGCTGTCCTCTCCTCACAGCCTCCTCCAATGCCAGCCCCACAGAGGCCTCCCAGGCTTCAAGGCTCTCCTCCCCATTCTATGGGCTCCTCTCCCCAAGTGCTGCCTCTTCCAGGAAGGAGTCCTTGATGCCCTCCTCTCCCTTAGCCACTCGTTCACGTGTTCATCCTTTCAACACGTAGTTCTGAGCCCCTGAGATGTGCCAGGCATAGGAGATAAAGGGCCTGGGGAGCTCAGAGTCCAGTGGAGGAAACCAAATGTCAACAGTCAATTAAAGCCCTTTAGGGTGGGTTACAGCTCGCTGCAATCTGTAACGATCGTATCTAACATCGACTGAGGGCTTCCTATGTGCCAGGCACTAAGTGTTTTACAGGAGAAACTCATTTAATTCTGGAACAACTCTACCAGGTAGAGCTATCACCCTTGATGTTTCACAAAGGTCCCATGTGTCCAAGGTCTCATTGTGTGATGGTCAGGCCTGAATGGAAACCCAGGTAGTCAGGGAGAGAGACTGAGCTCTCAGACCCACTCCTGATGGTTTCTACACACCCTCAGGGCTGCTCTGGGCCCCTTGACCCCCACAAGAGTCCTGGGCCAATCTGCTGCGTGCCCTGCTCCTTAGCAGGGCTGAGAGGCCCATCTTGAGTGATGTGGCTTGCATTTGGCCTTGGCTGCCCCAGCTGCCCTGAACCTTGGCCCACTGCCTATGGCCCACCTCTCTGTGGAGATGGGGGCATCTCTTCTAAGGCAGGCTGTCCACCTCTGGCAGGCACAGCCCCCAATCCCCTCAGCACTGGACCCAGAATGAACCCAGGGCACAACTCTCTGAGCTAACCAGGAGGAGGGTGGTTCAGAGGGAGAGGAAAGTGGTGCTGACCGTGAATAAAGTGCCATTCCCCTCGGAGGAAAATTGTCTCTGAAAATATCTTGCTGGCCACTCTCAAGGCTCAGCTGCCACAAGGCTCAGAGAGGCTGCTGAAGGACAGCTGCCATCTCAGGGGTTGATAGGAGATTGGGCCCCCGACAGGGTGGCCTCTGGAAACTCAGGTTGTGAATGTCTCTCCCTGGGCTTCTTTAGCAGGCTCAGCAGTGCTGGAGGATGTCCCAGGCCTGAGATGTAGGAAGGGAAAGAAAGGGAGAAAGTAAGAAAGGAGTTGGGAGCAGAAAGGTGCACAGGCACACCTGCATGCTGAGCACCTACTGTGCGCCCCCCACCACCTGGTTCTGGGTGCCCACACAGGGACGGAGGCCCCGGCCTCCAAGAAGCTCTCGAAGTTGGCTGTAGCTGGTGGTGGCCCCTGGGCCCCCAAATCCAAGTGTGGAATGAGGGCTGGGGTGGAATGACCCATCCCCAAGTCAGCCAGGCTCACCACTTCCACCCCACAGAGGCAAGACCAGATGATCAGCTCTCTGTCCAGGCCTTAGGCCTCAGTGCCCTTGCCTCCTGGCCCAGGAAAGGGAGACTCCAGCCCCCACCCCAGAGAGGAGGGTGTCAGCTCCTGTCTCTGAAGTTAACCATGGAGGAGGCTTTGCTCGAGGGTCTGTTCAGGTCCAAGGTTAAGGTCTGACCCCACCTGCCTGGCCCATGCCCAGCAAGACCAGTGCAGGCGAGACGAATGGTCCTTGGCACTGCCTTGTTCTTCGCTGTGGGGGGACAGAGCACAGAGAAGGCCCCTCGCACCTCATAAGCCTCTCCCATTGGCCTGGAAGCCTCTCTAGGGCAGGTAGGAAAGCGAGAACCTATCAGAGCTGATGCCAGAGCTGATGGCCTGCCTTGTCCTGGGGCCAAGGAGCCTGAGGAGGAAGGTGGGACCAGCCAGGGTGAGGCCTCCTCTTCAGACTAGGCCCTCCTAGCTCCTGGTTGCCAAAGCTGAGCCCTGAGCAAGTAAGTGTGCATGTGGGTATTTGCATGATGCATGTGTGTCTGCCAGCCCACATGTATGTGTGTGTGTGTGCCTGTGTAGGCTTATGAATATGGAGGTCTGGGAACTCGCAGACTTGGCCTCCCCTTACTTCCAAAACCGCAAGGCCATTGGCTACCCTCAAGTCTCGCTTTCCTCAAGGCCCAGACAGGCTGATGAGAAGCAAACCCAACTGAGCTGCCCATGGGCACGGGTGGCCCAGTAACCCACTGGCTTGCCTGCTCCTGGGAGCCGGGTGGCCTCAGACCACTGAGGGACCCCTCTGGGCCTTCCCCATCACGACGCAGAGGAGCAGTTCATGAGGCCAGGGCAGGCAGGCTGGCCCAAGGTGAGGCTGGGGAGCCCCTCTGCTAGGGAAGCCGCCTGCTCACCTGCCCTCCAAGCAGGCCTGGGGTGGGTTAGAAAATCTGCCCTTGTTACACGCGCCCCGGGTCAGCTGGGGTGGCACAAACACAGCAAAGTGTAATAGTTAAGATACCAGGTTTATCTCTACCTGAGTTTGGATCTCCACTTGATTCTCCCCATCCTTAAAGTAGGGTTAATAATGTGACTTCGTAGAGATAACATCAAGTCACAGGTGCTCAGAAGACAGTAGAAACAATAACAGCCAGAGTAACAGTGATGGCATTGGCCTCAGCCCAGAACTGGCTGTGAGCCGAGTGCTCTCTGCCATCCACGACTCGTATCCAGGAGGCTGGGGTACTGTTGCAGGACCCCAGTCCTGTCCCCTCCCTTGTAAATGGCAAGCAGAAGCCTCCTTGCTGTGGATACCACATGGGCTGCAGGCGCGGTCCCACAGCCGACCTTGTTCACCTAGTCAGGGCTCCCAGAAGCCCCTGCTCTCCCAGGAGATGCAACCCAGAGCCCCTAGGAGCCAGACCTCTTTCCTCCAGGCTAATTGGCTAATCATTTGCTGCCTTGATAGCGGAAGGTCTAGACATGACTGCTCCCGGGCTGAGCACTCCTTGTGCCCACCTCCCTGACCCCTCAGAGCAGCGAAGGATTAACATGCAGGCTGCATTTGCTCACCTAATTCCTTATCGAGCCCCTGTCCTCTGACAAGAGAGGCAGACAGTGTCTTTTTCAGGCAAAGAACCCTGGGAGGCCTCTGGACAAGGGGAAGAAGGGACAGCAGGAGATGCGGGGAGAAGAGGAAGCCAGGGCAGCTCTCCCTGCATCTTCACTGCCCAGCCTCACCCATTCCCTCTCCGTGGACAGGGAGGACAGCTGCAGACCAGAGCCATCTCAGCTCCTACTTAAACCCCCATTGAGAGAGGGACCCCAAACAACCGTTTTGAGAGAAAAAACCTCAGTGAGGGCTGGCGACTGAGCCAATCGTTCAATGATGTGGCATCTGCCTTGAACCCAGGTCTCCACTCAACTGGGCATTTATGCCGTATCTCCTGCCAGTGGGGCAGAGAGAGAAGGCACTGCATGAGTCCCCAGATTGAGGTTCCACTGGCAGAGGAGTCAGGGGGTACAGGCTACAAAGGGTGGGCCCCACCAGGGAGAGAAGGTGGAGGGAAACAAAGTAGGAAGAGGAGTCCACTCCAATGGAGAAGGATGGTTTGGGCCACAGGAGACGTCAGAGCCTCCAGCAAGTTAAGAGACATGAGGCCTCAGTCCAGAGAAGAGCAGGTGTGGGTGAGGAGTGGTGCTCTGGTACCCAGCCTCTGCTTGAGTCACTCCATTCACTCCATCCCAGTCTGTTTACAACCTCTTGAGGTCCTTATTATAATTCCTCTTTCCCAGATGAGAAAACGGAAGTCTAGAAAGTCTCTAGAACGTACACAAGTTCACGTAGCTGTAGCGAGCAGAGTAAGAAACCGCCTGTCCTGGCATCCAACTTTGGAGGAGGTCCCAGGTCACCCCCACAACCAGTGCCAAAGAAAGGCAGAAGTCTCAGTCCTCATTCTTCAACCCCACCCCTCAATGTGCTTGATGCAGGAGTCAGCTCAGAATCCAAATGTCAGCTCCCAGCTGCCCACCAACCCTCAGCTCCCATGCTGTCCAGCCCCATGCTAGGAGTTGCTCAATCTCCTCCCCCTCCAGGAAGCTTCCTGACCATCCCACCCCAACTGCCTCTGCCAGACCTCCAGAGCAGACCCTGTATTGGCCAAGATGCAGAAGGTGGGATCCTGATCTATTTGGATGGTTGCATGATGTAGGGCTTTGCGTGGGTCCAGACTCACACAGCTCTGGCTTTGAAACCTAGCTCTCAGGGACTTCCCTGGTGGTCCAGTGGCTGAGACTCCACACTCTCTGTGCAGGGGGCTCGGGGTCCATCCCTGGTCAGGGAATTAGATCCGAGTTTCCATGCCCTAACTAAGGACTCCACATGCCACACAAAGATCAAAGACCCTGTGTGTCACAACTAAGACCCAGGACAGCCAAATAAATAAATAAACAGTTTTTAAAAAGGAAGAAGAAGGAAGAAAAAAAACTTTAGCTCTCGGTTGTGTATTATTTGGCAATCTGTGCCTCAGTTTCCTCATCTGTAAAATAGGGCTAATAATGGCACCAACTTCAAAGTAGGTAAAGATTTAGAGATGCCACTGGGGTGGAGTCCCCCAGAAAGGGTTAAAATAAGATTTGAAAAGTGTGTGTGCTCTCTCTGACGTCCTAGAACATATTAATGGCAGTTGGAATCTGAACTTCGAAGCTAGGAGAAGAGGCTGAGGCCCACGTTAGAGGCTGCCCAGGTCTACGGATTCCTGGACCAGTGCTCCTCCGCCTTGGCCGTGAAACCACAGGGTTACTGTAGTTGTGAGTGCTCAGCACCGGGCCCTCCTGGCCCCCACGCTCCCTCCTGCAGGGGCTGTCTCCACCTGCCCCCGGTGGTCTGAGGTCTGTCTCGGGCACGGGGCTCTCTGCAACAGGCGCCTATTGTCTGCTGGCCTGAGTGCACCTGTAGCGCTCCGTCCCAGCCCGGTGAGTCAGCTCTTGGCAAGCCGTGGGACAGCCAGCCACTCCACATCTTCTTAAGCTTGAAAGAAGACCTTTCTTTTCACTTTTCTCCCCCTTCCTCCCTCTGCTCTCCGTGAAGTGGTCATCTCCGCAGGGCAGCAGAGAACAGCATTCTCTGCCAGGATTTCTTGAGTCTTCTTGGTTAGAAGGCAGGGTGAGGGCTGGGAAACAAAGACGAGGCAGCCGAGTGCGAGTGCTGGCCAAAGCCCCTGAGCTGCTTGAGGGCACTGCTCATGTCTCCAGACTCCCTGCTTCCAGTGGGGGCACCTAAGTCAGGGCAAGTGCAGCCACGCTTCAGTTATCCAGAGCCCCCACAATGTTCTGGGATCAGAAGACTTTCTTTTCTAGCTCAGTTCAGTTCAGTTGCTCATCATGGCCGACTCTGCGACCCCATGAGCTGCAACACACCAGGCTTCCCTGTCCATCACCAATTCCTGGAGCCTGTTCAAACTCAGGTCCATCGAGTTGCACTTAGTGTTTATTTTTATTTATTTGGTTGCACCGGGTCTCAGTATGTATGACCTTAGCTGAGGCATGCAGAATCTTTCAGTTGTGGCATGTGGAAGTACATGCCACAGTTGACCTGACCAGGGATGGAACCAGGGCCCTCTATACTGGAGCATGGAGTCTTAGCCAGTGGGCCACCAGGGAAGTCCCCAAAAGGCTTCTGAAGAGACTAAGGATGCTCCCAAGAGTTGTCTGACAAGAGTCTGACAATTAAACTTTACTGATCTACTTTTCCCCTGCCTGAATCAGAACCTATCTGCTCTTACCTTACACACTAGTCTTGCGTACTTGGCTATCTAGCTTACATATGTATTAAAGGTTTAAAGTCAGAATGAGGGGAAAAGCCATCAAGAATATTTTCTTCAACAGTAAAAGGTATCAAGTGAAGATACAAACAATAAAGAGACCCAAGAACTCAGAATTCAGGGTAGGGGCAAAGAAAATGACATCCCCCATTTTCTAGGGGCATTACTATATTTCAGTTACAATAGAGGATGTTTTCAATGGAAACCCTGGGTCTTCAGTGGAAAACTGGATTATGGTCAATCTCTGTTTAAGAAGATTTGAGAAAGTGGGATATATATGTTTTTGTAAGAACTTTCAAATAATACAATTTCATATTTCTTTGTGTTTTTGACATTTAAAGAATTAAGTAAATGAGAGTTAATAAAGACAGACAAAGTGGTTTAGACCAATGCTCCCACTGAGAACAACCAGAACAGCTGGACAAAATAGTTTTAAAATCTCCCTAAAGGCATCAGGAAGCTAACAAGACAGAAATGAATTTCCAGACCACACCTGAGACCTAGAAAAGTAAACGTGGCATTTAGGGCCATTTTTCCCCTAAGAGTGTCTGCCCATCTGGGAGGAGGTCAGCTGAAAGTCCAAGAAGCCAAACAATTCTTTTGACAGCCTTATGACTAAGAGGACAAGGATTGGAGCTCCAGGCTTATCAAGAGGTGAGACTTAGTGAACCCTATCTCTTTGGGCAAGCACCACAAGAAAGCTCTACCCTAGGAGTTAGGGGCAAGCCAGAAGAAGACAGCTCAGTTTCCAACCATTTGGCCCCTCAAATTGCAGTAGTTGATTCTGTGTTATCAGCACCCCAGGCACCTGACAGACACAAACGTGATCATTTCTGAAGGATGGTAACATCATTCTGAACCTCAGGTTATTTTTACAAACAAGACTGTAAATGTAATGTCTAATGCATAATCGAAAATACCCATATACGCGAGGGGTCAGATAACAAAATTTTTAAAATTTTTAAAGTCAGAAAGGATAAGTAGAAACAGATCCAGAAAGGCTACATGTATTAGAGTTATCAGTAAAGATTTAAAGTAACTATGCTTGCTATGTTCCAGGAGATTGTTGTGGTTATACTTGCTGTTTAACAAATTATCCCAGAACTTAGTGGTATAAACAATGATTTTTTTGTCTTGTGATTTTGTGAGTCAGGAGTTCAGGAGGGGCTCAGCTGGGCAGTTCTCACTCAGGGTCTCTCATGCAGTTGCTGTCAGATGTCAGCTAGGGCTGGACAGCCAAAGCGGCTCCCTCACATGGCTGGCAGTTGGCCCTGGTCATTGGCTGTGAGCCTGGCTAGTGTTGTTGACCAGGTCCTATGCACGGCCTCTCCAGCATGGCAGTTTCAGGGTAGTTGGATGTCTTACATGACAGTTGAATTCCTCCAGAGTGAGTGTCCCAAAAGAGCTAGGCAGAAGATGCAGGGCTTTCTCTGATATTAGCCTCACAAATCACACAAGCATTGCTTCTGGTAAATTCTACTGGGCACAAAGAAGTGACTTAGAACAGTCCAGATTGAGTCAAACAAAGAGAAAACACAGATCACCCCCCACGACTCAATGCAGTCAAGTTTTTTTTAGCTCATCTTTTTGGTTTGTTTACCTTTATTTATTTTTAATTGGAGGATAACTGCTTTACAACATTCTGTTGATTTCTGCAGTCGGATTTGAAAATTTCCACAGAGGCAAAAAAAGTAAGTTGCTCTAGTTGAGAAAATTCCAGCAGATTGATGATCTCTTGTGAGCAATGAGATAGTCTAGGCTTTATCCAAATGAACTGTGCATCACCCCCAGGAGAATCTGAACATCTTCACAGCCCAAGGCACTGCTAGAGATGGTCAAGATATAATGGTACCCCAGCTTCACATCCACATTGACAATGATACCCCCCTCCCCTCACATCTCCTGAGGCCTCTGCTTTCCCCCCAAGTGGCAAGGAATCTTCTCAGAAAGCCTGAGCATCTTAAAAGCATGCCGTGGCAGAATTAGAAATTATCTCAGGTGTGGGATCTATCTATCCAGGGGCTCCTCAAACCCAGCCGATCATAGGGCACCTTCTAAGATGTGACTGGGGCAAGAGACTCACAACTTCGAGATCTGCAAGGGATTAGAATCTAAAATAGTCAAGGAACTTCTTTTATCAACAAGAATAAAGACAGGAAATCCAATAGAAAAAAAAATGAGCGAAAAAATTAGAACAGGCATGCCACGAAAGAGGGAACACAATGGCCAAGGATACGAAAAGATGGGCAAATTCATTAGTCATCAGAGAGATGCTTTCAAACAATAGTATGCCTATCCACACCCAACTGAAGCACAAAGTAGAGTTGGAGGATAAGCTTATATATCCATCCTGAGAGCAGCTATCTGGCTGTATTTAGTGAAACTAAGTATGCAAACACCCCATATCCCAGAATTCCACAAATGAGTATAGAGCCTGGAATAATGATTATATAGGGTGAAAAGAGGATACATAAAGGGTGCTTGCAAAAGCAAAATCTAGGGTAGTGGGGAGTTGGAGGTAGCTTAAGGGTCCATCCCAGGGTGGGTGGGTAAGTAAGATGTGTCTCCCTCCCACATGGTGGGCAGAAACAAGCCAGATGTGCATACCAGGCTGCATGGATCTCTCTTTAAATATTTGTTTATTTGCCTGGCTGTGCCAGGTCTTAGTTGCAGATGCAAGATCTTCGATCTTTGTTGCCACATGCAGGATCTTTTCGGCTGCAGCCTGCAAGATATTATAGCTGCAGCATGCAAATTCTCAGTTGCGGCATGTGGGATCTAGTTCCCCGACCAGGAACTGAACCTGGACCCCTGCATTGGGAGTGCAGAGTGTTAGCCACTGGACCACCAGGGAAGTCCCACAAATCTTATAGAAGTGTTCAATGAAAAAAAGAAATAGAGGAGCATTATAGCATAACACTATTTATGTAAATGATAAAACATACAGAAAACAACACGACCCAGTATACAAAGATGTATATTTCAAGACCACTATCAGGCACACAGAATGAGGGTCTGGAGGCAGGGGCTGGGACTGGTGGGAAATGGGAGTGGAGATTGGATGAAGGAGAAAAACAAAATGAAAAATAACATTAAAGGAGGCTTTAAACAGAACAACAATGGTAGTGTAATTAGTTCACTTGTCTTCATCTGGGATAAAAATAAATAAGTAAAGTAGATTTCTAGACTGAGCTTCAGATGACTTGCTGTGAGTCCAAAATTATGGGTCCTAGTGATTCTGCTAATGCCCTCTGCAACATCCGAGACAGGTGTCATCAGGGGCTACCTGAATACATCCATTGATGCAGAGTTCATTCCTGTACTAAGTATTAGAAAGTACTTCTTATTATATTATATTGTTAAATTATATAGCATGACATTTATATATCATAATTATGCTCTTACAATACAATTCAGTTCTAACAATTAGAAAGGTCTTCCTGAGGCCAAAATTCATTTCCTTGTACCTCCCAAACCATTGATACAAGTTTTATTCTTTGAAGTAAATACAGTAATGAGGTCTCTCCTGCTTCCACATGCCAGCCCTTCAATGACCCTCTCCACCCCCAGTGCCCCCTGAGATGCATCTTCCTCCCTTCACATAAACCTGGCCAAGATGGTTTGGGTGGGGCCCCACTTCCCAGCGTAGCATCCTCCCCGGCTCTCAGTGCCTCCCAGAGCGTAAAGTCACAGGGTCCTTCCTCTCCTGGAGTCCAGGATGCCTACCACCCATGGGACCAGTGTCCTTGGGTTCACTGCTGAGCGAGCATTTGCGGTGAGAAGCCAGTGTCATTTCCGCTGTTGGTCACGTGAGCAAGGATCCCACTCACCTCAGACAAATTTATTCAACAATCATGCTTTATGAGCATGTTTGGGGCCAGACCTTGTGCTAACACTGGGAACACAAAGGAATACAAGCCAACTCCTGCCCTGGAGGAAATGCACAAAGACTGGGCCACTGGCTGCCATGATGGCTTGTGATCAGGCGGTTACACGAGTTGAGGCCGTGGGGCTGGCCACTTCTGCAGATTTTCTCTCTGCCAGTGTCACAACCTCTATCAGGAGCATACCCTCCCATGCAACCAGCTCTGGGTTGTGAGACCCATCGAGCCTTTATCTGCTGGGATAGCCTAAGCATGTGTCCCCAAAGGCATCACTTCTAGTCTCAAACATCTCGGGTATGCTCAATCGAAGATTTCCCAGGCAAGGATACTGGAGTGGCTTGCCATTTCCTCCTCCACGAGATCTTCCTGACCCAAGGATTGAACTCGCATCTCCTGTGCCTCCTGCATTGCAGGTGGGTTCTTTACCACTGAGCAGCCTCAAAGGGAAGTAAGCAGCAGCTGGGAATGGTTGAGCAGAACCAAGATACCAGCCCAGGCTCTTCCTATGTTACCCTGAGCACGCCCTCTCCCTGCCTCCTCCCCACCCCTCCTCTGCTTCTGTCCACTGTTCTCCGAAAGGGAAAGAAGTAGGAGGGGACCAAGAGCTCTGTACCAAGCCCTGCCTGAGAGGACTCCCACCTGAGTCCTGACCTTCCCTCAGGGCTTGTCTCCACTTGGGGGTCAGAAATAAGCACAGTGAGCTGTGCCCTGGTGAGAGATAAGGTTCCTGGGCATCAAGTTCAGAAGAGAGGCTACCCAGCTATGGACAATGGTGAAACTGCGTGAAATGGTGAATTTACAGAGCACTTTGCAGCTTTCCAGCCCCTTCTCCTCTCACCTCCTGTGAACTGACAGGCAGGGAGGCGGCAGCGCTGGCCAGAGAGGGCAGCTGAGGCCTGGGTGAGCAGGTGCCCACTCCCAGTTGCCTCCATCAGGGCAGGAAGCAAGAGCTCTGGAAGACTCTGCGGGTCCCCCAGATCTGTTTTCTTTTTTTAAATTAATTATTCGTTTATTTATTTCACTGCACCAGTCCTAGTGCTAGCATTCAGGGTCTTAATTGCAGCACATGAGATCAGTTCTCTGACCAGGGATTGAACTCAGGACCCCTGCGTTGGGAATGCAATCTTAGCCACTGGACCACCAGGAAAGTCTCTCTTTTCTCTTTTTAATTGATTTTTGTTGGAGTATTTAGTTGCTTTACAACGTTGTGTTAGTTTCTGCTGTTCAGCAAAGTGATTCAGTTACATGTATGCATATATCCCTCCTTTGGATTTCTGTCTCACATAGGTGGCCACAGAGCATTGGCTAGAGTTCCTTGGGCCATGCAGTAAGTTCTTATTACTTACCTGTTTTATACATTGTATCAATAGTGTATGGATGTCAACCTCAATCTCCAAATTCATCCCACTCCTCCTTTCCCCCTTGGTATTCTTGTGTTTGTTCTGCACATCTGTGTCTGTATTTCTTTGCAAATAAGATCACCTATACCATTTTTCTAGATTCCACATGTATGCATTAATATATGATACCTGTTTCTCTCTTTCTGATTTACTTCACTCTGTAGGATACTCTCTGCTGCTGCTGCCGCTAAGTTGCTTCAGTCGTGTCCGACTCTGTGCGACCCCATAGACGGCAGCCCACCAGGCTTCCCCGTCCCTGGGATTCTCCAGGCAAGAACACTGGAGTGGGTCGCCATTTCCTTCTCCGATGTGTGAAAGTGAAAAGTGAAAGGGAAGTCGCTCAGTCATGTCCGACTCGTAGCGACCCCATGGGTTGCAGCCCACCAGGCTTCTCCGTCCATGGGATTTTCTAGGCTAGAGTACCAGAGTGGCTTGCCATTGCCTTCTAGGTTCATCCATCTCTGCAAATGACCCAATTTCATGTCTTTCTATGGCTGAGTAATACTCCATTGTGTGTATATATATATCACATTTCCTTATCCACTCCTCTGCTGACAGATGTTTAGGTTGTTCCCGTGTCTTGCCTATTGTAAACAGTGCTTCAGTGAACACCGGGGTGCGTGTGTCTTTTTGCACTACGATTTTCTCTGGGATATGCCCAGTGGTGGGATCGCTGGGTCATATGGTAGTTCTATTTTTAGTTTTTTAAGGACCCTCCATACTGATTTCCATAGTGGCTTTATCAGGTTACATTCTCGACAACAGTGTAGGAAAGTTCCCATTTCTCCGCATCCTCTAGAGCGTTTGTTGTTTGTAGATCTTGGGATGACAGCTGTTCTGACCCACGTGAGATGGTATCTCATTGTAATTTTGATTTGCATTTCTCTAATAATTAGTGATGTTGAGCCTCTTTTCACGTGTATGTTGGTACCCATCACCCAGATCTGTTTTCTGCAGGTGGGGGACACGTGCTTAGCCAGGGTGAGGAGGCTGGGCGTGGCCTTGCTGGCAGCACCTCTCTGCACTGGGGCCCAGGGGCCCAGAAGTGAAGAGTGAGCAGCAGGGAGCCCTGCAGACCTGAGAAGCAGCACTCAAGCTGGGTGCACTCAAGCCCTGAGCCCCAAGAGCCCCCTCCACTCGCCCCACAGCTCAGCCAAAGACCAGGGATGGCAGGGGGCCCCTCAGTCTCACAAGCCCAGCTCTCCCAGTTCACATCCCCTCACCCCAGGACCCTAGCCTTTTCTCTGAAGCGTGGGCAGCAGTTTGACATACTCCACTGGGGTCTGCCGGGAGATGGAGGGTCTTGGGCCGAACCCTTCTGCATAGATGCTCCAGGGTGATGAAAGGCAGGGCTGTTCTGGGCCAGGGCCCTGCAGGCCTGCCACCCCCACCCAGGAAGTGCCTCCAGTCAAATTCGCTGATGTCTTAGAGCCCCAGCCTGCTTGACTGGCTTATGGAGGCCTCTGAGCTAAATGAGGTGATGCGAGTGGCGCATTTTGGAAGCAGTCAGCGTGTAGCCAATGTGTGATGAATGTGAGGAGCTGTTATTGTTGTCGTCAGTATTACTGCTCAGTTCTAGGCCACTCCCCACCATTGCCTGAGGTTGGGGGCAATCTGTTAAGGTCTGAAAGACCAGCGCCCCATGTGAGAGTCCTGGAGAGCTCCCCACAGGGA
>SJXQ01003895.1:208196-220965 GCA_006408695.1 Aepyceros melampus | reverse complement strand
GAGACCCAATGCAGAAAAGGAGAAGAGGAGGCCTTGGCTACTCCACTCAGAGGCCTGGTTCTCTGGGCATATTCCCGGCAGCATCTAAACCTTCCAGCCTCATCTCTGCCACAGTATGGAATTAGGGGCCAGGGTCTGTGTCCCTCCATCTTTCAGCCACTCCCTCCTTCCATCATTCACCTGGGCTGCACTGAGCATCTCTCATGAGTCCAGGTACCAAGTTAAGGATTCAGGATCGACAGGACACTCCTGCCCTTGGGTTGCTCTTGACACTTCCTTGAGCAGCTCACCCTTCTCTCCAAGATCAATGTGGGATGAACCAGAATCTGGTGAGAGAACCCCCAAAGGTCAGGGTCTTATGGGCCAAGCTGCCCCTCTCTGTCAGGAGGATATTTTCAGTGCCAGTCTTGGGTCCAGGGCTCACTTTCATTAAAGCAGGTGGCATTTCCTTACTGTCTCATTGCCCATCAGGGAAAAGAAGCGCCCCTTTCTCTTCTCTGATCCTGGCAGTGGCCTCTCAGCCCCTCAAGATCTGGTCCCTCCTACCCCTCTGACCTCTTCTGCCACTGCTCCCCTTCTTACTCATTCCACTCTAGCCCCTTTGCTCTTCTTCCAATCCACCAGCTCAGCTACGACCCCAGGGCCTTTGCATATGCTGTTCCCTCTTATGCAACACTTTCCCCTCATTTTGCACACGGCTCCCCCTTTCAGGTCTTTACTCAGATGTTATCTTCTCCGTGTAGGCTTCCCTACCTCTCTGTTACGATCGCATCACCTGCTGACAACCATAATCCTATCCCTTATCCCTTCTCACCGCCTTCCAATATGCTTATTTTGCTGTTTTCATCTTCCACTAGAATGCCAGCTCCATGAGGTCAAGAACCTTGGTCAGTTTTGCCCAAGGGCCTGACACATAGTGTGTCCTCAGTAAAAATGCTGACCAGGAGAGGAGGGGAACACCTAGAGAGTTATGTACCTCGTGGAGACCTTAGCCCTGATGGGGGATGTTAAGAGTCCAGTAAATCCTACTGGGTGCTGACCTGCAGCCAGGAGCACAAGAATGGGAGGTTGCTATGCAGAGTACTAAGTAAAGAATCAACTGCCCCCTCAGTGCCCCTGCATTCTGGCTGCAGTTTGATGTGTCTGAGATGAAGCATTTCCCCAAACCCAACTCAAATGTCTTCCCAAAGGAAGCCTGTTTTATTAGCGCTCCCTGACCTTAGCTGGCTTTCTGCCCAGTTTTTCAGCCTCAGCTCAGGGAGATGCCCCCTGCAAGAAGCAGCGAAGAATGCAATGAGGAGACATTGTCTAACTGACACCTCCTGTGTGCCAGGCACGTCCCATGCTCTCTCCCTCCACAGCAGCCCATTTTACAGATAAAGAAACTGAGGTCCAGAGAAATTATATACCTTGCCCAGTGTCACAGAACTAATAAGTGAGGGAGCAGAACTCTCACCCAGGGTTCCGACCTCTTGCACTTCCTCCAATTCCAGAGGCTGTGGGAGGGACTTCATTAGGTTCAGCTGGAAGTGTGGATTGGGGACTCTGCAGAGGGGTCTCCATGGGGCATCCCTGGGTGTTGGAGTGGGCTGAGAAGGCCTGGGTCCCCACGGATGCTGCCGACACTTCCGTTCCAGCCGCAGGGTGAAGGCCCCACCCTGGGTGGGCAGCGGGAGTGCCTCAAGGCCATCTCCGGGGTCAGGGCCGGCTTGCTCAGCTCCCGCTGGCTGCCAGCTCCCTCTGCTGGACCCAGACCCAAGGACGCACTCAGACACGGGGACGCCGCTGTCTGTCTGCACTTAGGCTCCGGCAGCCCCTCCCTGTCGCCTGTGGGCAGTCACACATGGGGCACCTGCTGGGTTCCCCCAGTATCTGGCGAGGGATCCTCCAAAGGACCTTCTCTGAATCACCTGGGAGCCTCACTCTGGGGGAGAGAACAGGGGATGGGTTCCAATCCCAGCCACCACTGTGCTTTGTTCAGACACAGCCGTGGTCTCTAAGGACGGGGCTGCGTCTCCTCCATCAGGCGGGGGCTCCCTAAGAATAGGGACCATTCTGTCATCAGACTGGAAACTCTCTAAAGGCAAGGCCTGCAGTCCTCCTCAGACTGGGAGCTACCTGTGGGCAGGGGCTGCCTCCCCTCTTCAGACTGAAGGCTCCTGCATCGTGGGGCTGCGCCCCTGGGATAGAAACCCACCTAACGCCCCCCTCGCCCCTAGGAAGAAACCCACCTAACGCCCTCCTCGCCCCTGGGAAGAAACCCACCTAACGCCCCCCTCGCTCCGCTTCCCTGGATCACCTTCTCAGCAGCCGGGCCCCTCCCGGCTCTGGGCACCTGCTCCTGCCACACTCCCTGCTCCCCAGGCTCCCCTTCCCACCTCCAGAGCTGAGCTGAGTCTAGGCAATGCTGGCAAGCACCACCCTGACCTCAGCAGTCCCAGAGGCGACTCGGTGAGTGGCCCAAGAGCTGCCAGGAATGGGACGTGACTGCCCCCCCGAACTCAGCTGCAGGCTCGGCCATGGGGAAAGCGATACCTCGGAGAGGTGGAGTGACCAATGACAACAGCCTACGTGACTGTCGGCCCAGCTTTCCCCTCTGCCCTCCAACTCCCATCCACACTGCCTGCCTACCACACCGACCTTCAGCTCAGGGGCACAGGCCTTTCTACATGCCTACCCCAAGGACAGGGGCAGTACCCAGGGGGAGGGGCTACTTTTGGACTCCTTGTCTTCGAGTGAGTAAGGGGACCGAGGAGGCCACAGGTCCCAGCCCTCTCCAGCCCGGGCTTCTGGAGCAGGAGACAGCCACTTCCCAGGTGACCCCTTCCCCCTCTGCTGGCAGTCCTGCCCCGAGGGAATTGAGCGATCTCTTGGCTCCACTATGGATCTTCCTCTTGAGTGCCTGGCAGGACTCCAGGGACTGGAGGCCAATGTAGAGGGCACCTGGTTCCCCCCTCAGGCCTGCTGACAGAGGAGGCAGGCCTGCATCTCTATGGGGGCAAAACCTCAGCCAGATTGGGCAGGGCCGGCTGTCTTAAGGAGTCAAGTTCACCCACCTTAGATGATCACCACTTGCCCCCGAGATGCTTTCCAGAGAATCCTGTTGCTGCACAGCTCTTCTCAAATGCCCCCAAACTCCCACCCCAAGGATGCCGGTTCCAGAGCTTGGGCAGACCAGCAAGAGGTGCCCCAAAGTAGACCAGCAGTTGCCAGGCTTGTTTCATTGTGCACCCTTATTGGGAAATATGATATGAATACATACTCAGTATATGTGTATTTCTTTAAAATTATATGCATTGAGGCCAACATCACAGCTAGCCTGAGGTATAATACTAGGTGGGGCAAGTAACAAATCAGCAGAACAGTACAACACTTAACAGGGATATCCAGGAACAAGAAAGGCAGCGTGAGCCTAGATAAGCTCCCATCTATCTCTGGGGGTATGGAAGGCTGTGTGCACACCAAGAGGAGACTGGAGAGGGCCTCAGCTATCAACCCATCCCTGGCTAAGCACAATGAGAGTAACAGTTGGGGCAGACTCACAAATTGCCTAAATCTTGAATGTGTTCCCCAACCCACACACAAAAGCACTGGCAGAGGATGCAAGCCTAACTGGATCAAGGCATTTAAGCACAATTTCTGACCAGTCATTGGCAGAACTCTAAGCTTTGCTGACCTGGGGCAATTCCTAGGAAGCCAGACTTAAAAATAAAAAGAAGAATTTTAAAAATAAACCGAGCAGAGGCACCAGCAGCCTCACACTGTGAGGAAGCCAGATTCCATAGAATTAGTCTTGGCAAGTCACTGCACAAACAACAAACACAAAACTCAACAACAATAACCCTGGTCATGATCATGAGGAGTCAGAGTTCAGAGTTGCTATAACACATTGTCTAAAATGTCCAGTTTTCCAATAAAATTCTTTAAAATGTCCAGTTTGCAACAAAAAAATTACAAGACATGCAAGGAAACAGGAAAACTTGATCTATTCAGAGGGAAATAAGTGGTTGATAGGAACTGTCTCTGTGGTGGTCCACATGCTGCACTTATCAGCCAAAGACTTTAAAGCAATTATTATAGAGAACTAAAATAAACCGTGTGTAAAGAATTAAAGGAAAAACAACAATTGACTCTCAAATAGAGGATATCAGTAGAGAGACAGAAATTGTGTGTGTGTGTGTGTGTGAAAGCTAATGGAAATTCTGGAATTGAAAAGTAAAGTAACTGAAATTAAAAATTCACTAGAGGAACTTCCCTGGTGGCCCAGTGGTAAAGAATCTACCTGCCAGTGCAGGGGACACAAGTTCGATTCCTGGTCCATGAAGATGCCACATGCTATAGAGCGGTTAAGTCCATGAGCCACAAACTACTGAGCCCGCTGTTCTCTAGAGCCTGTGCTCTACAGCAAGAGAAGGCACTGCAATGAGAAGCCTGAGCACGGCAACAAAAAATAACCCCCTCTCACTGCAACTAGAGAAAGCCCGCACGCACGCAGCAACAAAGACACATCACAGCCAAAAATAAAACAAAGAGTATCTTTTTTAAAAATTCACTAGAGAGATTCAATAGCATCTTTGAGCTGGAATAATAAAGAACTAGCAAATTTAAAGATAGATCAATTGAGATTATTTGATTTAAAGAACAAAAAGAAAAGAGGAATGAAAAACGTGAACAGAGCCTCGAGTACTTGCGTAACATTGAACACACTATACACTTAATGGGAGTTCAAGAAGAGGAGAAAATTAGAAAAAAATTTTTGAAGAAATAATGGTCCAAAAATCCCCAATGTTTTGATGAAAAACATTAATTTACACTTCTAAACAAAGCCCGAGTAGACATCGTAAAAGTGCTGAAAGAGACAGAGAAAATCTTGAAAGCAATAAGAGGAAAATGATACATCTTGCGAAGGAACCACAGTAAAGTGAAAGTGAAAGTCGCTCAGTCGTGTCCAACTCTTTGAGACCCCATGGACCATACAGTCCATGGGATTCTCCAGGCCAGAACACTGGAGTGGGTAGCCGTTCCCTTCTCCAGGGGATCTTCCCAACCCAGGGATCGAATTCAGGTCTCCTGCATTGCAGGTGGATTCTTTACTAGCTGAGCCACAGGGAAGCCCAACCAGAGTAAAGTTAACAGGTAATTTTGTATCAGAAACAGAGAAGCCAGGAGTGAAGTGGCATATTCAAGTACTGAAAGAAAAAAATACTGTCAATCAAGAGGTCTCTGTCCAATAAAATATCTTTCAAAAATGAAGATGAAATAAAGACAATCCCAGAAAACAAAGCATGAGAATTTGTCGCTTATAGGCCTGCCTTAAAAAACAAACAAACAAAAAAAAACCCTAAATGTGGACTTCCTGGTGGTCCAGTGGTTAAGAAGCCACCTTGCAATGCAGGGAACACAGGTTCGATCCCTGATCTGGGAAGATCCCACGTGACATGGAGTAATTATCCCCGGCTGCCCTAGAGCCTGCGCTCTGCAATAAGAGAAGCCACTGCAGTGAGAAGCTCACATACCACCGTGAAAATTAACCCCCCACTTGCCACAACTAGAGAAAGGCCACATGCAGCAACGCAGACCCAGTGCAGCCAAAAATACTACTACTAAAGGACATCCTTGGGGTAAAAGGAAAGGACATGACAGTAACTTGAATCCACGTGAAGAAATAGCACTAAGAAAGGCAACTGTAGAAGTAAATTAAATACAAGGACACTGGAAACATATGTTTCTCTTTTATTCTCTTAATCAAGTTAAAAAAAACAATTGTCAGCTGAATAACGGAGAGAATAGAGGGACTTCCCTGGTGACCCAGTGGTTAAGAATCACCTTGCGATGAAGGGAATGCAGGTTCAATCCCTGGTCTGGGAACTAAGATCTCTCATGCCAAGGGGTAACTAAGGCTGAATAACACAAGGAAAGATCCTGAAGGACGCACAAAGATTCTGTGTGCCACAACTAAGACTCAACACAGCCAGATGAATTTAAAAAAAGAGTTATACTGGAGAAAGGAAAGGACACCAGACGGTAACTTGGATTCATAGAAGAAAATGAAAAAAGTACCAGAAATGATAAAGATGTGGGTTAATATAAAAAATTCTATAAATATATTTTTTCCTTTCTTGTCTTAAATTTTTTTTAACAAGACATAAGATTATCTAAAGCAATCGTTATAACATTTTCTTGGGTTTATAACATATATGGGTGTAATATGTGACAATAATAGCACAAAGGGTAAGTGAGGGAAGTGAGCTATATTAGAGCAAAATTTTGGTAATTTAGTAGAACTGAGTTAGTATTAATCTGAAGTATATTGTGATAAATCACATATTGTAATGGAACTGAGATTAATAACTCAGTTATTATCTCTGGAACTGAGATTAATAACTCAAAAATGTAATAAAGAAACAACAGCAAAGGTATTAAAAAGCACATTAGAAAAGTATTTAGCACGAAAGAAGACAGTAAAGGAAGAAGAGCAACAAAAACAAAAAAGATATGAAAGATACAGAAAAGAAAACTTTGTGAGAAATCCAGCTGTATCAATAATTATACTAAATATGAGGGACAAGCAGATTAAATGTGGATGACTTAATCACTATTGGACCAGGTTTTTTAAAAAAAGATTCAATTTTACACTCCTTACAACAGATATGTTAAATCTATAGACATTAATAGGTTGAAGGCAAAAGAATGAAAAAATATACACCGTTTCAACCATAACCGTAAGAGAAGAACAGTGTCTACACCAACATTAGATAAAATGGACTTTAAGACCAAAGCATATACTAGAGGCAGAGATATTCTGTAATGATGAAAGGGTCAGTTCATCAAAATGATATAATAATGAGCATCTAACAATGGAGTCCCCAAATACAGGAACAAAGCCTGACAGAATTGAAGGGAGAAATAGAGAATTCCATGATAGTAGCTAGAAAGACACACTACTGAACAGGAGAAAACGTTTGCAAGTGATATGACTGATGAGGGGTTACTATCCAAAATATATAGATAGCTCACATTAACTCAACATCAAAAAAAAAAAGAAAAAGAAAGAAAGAAAGAAACCTAGTTTAAAAATGGGTAGAAGGCCTGAATAGACATTTTTCTAAAGAGGAAATTCAGATGGCCAGCAGGCACATGAAAAGATGCTCAATATCATTAATCATCAGAGAAATGGAAATTAAAACCACAATGAGATACACCTCAGACCCGTCAGAATGGCGACATCAAAAAGAAGGTAAATAAGAAATACTGGCGAGAATATGGAGAACAGGGCACCCTGTAAACCGCCGGTGGGAATGTAAATTGGTGCAGCCACTGTGAAAAATAGTATGAGGTTTTCTCAAAAAACTAAAACTAGAACCACCATGTGACCCAGCAACTCCACTCCTGGATATATATCTGAAAAAAATGGAAACACTAATTCAAAAAGATATATGCACCTCAGTGTTCACAGCAGCACCATTTACAATTGCCAAGATATGGAACCAACCTTAGTGTTCATCAGATGAACGGATGAAGAAGAGGCATTGTGTGTATATACACACACATATATGTTTTATGTATATATAAATAGTATTCAGCCATAAAAAGGAATAAAAGTTTGCCTTTTGCAGCAACATGGATGGACTTGGAGGGTATTATGCTAAAAGTGAAATAAGTAAAACAAAGAAAGACAAAATACTATATGGTATCACTTATACGTGAAATTTAAAAAAATAAAACAAATTAGTGAATATAACAAAAAAGAAACAGACTCACAGGTATAGAGGACAAACTAGTGGTTACCAATGGGGAGAGGCAAGAGGGAAGGGACAAAATAGGTTTGGAGATTAAGAGATACAAACTCAATGTATAAAGTAAGCTACAAGGATATGTGGTGCAACATGGAGAACATAACCAATATTTTATAATAACTATAAATGGGGTATAAATTTAAAAATTGTGAATCACTATGTCATACATCATAACTTATAAGATATTGTACATAAACTATTCTTCAACAAAAAAATTTTAAAATTAAAAAATTTAAGTGGTTAAATGGATAAATAAAAACCAAAAGAAAAAAATTTAAAAAAAATTTTAATATATGTCTTTCAAAGTAGTAGGGGAAAAACTCAAGAACATGCAACCCATACAGAAAAAAAAAAAAAAAAAAAGGAAAAACAAGAGCAGTTGAAGATTTCAGAACTTCACTTTCAATAATGTGTGGAACAACTAGCAGAAAATCAGCAAGAATATACAAGACTTGAACAATACTATCAAACAAATTAATCTGCCATGTATTAGAACACTACCCAACAGCTGGTAAAGAATCTGCCTGCAATGTGGGAGACCTGGGTTCAATCCCTGGGTTGGGAAGATCCTCTGGAGAAGGGAAAGGCTACCCACTCCAGTATTCTGGCCTGGAGAATTCCATGGACTGTATAGCCCATGGGGTTGCAGAGTCAGACACGACTGAGTGACTTACACTTTCACACTTTCGCCCAACAACAGCAGGATTATACATTATTTTCAAGTGCACAAAGAATATTCACCAGGATAGACAATATGCTAGGCTATAAAAACAAGTCTCAATAAATTGAAAAAGATTAAAATTACACAAAATATGTTCTCTAACCAAATAGAATTCAATGAGAAACCAGCAACAGGAGAAAATTTGGGAAAACCCCAACTCTTTGATATGAAACAACATATTTCTAAACAACTCATGGGTTAAAAAGGAAATCCCAAGGCAAATTTTTAAATATTTTGAACCAAATGACCACACATAATGTCAAAATTTATACAGTGCAGTTAAAGCAGTGCTTAGCAGTGAATTCATAACTTAAAAAAAATTGTACTAGAAAAAGGTGTCAAATCAAGAACCTGAACTTCTACAGTAAGAAATTAGAAAAAAGAAAAGCAATCACAAGTAATGAAATAGTAAAGATTAGAAATCAATGAAATAGAAAGCAGAAAAAACAAACAGAAAAAAAAAAACCCAGTGAAATTAAAATTTAAGATTAACAAAACTGACAAACATTCGATTGACCAAGAGAAAGGAGGGGAAAGAAAAAAAAAAAAAGAAGTTACCCAAATAAAAACCAAAGAGGGAATATCACTAACAACCCCACAGAAATTAAGAGTGATAGAGGAATACTATGAACAAATTAATGCCAACAAATTAGACAATTTAGATACTTAACATCATTAGTCTTTGTGTGTTAGTTGCTCAGTAGTGTCTGACTTTTTGTGACCCCAGGTCTGTAGCCCACCAGGTTCCTGTGTCCATGGAATTCTCCAGGCAAGAATACTGGAGTGGGTAGTCATTCCCTTCTCCAGGGAATCTTCCCAAGACCAAACCCAGGTCTCCTGCATTGCAGGTGGTTTCTTCATCCCCTAAGCCACCAAGGAAACCATTAGTCATTAAAGAAATACAAATTAAAACCACAATGACAGACTTGCCTGGCTGGCCAGTGGTCAAGACTGCACTCCAATGCAGGGAGCAAGGGTTTGATCCCTTGCCAGGGAACTAAGATCCCATATGCCACATGGCATAGCCAAAAAGAAAACAAAAACAATGAGATATCACCTCAGATCCACTAGAATGGCTATAATCAAAAGATAATAACAAGTGTTGTTGAGGATATGGAGAAATGGGAACCTCTAGAAAACTTAACATAAATTTACCCTAGGATGCAGGAATTTCACCCCTAAGTATACACCCAAGAGAAATGAAAACTTATATTCACATAAAACCCCAAAAGGTTCATAGCAGCATTATTCATAACAGTCAAAAAGTGGAGACAACTCAAATAACCATCAACTGGCAGATGGATCAGTAAAAAAATAAAAATAAAACAAACTAATCACACAACAGGATACTATTCAGCTGTAAAAGGAGTGAAATACTGAGGCATGTAAAAACATGAATGAATTGCAAAAACACTATGCAAAGTTTAAAAAAAGGTGCAAAGGACCATACACTGTATGATTTCATTTTTTAAAAAAATTATTTGGCTATGCTGGGTCTTAGTTGTGGCATGTAGGATCTTCGATGTAGCATGTGGGATCTTTAGCTGTGACACGTGGGATCTAGTTCCCTAACCAGGGATTGAACCTCAACACCCCTGCATTGGGAGTGCAGAGTCTCAGCCACTGGACCACCAGAGAAGCCCCTGTATGATTCCAGTTATATGAAATGTCCAGTTCAGTTCAGTTCAGTCACTCAGTCGTGTCCGACTCTTTGCGACCCCATGAATCGCAGTACGCCAGGCCTCCCTNCTCCATCCCTTCATTCTGTCTGGAGTTATTTCGCCACTGATCTCCAGTAGCATATTGGGTACCTACCAACCTGGGGAGTTTCTCTTTTGGTATCCTATCATTGTGCCTTTTCATACTGTTCATGGGGTTCTCAAGGCAAGAATACTGAAGTGGCTTGCCATTCCCTTCTTCAGTGGACTGTCCAGGAAAGGTAAATCCACAAAGACAAGGAAGTAGATCAGCAGTGGCCTGGGGGCTGACTACAAATCAGCAGGAGGAATCTCTGGGTGGGTGATGGAAATGTTCTAAAATTGGATTGTGGTGATGGCTGCACAATGAATCGCACTTTTAAAATGGGTGAATTTATGGTATATAAGTCATACTCAACAAAGCTCTCTCAAAATGATGTATGAAAGTGTTAGTCACTCAGTTGTGTCCAACTCTTTTCAACTGCATGGACTATAGCCCGCCAGGCTCCTCTGTTCATGGGATTTCCCAGGCAAGAATACTGGTTCAGTTCAGTCGCTCAGTCATCCCCAACTCTTTGAGACCCCATGAACTGTGCAGCATGCCAGGCCTCCCTGTCCATCACCAACTCCCTGAGTTCACCCAAACTCATGACCATTGAGTCAGTGATGCCATCCAACCATCTCATCCTCTGTCATCCCCTTCTCTTCCTGCCCTCAATCTTTCCCAACATCAGGGTCTTTTCCAATGAGTCAGTTCTTCACATCAGGTGGCCAAAGTATTGGAATTTCAGCTGCAGCATCAGTCCTTCCAATGAACACCCAGGACTGATCTCCTTTAGGATGGACTGGTTGGATCTCCTTGCAGTCCAAGGGACTCTCAAGAGTCTTCTCCAACACCACAGTTCCAAAGCATCTATTCTTTGGCACTCAGCTTTCTTTATAGTCCAACTCTCACATCCATACATGACCATAGGAAAAACCATAGCCTTAACTAAAGGGACCTTTGTTGGCAAAGTAATGTCTCTGCTTTTTAATATACTATCTAGACTGGTCATAACTTTCCTTCCAAGGAGCAAACGTCTTTTAATTTCATGGCTGTAGTCACCATTTGCAGTGATTTTGGAGCCCCATAAAACAAAGTCAGTCACGGTTTCCCTGTCTATTTGCCATGAAGGATGGGACCTGATGCCATGATCTTAGTTTCCTGAATGTTGAGCTTTAAGCCAACTTTCCCACTCTCCTCTTTCACTTTCATCAAGAGGTTCTTTAGTTCTTCTTCACTTTCTGCCATAAGGGTGGTGTCATCTGTATATCTGAGGTTATTGATATTTCTACCAGCAATCTTGATTCCAGCTTGTCCTTTTCCAGTATGAAAAGGCAAAAAGATAGGACACTGAAAGATGAACTCCCCAGGTCGGTAGGTGTCAAATATGCTACTGGAGATCAGTGGAGAAATAACTCCAGAAAGAATGAAGGGGTGGAACCAAAGCAAAAACAACACCCAGTTGTGGATATGACTGGTGATAGAAGCAAAGTCCAATGCTGTAAAGAGCAATATTGCATAGGAACCTGGAATGTTAGGTCCATGAATCAAGGCAAATTGGAAGTGGTGAAACAGGAGATGGCAAGAATGAACATCAACATTCTAGGAATCAGCAAACTAAAATGGACTGGAACGGGTGAATTTAACTCAGATGATCATTATATCTACTACTGTGGGCAGGAATCCCTTAGAAGAAATGGAGTAGCCATCAGAGTCAACAAAAGAGTCTGAAATGCAGTACTTGGATGCAATCTCAAAAACGACAGAATGATCTCTGTTTGTTTCCACGGCAAACCATTCAATATCATGATGATTGAAGTCTATGCTCTGACCAGTAACGCTGAAGAAGCTGAAGTGGAATGGGTCTATGAAAACCTACGAGACCTTTTAGAACTAACACCCAAAAAAGATGTCTTTCTCATTATAGGGAACTGGAATGCAAAAGTAGGAAGTCAAGAAATACCTGGAGTAACAGGCAAATTTGGCCTTGGAGTACAGAATGAAGCAGGGTGAAGGCTAATAGAGTTTTGACAGGAGAACACACTGGTCATAGGAAACACTCTCTTCCAACAACACAAGAGAAGACTCTACACATGGACATCACCAGACGGTCAACACCGAAATCAGATTGATTATATTCTTTGCAGCCAAAGATGGAGAAGCTCTATACAGTCAACAAAAACAAGACCAGGAGCTGACTGTGGCTCAGATCATGAGCTCCTTATTGCCAAATTCAGACTTAAATTGAAGAAAGTAGGGAAAACCACTAGACCATTCAGGTATGACCTACATCAAATCCCTTATGATTATACAGTGGAAGTGAGAAATAGATTTAAGGGCCTAGATCTGATAGACAGAGTGCCTGATGAACTATGGATGGAGGTCTGTGATATTGTACAGGAGACAGAAAGCAAGACCATCTCCAAGAAAGAGAAATGCAAAAAAGCAAAATGGTTGTCTGAGAAGGCCTTACAAATAGCTGTGAAAAGAAGAGAAGCCAAAAGCAAAGGAG
>SJXQ01003895.1:180938-208077 GCA_006408695.1 Aepyceros melampus | reverse complement strand
CAAAGAAAGGCAATGCCAAAGAATGCTCAAACTACCAAACAATTGCACTCATCTCACATGCTAGTAAAGTAATGCTCAAAATTCCCCAAGCCAGGCTTCAGCAATACGTGAACCGTGAACTTCCAGATGTTCAAGCTGGTTTTAGAAAAGGCAGAGGAACCAGAGATCAAATTGCCAACATCCGCTGGATCATCGAAAAAACAAGAGAGTTCCGAAAAACATCTATTTCTGCTTTATTGACTATGCCAAAGCCTTTGACTGTGTGGATCACAAGAAACTGTGGAAAATTCTGAAAGAGATGGGAATACCAGACCACCTGACCTGCCTCTTGAGAAATCTGTATGCAGGTCAGGAAGCAACAGTTAGAACTGGACATGGAACAACAGACCGGTTCCAAATAGGAAAAGGAGTACAAGAATACTAGAGTGGGTAGCCATTCCCTTCTCCAGGGGATCTTCCAGACCCGGGGATCAAACCCCAGTCTCCTGCAATGCAGCCACATTCTTTACCGTCTAAACCACCAGGGAAGCCCCTGTATATAGCCCCTGTATATTTTATACACATTCACACACAAAGAAGAAATTTTAAAGAATGAGATAAAATTAATATAAAAATTTCTAGTTAATTTCTTCCTGATCTCTTCCCACTTTGGAGACAACTAAACTAACTACAAGAAAGGATGTGTTCTCCAGTGGTTAGAGATGTGGGCCCTGGAGCCAGGCTGCCTGAGTTCAGATCTCAGCTCTGCCACCTAAGAGCTGAATGACTCTGAGGGAGCAATGAAAGCTCTCAGGGGTTCTGTCTCCCTGTCTATAAAATGGGCATGATTGATGTAATGAAGGTCCTGCATGCTGCAGCTAAGACTCAACACAGCCAAATAAAGAAATACATAAAAATAGTAAATATATTTTTCAATGGGGATGATAAGAAGAATTGACAATTAAGCAGGATTTCAGGGGCTCTTGGCAAGAGACAAGGGGGAGGGGCCACTCCCAACCCACCCCTGGGGGAGGGGGTGACCACACGACGCAGGCCCATCGTCCCTTTGGAGTCATCCTCATTCCCAACTCCTGGGCAAGGCAGGTTCACCAAACCAACACATAAAGAAACTACTGTGTGCTTAGCACCAAGCCAGTCAATCTGAAAGATGATGTTCCCCAGGCGCACACGGTATGCAGACTGCCTCGAAGATTCAGAGTCTGATCACCATTGTGAGCATGGAGAAACGCAGCCCCTGAGAGGACACTAACTCCTCAGAACACCAGCAGAACTGGCACTTCCCAGGGCTGGAAAGAACTCTGAAAAGGAAATGTCAACGATGCCACAGCAATTCTGAGCAGCATAAGAAAGAGGGAGGCGGAGGGAACCCTCCAGGTGGTGCCCACAGGAGCAGGGTATGCCTGTGAGGAGGGGAGCCTAGACCTGCCAGCCTGCCACCAGCCTCTGCAGAGCGGAGAATGCAGATGGCCTATGGGCAGAGCCCCAAACTCCCGCAGATGAGGTCGGTGCCCCTCAGCCCCTGCTCAGCCCCTTGACCCGAGCTCTATTCTGAATCCGCAGGCCCTGTCCTATCCTCACTGGCCCAAGAGGATGTCCAAGTTCGTTGACCCCAGACTGCAGCTGTTCCTGGATTACTGGGACTGGCCTGACAGCTCCTAGGCCTTTGCTGAGTCGTCAGCCTCCACCAAGTCACCCTCCTTGCAAACCTGGAGGGGGCCGCAGCTGTGTGGGCTCTGGCCCCCCACCCTTCAGAGGTTGCAGAGGGAGGGGAGCGGGTGGGTTTCCAGGAGCCTGCCCTCTGCCCAGCGCAACTTCCTGCCCTCTCTACTGAGCATTCACAGACTTATAATCACCCTCTAAAAGTCACTTTCACCCCAAGTTGACTTCTAGAGATCACTCTCTTCAGAATAGGGCTCCAGCTAGAGAATTGCAGACGACCCTCTCCCACCCTGTCTCTGCTGACAGCTTTCTGCTGTATCTCCGCTAGTCCATCCTCTGGCCACTGTCCCCTCCCAGCTCTCCCTCTTCTCCCTCCCTTTTGGGTAGCTCACACGTGGGACAGAGCAAAGATTCAGGAGGACGCCAGTGACACTCCAGGGCTGAGTCCCCAGTTCTGCCCTTTATTGCTGTGAGATCTTGGACAAGCTGTTTGACCTCCCTGTACCTCCATTTCTTCACCTAAGAAGTGGAGATAATAATAGCACCTATCTCTTAGTTATTGGGAAGACTGGGATTAGAGACTGGCGTTACTCAGTTCAGTTCAGTTCAGTCGCGCAGTCGTGTCCGACTCTTTGCGACCCCATGAATCGCAGTACGCCAGGCCTCCCTGTCCATCACCAACTCCCGGAGTTCACTCAGACTCACGTCCATTGAGTCTGTATGCCATCCAGCCATCTCATCCTCGGTCGTCCCCTTCTCCTCCTGCCCCCAATCCCTCCCAGCATCAGGGTCTTTTCCAATGAGTCAACTCTTCGCATAAGGTGCCCAAAGTACTGGAGCTTCAGTTTTAGCATCATTCCTTCCAAAGAAATCCCAGGGTTGATCTCCTTCAGAATGGACTGGTTGGATCTCCTTGCAGTCCAAGGGACTCTCAAGAGTCTTCTCCAACACCACAGTTCAAAAGCATCAATTCTTCTGCGCTCAGCCTTCTTCACAGTCCAACTCTCACATCCATACATGACCACAGGAAAAACCATAGCCTTGACTAGACGGACCTTAGTCGGCAAAGTAATGTCTCTGCTTTTGAATATACTATCTAGGTTGGTCATAACTTTTCTTCCAAGGTTCCCAGGGTTGATCTCCTTCAGAATGGACTGGTTGGATCTCCTTGCAGTCCAAGGGACTCTCAAGAGTCTTCTCCAACACCACAGTTCAAAAGCATCAATTCTTCTGCGCTCAGCCTTCTTCACAGTCCAACTCTCACATCCATACATGACCACAGGAAAAACCATAGCCTTGACTAGACGGACCTTAGTCGGCAAAGTAATGTCTCTGCTTTTGAATATACTATCTAGGTTGGTCATAACTTTTCTTCCAAGGAGTAAGCGCCTTTTAATTTCATGGCTGCAGTCACCATCTGCAGTGATTTTGGAGCCCAAAAAAACAAAGTCTGACACTGTTTCTACTGTTTCCCCATCTATTTCCCATGAAGTGATGGGGCCAGATGCCATGATCTTCGTTTTCTGAATGTTGAGCTTTAAGCCAACTTTTCCACTCTCCTCTTTCACTTTCAACAAGAGGCTTTTTAGCTCCTCCTCACTTTCTGCCATAAGGGTGGTGTCATCTGCATATCTGAGATTATTGATATTTCTCCCAGCAATCTTGATTCCCGCTTGTGTTTCTTCCAGTCCAGCATTTCTCGTGATGTACTCTGCATAGAAGTTAAATAAGCAGGGTGACAATATACAGCCTTGATGTACTCCTTTTCCTATTTGGAACCTATTTGGAACTGGCGTTACTACTGACTCCTTACTCACCCTCCTTCCCCCACCTCCCAGCCTTCACTCTCTCCCCCTACACATATCCAGGAATTACACAGAGAGGTGAGACACATATAAGCATTTCATTAGAACCACTGCCTTTCAGAGACATGAGGGCAGTAGTGTGTTGGAGCCAATTTGCTTGGGTTTAGACAACGAAAAACATCTCTTCCTTTCTTCCTCATTAACTTCATTTGGAAGGCTGAAATCAACCATGGTGGGAATATTTACACCACAGACATTGGCAAATGCTACAAATAAAGCCTTTTCCCCAGAAAGTTGGTTGTTAAACAATTACCAGCACATCACTGCCTGGAGATCAGGGTACCCTGGGCATAATTACTACAGTTAACCCCTGGGAAAGGGCTGGAGGATCCCTGAAGGGGCTGTGGGTAGAGATAGCCTGCTCCCTTCTTCCCCCACCCCACCCCCCAGCTCCACTGCAGCCCTGTTCCTGAACCACTGAGATTGCCTCCCGAATGGGGTTCCCACCATAACTCAACCTCCTCCAATCTCCTCCCTAACCTGGAAAGCAAACCCATCCTAGGCCTTCTTCTTAGAATGAAGATAGGCCCACCAGGCTCTTCCTCTGAGTACTTCCCAGCCTTATTTGTATTGCTCATTGCTGCCTTGGGCTTCCCTGGTGGCTCAGAGGTTAAAGCATCTGCCTGGAATGTGGGAGACCAAGGTTTGATCCTTGGGTTGGGAAGATTCCCCTGGAGAAGGAAATGGCAACCCACTCCAGTACTCTTGCCTGGAGAATCCCATGGAGGAAGGAGCCTGGTAGGCTACAGTCCATGGAGTCCCAAAGAGTTGGAATGATTGAGTGACTTCACTTTCTTTCACTTTCTTTTTCTTTCATTCCTGCCTCAGGGCCTTTGCCCCTGTTATTCCCCTCTGCCTGGGCTGCAATTCCCAGCCTCCATGCCCATTTCCCAGAGCAAACTGCTAATCTTTAGATCTCAGGTGTTTCCAGGAAGACCTTCTCTAGTTGTTCACCCTACCTTCAGGGAACAGTGCTTATCACTGTTTTTTATCATTTTTATAGGGGTGATTATCTTAAATATGTCTCACTCACAAAGATGGTAAGCTTCAGGAAGGAATGTGATAAATATCTGCCCTATGGATGAATGAATGAATAAATGAAAGATCTAGTTGGAATCCTGGCTTTAGGGAGTAAGCAACTTCTTTTAAATCACGTGGGGAAGGCTATGCTTGTAGTCAGGGCCTGGGCCCCAGGTCAGAGTCTAGGTTCTTTGTCCCATCTTTGACCCACCATGGGACCTGGCAGCCTCTGCTTCCTCTTCTGTAAAACAGGATAATAATAAGGGCAATTACGTGTTTGGCATAACCCCAAAGTTGCTACGAGATCTGATAGGACATCAACGCGAGAAATTTCTATGAACTGTCCAAATAAGTCTGTAGAGAGCTTGGGTTTAGGTCCCAGCCCCACTGCACGATAGCTGGGTTAGTTTGGGGAAGTTACTCAATTTCCTTGAGTTTTCATCTCCTCAGCTGTGCAGTGCAGTCCCGACCTCACAGGGCAGTGGGCGGGTCTATCACTCAGCCCCGAGTCTAGCGGAGTAAGCATGGAGCTCCGTGGGTGGCCAGGGCAACTGTTACCTTTGGCTCCAAACCTCTCTTACACAGGATCTGTGTGGAACTGCCTACTGAGAAACCAGAGGACGATAGAATGGGATGTGTTTTTATAGTACACCTGGGCCAGGAGGGTGGATGAGGCCTCCTGGGGAGAGGCCTCCCCGAGCATTTCTTCTGGGCCAGGCACCATGCTGCACACACAGCAGCGAGCAGCAGGCCCTCCGGGTCGGCCCCAGGTGGTCCTGCCACAGCACCAGCCCAGGAAGAAGGTAAGGCCGACCACCGGGGGAGCGTCTGGGGAGGCTTCGGCCATAGGCAGGAGCCTGGGGGAAGCAGGCCACAGGACATTATGCAGTGAGGTTGGCCTGCTCAGAGTGCGGGAATAGGGCCTCCCACTTGGACAGGCCATGCTGAGCACTTGACTGGAGCGTGGAAAGGCAGGTACCGCATCTGAGCATCTGCTGCATGCAGGTCAAGCTCTAGCCTGGGAACTTCACACCGCATTGGAACAATCCTGCCAAGAGGTGCTCCTAGCTCACTTGTTTCTGTTGTTGCTGTTGGTGTGCTGGGTCTTCACTGCCATGTGGGCTTTTCTCTAGTTGTGGCGAGCAGGGGCTACTCTCTAGTTGCAGTGCATGGGCTTCTCATTGCAGTGGCTTCTCTTGTTGCAGACAGCACAGGCTCCAGGGCGCACAGGCCTCCGTAGCTGCAGCTCCTGGGCTCCAGAGCTCGGGCTCCGGGGCGCACGGGATTCCATAGCTGCGGCTCCTGGGCTCCAGAGCTCGGGCTCCAGAGCTCGGGCTTCCGAACCTGCGGCTCCCGGGCTCTAGAGCTCGGGCTCCAGGGCGCACGGGATTCCATAGCTGCGGCTCCTGGGCTCCAGAGCTCGGGCTCCAGAGCTCGGGCTTCCGAACCTGCGGCTCCTGGGCTCCAGAGCTCAGGCTCAATAGTTGTGGCGCAAGGGCTTAGTTGTTCCGCGCCATGTGGGTTCTTCCCGGATCAGGGATTGAGCCCGGGTCTCCTGCACTGGCAGGTGGATTCTTTACCACTGAGCCACCAGGAAGCCCTCCTAGCTCACTTTTAAAGGGAGGAAACAGAGGCTCAGAGCAGGGGTGGGTGACTTGCCCAAGGTCACTTAGCCAAAATGTGCTCAGCCACGAATCATAATCCTAAACCAGCCGCTTTCCCTGCCCCATCCTGGTTCCCTGGGGAAGGAGGCCAGGCCCTAGGAACACCTGCCCTGGGCTGCCTGAGGGAAAGAAATGGAGTACCAGGGCTCAGGGGCCTGGACGCTCTCTCCCAAGTCTCTTCCACTTCCAAATAGAGGTGGGGACTCTGTGTTCCTCTAGAAGAGTAATATCATTAAGAGTATTATTAGATATAATTTAATGAGAGGTTATTATGTCCCAGTGAGCTTTCATTAACTCGTTAATCCTCAAAACAGCCCTGTGGCTGGGTCCCGTGATTATCCCCATATACGATGAGAAATTGAAGTCCCCGAAAGCCAGCATTGACTCCTCTGGCACGTTTTCTGCTTCCTTGGAAAAATAAGGTGTGTGGTCAGGGCATTGTGGAATACTGAACCAGAGGCACGTCATGACTGAGGAAGGGATGAGTGGGTTGGGAAGTCCCCCCTCATGTCTGCCCCAAGTCCCCCAGGCTGCAGTGAGAGCCTCACATTCCATAGCTTCTCTGGGCCAGTCGGCAGCCACCCCCTACCTCGTGGCCTTGGCCCCTCCTCTCCTGGGGGGGTCGATTCTTCTTTGTTCCCCGGGCCCTGGGGAAGCGTCCTTACCCCAGAGGGGCTGGCTGAGGTCATAGGTCTGTGCCCCCTCCCCAGGCCAGCCCAGCCATGCCGGCAGCCCCGTCAATCAGGTGCAGCCAGCTCAGCAGCTGGCCTTTTATTTCCTAAATTAAAAGGGCTTGTGATTCCTGATTGAATTAAAGGCGGAAAGGTCAGCTCTCAGACCAGCATGGAGGTTTCAATCACGGGAGATGGGAGGCAGCCAGGGTGGGCAGGAGGGCGGGACACAGAGCAGATGAGGTTGGGGTTGTCACTTCTCTCCCAGACCAGCCCAAGATGGAGCACGGTGGAGGACAGTTACACCCCCCGACACACACACAAGCCTTTGGAGCATGTTGGTTTGAATCAGAGAAGTTTCATTTCCCTTTTGCCTCTTGCACAGTAGACAGCCTTCACCACTGTACTAGGAAGCCTTACTTGCTTATCTATCGGTTAAATACCCTCAGAAAACTGCCTTCCACACCGCGCCCCACTTCCTATTACAGCAAGTTCTTTTTGGCTTCTCTTCCAAATTCCATGTTGGGGATTTCCCTGGTGGTCCAGTGGTTAAGAATCCACCTGCCAATGCAGGGGACGCGAGTTTGATCCCTGGTCCAGGAAGATCCCACATGCGGTACAGCTAGAGCCTGAACTCTGTAGCAAGAGAAGCCACTGCACAGGACTGGATGGGAGGGGAGTTTGGGGGAGAATGGATACACGCATATGCTGAGTCCCTTCACAGTTCACTTGAAACTATCATGACATTGTTGATCAGTTATACCTCAATACAAAATAAAAAGTTTTTAAAAAAAGAGAGAGAGAAGCTACTGCACACAGCAACTAGAAAATAGCCCCCACTCACCGCAACTAGAGACAGCCAGTGCAGCTGTAATTAAACAAATAAAATTTAAAAGCAAAACAAACTCCATGTTGGAACTTCAGGAGATGTGGAGGGTGGAGCTTCTTGCTCTGGAGTCATAAAGGACATTTAGCCTACTTTTCCTCCACATGTGACTCAGGCTCCGGGTGCCACAAACCTCTAGAGCCTTCCCAGAGACCTGGGCATAAGAGAAGATTGCAGTGAGCCTCAGGAGACCTCGGTCCTGGCTGTGTGCCCTGGGGAAAGCCCCCCTTTTTTGTCATGGGGCTCAGTTTCCCCTTTTGTAAAATGGGCAGCACAGCCCTTACAAGGTTGGCTCCAGGCCTCCCTCTCTGGATAGCCAGGGTTAAGATATGACTTCTTGCGTGGTCTGGCAGTGAGCCCCTCTTGTGTAACCATGGGGACCCCTGCCAAGGACTAGTCAGGAGTGGCCAGGCCTTGATCCCTGCCCCTGCCAGGTGCATAGGGAAACCCTGAAGAAAAGGCCCCAGTGTCTTCCAAGAATAAACAGGCTTTCCCATGGTAGGTGTGAATGGGGTTAGACATCAGGAGGAACTGACTTCCCAAATGAGGGTGGTTTCTGAAACAGATCATACAAAAGCCCTCTCTCCTTCCTACCTCCCCACCTCAGCCCCAGTGGCATCCCATGAGGGAAGCCTAAGATATAAGGGTCACTCTGCAGCCTGTGAGACTGAGGTCAGACATGGAAAAGAACTTCCAAATAGTGGGCTAGATAGGAGTGTCCTACATCAGCAAAGAAGGGGTTGCCCTGGGGCCTATTAGGGAACTGGGGGTCACGGGCCACACCTGAGGCAGTGGAGGTGAGATCTGGGCCGGGGTCCAGACAGCAACATCCTCCTCACTGGCCTTGAGCAGATCCTTCTCTTCTTCTGCAGATGGGAGGTGATGATACCAGCTTACCAAACAAGGTAGGCTCAGGCTGCCAATGGCAGGGTGATGTGGTGGCCGAGAGACAGTGTTGCGGGTGGCTTTGCCCTGCGTATTTGGATGTTGTACATCCTTCCAAAAGTAAACCATATCATATTTTTAATGCCTTGGCATAGATTGTGCCTTTCTCTACCGGCAGATCCACAGGCCCTTTCCAGCTGCTGTTGCAAGTACTTTGAGCTCATTGAACTCATTGAATCTTCTAAGTGACTGTTGTTAGCCCCATTCAGAGAGCACACCAAGACTCAGAAAGGACTAGTGACTGGTCCAAGCTTAGCACTAGCCCTTAGCGGGCTTCAGGGCAGTGCTTCCACAGTGGATATATTCCAGGCTCTGCACTGCCCAACATAGTATCACCGGTCCCATGTGGCTTTCATCTTTTACTTCTTAAAATATATATGTATATGATTTATTTGGCTGCACTGAGTCTTAGTTGTGGTGCATGGAATCTTCAATCTTCCTTCCGGCGTGCAAATTCTTAGCTGCAGCATGTGGGATCTAGTTCCCTGACCAAGGATCAAACCTGGGCCCCCTGCACTGGCAGCGCAGAGTCTTACCCTCTGGACCACCAGGGAAGTTCCCCCTGTGGCTTTTAAGCATTTGCCATGTGACTCATGCAACTGGGGAACTTTGGATTCTAATTTTACTTAATTTTAGTAACAGCCACATGGGGCTAATGGCTACTGTACTTCAGACTCTGCTGAGCCAAGGGCAGGGACAGCTAGATATATCCCTGTCATGTTCCAACCACCCTCCTCCTGGCTGCTCCCAGCCCAGACTTCCAGGAAAGCTCTCTCTTTTTTCCCACACTCCTCTGTGAGGGCTCCTTTGTCCCACCCACAGCTACCTGCGGATTCCCTACCTGCCCTGAAGGTGTCCTGGAAGGCAGGGGCTGCCCAGGGCCGTCTGTGTGAGTGCCCGGTGGGGTCTGACCCTGTGAGGTCTAAAAGCCTCACGTGACACCAGGCAGAGAACACTACTCCCCACTCCAGAGGGGACCCAGCCCTCCTTGGTGGACGCTTAGTGACCCACAACAACTGCGGAGCCCTCCCACACCAAGGCCTCAAGCTGGAGGATTCCCCCCTGGATCACACCCTCTCCTGGGTCTGACAGGCCTCCAGCTCTGTCCCCAGCCCTGGACGCTGGTAATTTTAGTAACAGCCACATGGGGCTAATGGCTACTGTACTTCAGACTCTGCTGAGCCAAGGGCAGGGACCAGCTAGATATATCCCTGTCATGTTCCAACCACCCTCCTCCTGGCTGCTCCCAGCCCAGACTTCCAGGAAAGCTCTCTCTTTTTTCCCACACTCCTCTGTGAGGGCTCCTTTGTCCCACCCACAGCTACCTGCAGATTCCCTACCTGCCCTGAAGGTGTCCTGGAAGGCAGGGGCTGCCCAGGGCCGTCTGTGTGAGTGCCCGGTGGGGTCTGACCCTGTGAGGTCTAAAAGCCTCACGTGACACCAGGCAGAGAACACTACTCCCCACTCCAGAGGGGACCCAGCCCTCCTTGGTGGACGCTTAGTGACCCACAACAACTGCGGAGCCCTCCCACACCAAGGCCTCAAGCTGGAGGATTCCCCCCTGGATCACACCCTCTCCTGGGTCTGACAGGCCTCCAGCTCTGTCCCCAGGGCCCTGATACAGCCCTGGACGCTGGAGCCACAAGAAGGGGTCAGGCACAGGCGCCAGGGTCATGGGAGCTGGAAGGTTCCATTCCCGCAAGGAACTCCCTAGGGGAGCTCTGGAGGACTGCAGGGAAGAGACGGGCTTCCCAGAGGGCCATGACGTCGGAATGTTGTCAGCGAGGTGGGCAGGTGGGAGGAAGCATCTGCTGCAGGAAGAAGAGTGAAGTCAAGGGCACAGAGGCTTTTTGGTTTGGCTTCATGGTCACATGGGAAAGAAGGGTCAGAGCTACAGAGAGCCAGGTCAGAGCACGCAGCTGGCTGATAACATCGATAGCCACGTGCGGCAGCGCGCCTTGCAGGCCAGCGCCTTCCGGACCTGTCACACCCATCGTCTCACTTGGTTCTCACAATCGCCCGAGGGGTGGATATGCCAGACAAACAAGGAAATGCAGGCTCCAAAAGAGAAAACCACCTGCCTGGGTCCCAGAGCTGGCAGGTTGTGCCCCCGACTGCCTGGCCTCGCCCGATGCTGCACACACCCGCCTCCTTCCTGGGACTCTGCCACTTCACTCTGCAAACAACAGATTTCAAGGAAGGTCTGGCCGGGTGTGTGCTGATTGCTGAGTGGGAATGGTGAGTGGGAATGGGAAAGGCTGGACACCAGGAGCCAGAGCAGGAATGGCAGCTTAATTGCAAAACAGGAGGCCTGACCTGAGGTTCTTAGGAAACCAGGTCAGGACGGTGAGGGAAGGCCAGGTGGTGAGGGTGGGGCAGAGGAGGACTGGGTTAGAGAAGGAGAGTTGAGTTTAGAACATGTTAAATTTGGGGGCCCTGAGAACTTCAGGGCTCTGCAGCTCAGAGAAAAAGCCCTGAGGTAGGGACTTCCCTGGTGGTCCAATGGTTAAGACTTCACCTTCTAAATGCAGGGCGTGTGGGTTCAATCCCTGGTCAGCAAGCTAAGATCCCACATGCTTGAGGGCCAAAAAACAAAATAGAAGCAATATTGTAACAAATTCAATAAGGGCTTTTTAAAAAATGGTTAACATAAAAAAACATCTTAAACAGAAAAACACCCGAGGTAGAAGAAAAGATTTGGAGGTCAGAGTGGACAGTTGAGGCCTCAAGTGGACTGATGAGGAAGGGAGACCCCAGTCTCACCCTAAGGCCTTCTGGTCTCTCCAGGACCAGAAGTGGTAGGCCTTCAAGGACATGGAGGAGGAGACCCCGGGGAACATAGGAGGTCAGAGGCTCGGCTCGGGAAGATGGGAACGCAGAGGCCCCAGCTGATTTGGTGCCCAGGAGGTCCTGGTGGAGCCTGCAAAGCAAGGACCAGGGGTGAGCAGGGGCAGAAGGCAGGTTGTGTGGTGGGAAGTGGGGATGGGGGGCATTCTCTGGGAAGAAAAGGAAGATGGGGCAGTGGTTGGAGGGGCAATGGGTTGCACCTCTGGGGGGCTCCAGGCACGCCCCATTGTCCGCCTGCCTGGCTCTATCTCGTGAGAGTGACTCCTCTGAGCTCCTCCCCAACACCCTCCCCAGAGCACTTTAAAAAGTGCTGAGCCCACTGCAGGCCCTGGGAAGTGTTTGCTGATTCACAGAGGTGGAGGGCATAGCAGCCAGAAGATGGCAGAGCCCTCACCCTGCCCTGGGGAGGGCGGGCATCCCAAGGCCTGGGCACACGGTGGCCTGGAGGACGCAGGCGAGGCAGCAGCACCCCTGCCAGCCTTCACACCCACTCTGTGCCCGGGTGGAGGTCGGCAAGGGCCGGCCCCAAGAGCCAGGAAAAGAGAGACAGACCCACGGTTGGACGGATAGCCCCCTGAGGCAGAGGAGAAGAGAGTGCCAGATGAGCAGTCCTAGCACAACAGTTCTGCAGGAGAGGGCACAATTCCCGCCAGCAGGGAATCAAGGAGGGCTCCGTGGAGGAAGTGGTGCAAGTGCTGGGCCCCGTAGAGGTAGAGGGAAAGTGCATAGACAGGAGATGGAGAGGCCTTGCCAGCATCTGGCCAGAGGCCTGGTTGGTTAGCTCCTGCGGGGGCTGGCTGTGAGGGATAGTGACAAGAGGCCAAAAGGAAGCTGGGTTCCAGTAGAGAGAGCTTTGAATGTCCCACTGAAGAGTCTGAACTTTATCATGTGGGCAGAAGCGAGCACTTGCAGAATTGACAGCAGGAGGGACCCCTGGGGTAAGTGGGGTTGTGGGAGGGCAGCAGGGTCCTCAGGGGGAGAGCAGAGGAAGGGAATGTCCATGAGGACCCGCTCCAATTCTCCCACAGCCGGGCTGGTAAAAATAGCTAGGAATTCCGCTGGGATAAAAATAGACGTGGGCGGGGGTGTTCACCTGTACCGACAGGTAGGAAAAGTATGTCATGGCTGAGCCACCTGACAGGTCACGAGAGGGAGCCGGATCCCCATAGAGCGGCTGCTTCCTCCTCCACCCTTGGAGACCCAGACCCTCTGGGCAGCTCTGAGCAAGGCCTGACCACGAGGTGCGGTCTGGAGTTGGCTCTCCTGGGCCTGCAGGCCACCCTCTCTCCCGCTCCAGTTCAGGGCAGGCCTGGCTTTGGACATCCTCTGAGAGTCCTCTGGGCATCTGCCTTACTTTCATCTTATTTCTGACAAGAGTCTCTTCCCCGAGGGCAAAGCATCTCTCTCCTAGAGCCCCTGTCTGCACTGGGTTTTTTTTCTTGCTGCTGTTATTTTTAGCTGTGCTCAGTTGCTCAAACGTGTCCAACTCTTCGGGACCCCATGTGCTGTGGCCCGCCAGGATCCTCTGTCTGGGGGATTTCCCAGGCAAGAATACTGGAGTGGATTGCCATTTCCTTCTCCAGGGGATCTTCCCGACCCAGGGATTGAACCCGAGTCTCCTGCATTGGCAGGCAGGTTCTTTACCACTGAGCCATCAGAGAAGCCTATTTTTAGTTACCATTCAGTAAAATGTACTTTCTTTTCCTTCTAGGATACAGTTCTATGAATTTTAACATATGGCTAGATTCGTGCAACCACCACCACAATTCAGGATATAGAACTGTTCCTCATCCCCTAAAAATCCCTCATGCTATCCCTTTATAATAAGTTCACCCTCACCACACCCATAACCCTGGCAACCACTAATCTGTTTTCCATCACTATAATTTTGTCTCTTTGAGACTGTCAACTAAATGGAATTGTTCAGCACATAATCTTTAGACTAGTTTCTCTCACGGACCATAAATGTCTGAGATCCATCCAAGTTGTTGCATGTCTCAATATACTGCCTTTTAATTGTTGAGTAGTATTCCATTGTCTGGATGTACCATACTTTATTTAACCATTCACTCACTGAAGGACATTTAAATCGTTTCCAGCTTTCGACTATTATAAATAGAACTGCTGTGAACATTCACATACAAACTTTCATGTGAAGAAAAGTTTTCATTTCATTTCTCTGGGATTGCTGGGTCATGTGGGAAGCATATGTTTTACTTTACAAGAAACTAACATTCCTTTTTTTCCAAGTGCATGTACCATTGTACATTGCCACTGGCAGTATATGAGGGTCCCACTTCCTCTGCATTCTTATCAGCATTTGGTTCTGTCAAATAGTTTTTTTTTTTAATTCTTTCATTACATATAATTGTATGTTTTGGGTTTTTGTTTGGTTTGGTTTTGTTTTTTCCGTCTTTTGGCTGCACTGAGTCTTCATTGTGTTTCAAGAGCTCTCTAATGCAGAACGACTTTAGTTTCCCCACAGCACGTGGGATCTTAGTTCCTCAACCAGGGATCGAACCTGTGTCCCCTGCATTGGAAAGCAAATTCTTAACCACTGGACCACCAAGGAAGTCCCAAGAGTTTTTGTTATAGCTATCCTCCTAGGTGTGTTTTTTCTGGAGTTTGTGTGGTATATCTCCTCAAGATTTCCACTTGCATTTCCCTCATGGCTAATGATGTTGAATATCTGCTCATGCATTCGGCCGTCATCTTTACATCCTTATGGTGAAGTGTCTGCACCAGTCCTTTGTCTGGTTTTTAATTGGGTGGCTTGTTTTCTTGCTTTATTTTTTTGGGCTCCAAAATCACTGCAGATGGTGATTGCAGCCATGAAATTAAAAGACGCTTACCCTTGGAAGAAAAGTTATGAGCAACCTAGATAGCATATTCAAAAGCAGAGACATTACTTTGCCAACAAAGGTCCATCTAGTCAAGGCTATGGTTTTTCCAGTAGTCCTGTATGGATGTGAGCGTTGGACTGTGAAGAAGGCTAAGCACCGAAGAATTGATGCTTTTGAACTGTTGTGTTGGAGAAGACTCTTGAGAGTCCCTTGGACTGCAGGGAGATCCAACCAATCCATTCTGAAGATCAGCCCTGGGATTTCTTTGGAAGGAATGATGCTAAAGCTGAAACTCCAGTACTTTGGCCACCTCATGCGAAGAGTTGACTCATTGGAAAAGACTCTGATGCTGGGAGGGATGGGGGGCAGGAGGAGAAGGGGACAACAGAGGATGAGATGGCTGGATGGCATCACTGACTCGATGGACGTGAGTCTGAGTGAACTCTGGGAGTTGGTGATGGACAGGGAGGCCTGGTGTGCTGCGATTCATGGGGTCACAAAGAGTCGGACACGACTGAGTGACTGAACTGAACTGAACTAAACTGAACTGTTTTCTTGCTACTGAGCTTTGAGAGTTCTTTACAGAATCTGGATAGAAGTCCTTTTCTGGGTCTGCGGTTTGCAGATATTTTTTCCCACTCTGAAGTTAGTCTCTTCGTTCTTTTGGCAGTGTCTTTGGCATAGCAAAAGTTTTTAATTTTAATGAAGTTTGATTTATCAGTTTTTCCTTTCATGAATCATGTGTCAGTATCATTTTTAAAGCCCTTCACATCACCCTGAGTCATGAAGATTTTCACTTATGTGATCTTCTAAAAGTTTTACAGTTTTATGTTTTACATTTAGACCTCTGATCCATTTTGATTTGCTCTTTGTATTTAGGTCAGAGCTAATATTTTTGCTCAGGGTGACCAGTTGCTCCAACGCCATCTGTTGAAAAGACTACCCTTCCTCCACCAACATGTCTATTCCACGGTACATGCTGATCACATTTGTGTGTGTCAATTTCTGGACATTCTATTCTATTTCATTGACTATTCCATCACTTTGCCTTGATTACTGTCTTGATGACTATAGGTTTATGCTAAGTCTTAAAACTCTTCCTTGTTTTCAAAATTGCTTTTTGTTATTCTAGTTCTTTACCCATCTGTAAATTTTAGAATCTACTTGTTAATATCTAGCCCTTGTTAATATCTAATTCCTGCTGAAATATTGATCATTGTGTCCAATCCATAATTCACTTTGGGAAAATTGACATCTTAAATACATTGAACCTTCCAATCCATGGATACAGTATACTGTTGATTTATATCAGTCCTCATTGATTTCTTTTTTTTTTGGCCACACCTGTAAGGCATGTGGGATCTTAGTTCCCTGACCAGGGATTGAATCCAGGCCCCCTGCAGTTGAAACATGAAGTCTTAGCCACTGGGCCACCAGGGAAGTCCCTTCATTGATTTTTTGCAAAAGCATTCTGTAGTTTTCAGCATATAGATCCTGCATAGCACATTATGGTTGTCATTTGTTCAGCTAATACTTGGCTCTTCCATTAGACTATCAGCCCCACAAGGGCAGGGATCGTATCCATGTTGCACCTGCTATGTTCAGTGAGCTCCCAGGGATCTGCCCAGTGTGAAGCAGGCTCTCACTAAGTATCTCGGAGTGAATGACAGTACTTCTGCATTCATTTTATGTAATCTTCTCTAAATCCCTTCAGGATAGAGATTATGCTCCTTACTTCATGAAGGAGAAAACCAAGGCTTGGAAAGGAGCTATAGTAGCATCATTCTAAGACTGGAGCTAAAGATTCACATCCCTTGGCATACATACCCTATAAAATCCCCTCCCTTTGAGTGTGGAAAATACCCCTGAATATGATGAGATATCATTTCTGTGATTAGATCACACTCCATGGCAAAGATGAAAGGATTTTGCAGATGTAATTAAAGTCCCTGATCAGTTGACTTTGAGTTAATCACAAAGGAGATTTTCTTGGGTGGGTCTGACCTAATCAGGTGTGCCTTTAAAAAGAAAGAATTTTTTAAGAAAATGTGGACATTTTTAAAGTCTTTATTGAATTAGTTTCCCAGGGGGCATTAGTAGTAAAGAACCCCCCCTGCCAATGCAGGAGATGCGAGAGATTCGGGTTCCATCTCTGGGTCAGGAAGATCCCCTGGAGTAGGAAATGGCACCCCTCTTCAGTATTTTTGCCTGGAAAATTCCATGGGCAGAGGAGCCTGGTGGGCTACAGTCCACGGAGCTGCAAAGAGTTGAGCACACACACATTGCATCTGTTACAATATTGCTTCTTTTTTTTTTATGTTTTGGTTTTTTGGAAATGGAGAAGGAAATGGAAACCCACTCAAGTACTCTCGCCTGGAAAATCCCATGGACAGAGGAGCCTGGTGGGCTACAGTCCATGGGGTCGCAAAGAGTCAGACACAACTGAGCAATTTCCCTTCCCTTTCCCTTTTTGGCCATGAAGCATGTGGGATCTTATCTCCCCAACCAAAGATCGAACCCGCACCCCTCTGCATTGGAAGGTGAAGTCTTAATCACTAAGCTGCCAGGGAAGCTCCTAGGTGTGCCTTTTAAATGAGAGTCTAGAGGACACAGATGAAACAAGTCAGGGAGGTCTGAAATAGCAGAGGTACTCTCCTGTTGGCCTTCAGGAAGCAAACTGCCATGTTATGGAGCGGGTCACATGGCCAGGAAGAACATGGGCCTCTAGGTTGGGGCCCCCAGCCCCCCAGCTGCAAGGAACTTGGCAGAGGTGATCTCAGATGACATTATAGTCCCAGCCAACACCTTGATTTCAGTCTGCTGCAACCCAAGACAGAGAACCCAGTGATGCTGTGCCCAGACTTCTGAGCTACAGAAACTGCAATAACAGATGGACGTGGTTTTAAGCTAAGTTTATGGTGGTTTGTTATGCAGCAATAGGAAATGAATACAAGACTAGGGTCCCCACTTGGGTCTCTTAGCTGTCAAGCTCTTTCTCCCCACTTTTCAAGCAGCTCCTGATGGCTTCTCTTAGGGAGCAAGAGGAGCCTTCCAAGTTCATGCCTTTTGTTCTGCGTATTTTGTTCTTCCGTTTGGACCTCAGGCTTACAAAGATCTGTGATACTCATTAATGGTCCATAGGCAGCCCATTTCAATTTATGTTGGTTAGTTAGTTGGTTTTAATAGCACAATAAACTTACTTACCACCACCCAGAACAATAGCTAGTTCTTGTGCTAACATCCATAAAGTCACCACCCAGAACAATAGCTAGTTCTTGAGAATAGCCACATCTCAACCATGGCCCTCACTCTGCTCAGCCCTTCCACCTGCGGTAACTCATCTAAATTTAACATTCGTCATTCCCTTGCTTAATACTTTATAGAGTTTAATCACATCAATGTGGATTCCATAAAATTCATTTTAACATTTTAATGGTTTTTAACTTTATAAAAAGAACCATGGGGTACATAATTTCTAGGGATTTTTTTCATCGCAATTTTTTGTTGCCAAGATTCATGCACAATGTGGCAAGTTAAAGTAGGCCATTCATTTTGACTGCTGTGTAGTATTTCATCCTGTGACCACACAGCCACAGCCTGTTCATCCACTCTGCTGCTGATGGGTATCTGGGTGGTTTCCAGCCCTACTATCGTCAACAGCGCTACTCTGAACATTCTCATGCAAGTCTCCCGGTAAATTAATCCATTTCTGTGTCTAGTTCTGCTTGAATAAAGGCAAGGAAAGGACTTTGTTTCTTTGTCACAGGGGAAACAGGAGCCTAATAGAACTTCCCGCTAGGGCCCCACCCTTGACTGATTGCTCTCACTGCACTCACCCCAAACTGCTGCTCCCAAAAGATACATCCAAATGCTGTCAGCCCAGACACCCAGATATGGGGCCCTGAGCCCCTCTGCCACCCACCCAGGAAGTGTCAAGAGCACACCACTGCTCTGCCCCCACCCGAGTTTCAAACTCGAGAATCAGCTCCAAGGAAGCTCCCTGACCACAGTGGCAGCCCCCTCACGGCTTTGGCCTCAAGGACGTCACCCTGTGCACTCGGAACTCGATATTGCAGAGTGTCCCCCGGCCTAGACCACACAGAACAAGCAATGATGGCAAGTGCAGCAGCAAGTTGGCCAAGCGGGAAGTGAAATGTAGCCCCAGGCCAGCCCCTGCCCTTGCCGGACCTCGATGGAGACCCTGGTTGAGTCACTGGCCCCTCTGGAGCTAGAGTGTCCTCACACAGCCCAGAGGCGATGCACACCCAGTGAAATAAGAGGTTTGCCCTCTGGCTGGAGGGAAAGTACGAGAGGGTGGAAAGGCCTGAGAGCAGTTCAGGGTCCTTCCTGTACAAAGCACTCTACCCAGGGCTGAATAGAAGTGATGCTCATGCCCAGAGTCCCTAACTGCATTGCCACATGAAGCAGGAGGGGATGACACCCTCTCCAGGCTGTGATCCTGTCTTCCCGCCCCCTGACTGCCCTCTCAGCACGAGCTGACCTCACCTCCATGGGTGGCATGGGGAATGAGAGTCCTGGCTATGGGACAAGGGAGCCCAGCAGCTAGGGACTCAGCCCTCTGCAAACAGAACTGAATGAAAACCCCAGCTCCACCCCTTTCCAGCTATGTGACCAGGCAGCTTGCCTAAGATTTTCAATCCTCAGGTTCCTCACCTAGACAATGCACTATGATGTCGTGATTAACAGTCCCCTCCTTGTGCTCCCATCTTGACTCTGCCACTGACTAGATATGTGACCCTGGACAAGTCACTGAATCTTCTGGTGCTTTGGTTTCCTCAACTGTAAACTAGGGTTGCAGATGCTAGCTACCTCACAAACGAAAATTAAATGAGTTGATGTTTATAAAGAGATTGAGTGCCTAGCACACAGTAAGACCTCAGTAGTGATGATGTTCAAGCTGGTTTTAGAAAAGGCAGAGGAACCAGAGATCAAATTGCCAACATCCGCTGGATCATGGAAAAAGCAAGAGAGTTCCAGAAAAACATCTATTTCTGCTTTATTGACTATGCCAAAGCCTTTGACTGTGTGGATCACAGTAAACTGTGGAAAATTCTGAAAGAGATGGGAATACCAGACCACCTGACCTGCCTCTTGAGAAATCTGTATGCAGGTCAGGAAGCAACAGTTAGAACTGGACATGGAACAACAGACTGGTTCCAAATAGGAAAAGGAGTACGTCAAGGCTGTATATTGTCACCCTGCTTATTTAACTTATATGCAGAGTACATCATGAGAAATGCTGGACTGGAAGAAACACAAGCTGGAATCAAGATTGCTGGGAGAAATATCAATAATCTCAGATATGCAGATGACACCACCCTTATGGCAGAAAGTGAGGAGGAGCTAAAAAGCCTCTTGTTGAAAGTGAAAGAGGAGAGTGGAAAAGTTGGCTTAAAGCTCAACATTCAGAAAACGAAGATCATGGCATCTGGCCCCATCACTTCATGGGAAATAGATGGGGAAACAGTAGAAACAGTGTCAGACTTTGTTTTTTTGGGCTCCAAAATCACTGCAGATGGTGACTGCAGCCATGAAATTAAAAGGCGCTTACTCCTTGGAAGAAAAGTTATGACCAACCTAGATAGTATATTCAAAAGCAGAGACATTACTTTGCCGACTAAGGTCCGTCTAGTCAAGGCTATGGTTTTTCCTGTGGTCATGTATGGATGTGAGAGTTGGACTGTGAAGAAGGCTGAGCGCAGAAGAATTGATGCTTTTGAACTGTGGTGTTGGAGAAGACTCTTGAGAGTCCCTTGGACTGCAAGGAGATCCAACCAGTCCATTCTGAAGGAGATCAACCCTGGGATTTCTTTGGAAGGAATGATGCTAAAACTGAAGCTCCAGTACTTTGGGCACCTTATGCGAAGAGTTGACTCATTGGAAAAGACCCTGATGCTGGGAGGGATTGGGGGCAGGAGGAGAAGGGGACGACCGAGGATGAGATGGCTGGATGGCATCACAGACTCAATGGACGTGAGTCTGAGTGAACTCCGGGAGTTGGTGATGGACAGGGAGGCCTGGCGTACTGCGATTCATGGGGTCGCAAAGAGTCGGACACGACTGCGCGACTGAAATGAACTGAACTGAGTGATGACCAGAGTGATAGTTAGCATCATTCATTTACGTAAGTAGTCTCAGTGGGGGGAGGGGAAGTCAGCTATGCACCAGGCACTTTGTTTGAAACTGTGGGGGAGGGACTTCCCTGGTGGTCCCGTGGCTAAGACACTTCGCTCCCAGGTTTGCAGGGGGCCCAGGTGAGATTCCTGGTCAGGGAACTAGATCCTACAGGCTGCAACGAAGATCCTGCACACTGCAATGAAGATTGAAGATTCTGCGTGCTGCAACTAAGACCCGGCGCAGCCAAATAAATACAAGCTACAGGGGAAACACAGCAGAGAAAGACTGCCTTCAAAATTCAAAATCTCACCACCTAATGACTCTGAGACAGACCCAAGCACCCAAGAGGGGTGGAGGAGGGGCTGCGCTGCCTGTGAACTGGGTACTTGGCTAGAGAGAAATCAGGGCGCTTCATGAGGGAGGTGGCACTTAGGGAAGGGACCTTTAGGAAGACTGGGGTTTGTACAGAGGGAGAATAGGGAAGAGAGAAGTGCTTTATCCAGACATTACTGTCCAGCAATGTGGGGAACACACCTCCAGGTGCAGCTAAGTCTTAGCCCTTCCCTGTTCAGAGAAGAAATGGAGGACCAGAAAGAAGGGGTCCTGCAAAGCCCAGTTAGTGACAGAGAGCCTAGGACTCCAGGCCACACCCTGACACCAGTGAAGCTCTATCGCCCTGCCTGGTCAGCTACTGCTGTGTAGCGGAGCACCCCAGAACTGAGTGACTGAAACAAGTCGCTTGATAACCTCTCATGTACCTGTGGGTCGGGGTCCTGGGATGGGCCTGGGAAGGGCTCTGGCTCAAGTTCTGTCCTATAGTTTTAGTCTAATGGTGGCTGGAGCTGGAGCTGCAGGAGGCAGTCTGGACATCTCTGCTCTTCACATAGTCAGGGCCTGGCCCTATGGTTTCTCCTCATGAGTAGTTTAGGCTTCCTCCCAGCACATGTAGCCTCTGGGCTCCAGCAGCAAGCTTCTAGCCAGCAGTTTGGACATCTTCTCTGTCTCAGCCCTAGAGTCAGGCAGAGTCTCTTCCGCCACTTCCTATTGGGCACAAATCCACCCAGACTCAAGGGAAGGGGGGCCAGACTCTACCTCTTGACAAGAGTGTGCAAGATTCTAGAAGAAACTGTAGGATGGGAGACTTGGGGAAAATAACATCTGCCACCTGTACCTCCTGACCCCTGGCCTTGCTGCCCCTCCAGGGGGACATACCCCACCTGCAAGCAGGGGTTCCCCTAATAACACACCTTGAGAAGGGCAGTGGATGGAGGTGGGGAGTTAGGGAGTACAGGGCCAGTTACACAGTAGAGTGAAAGGATCTCAGGTGGGAGATCCCCAGGCTGAGAAGGAAGCATTCCCTCCCCTCCAGCCAGAAGCCAAGCACAGGGGGAATGGAGGCCTCTGGAAAAAGAGGCAGCCAGCTGACGCTGCCGGCCCAGTTCTGGATGAGGGAGGAAACTGGGCTTCTCCACATCCCAAAGTCAGAAGGAGACATGGGTTATCCCCGAAGTGGAGTCAGGTTCCAGGCCCCAGGTCCAGCCAGCCTCCCACTCAATACTCCTGTGTTCCCATGTCACGTTAGTGGTAAAGAACCCTCCTGCCAATTCAGGAGATACAAGAGACTCGGATTTGATCCCTGGGTCAGGAAGATCCCTGGAGAAGGAAATGGCATCCCACTCCAGTAGTCTTGTCTGGAGAATTCCATGGACAGAGGAGCCTGGAAGGCCACAGTCCATGGGGCCACAAAGAGTCGGAAGTATTGAGCACACACATCAAAACATCTCAGGTCCTGGCTGCAGGCTAACCCAGTCCAGTCCTCCGACACCAGAACTGCCTTCTCACAGGCCTCAGACGAGGGAAGCAGGGCTGTCAAAGCCCTCGTCTGGGATGGGGTCCACCGGCAGAGTCCTCATAGGCTTCGCACCTGCAGGAGTTCCCAAAAAATCAGCTGAAGCCTCTGCTAACAGAGGCCTGCAGGCAAGAGGACCCAGATGGAGGAGAACAAGTCTCACCTCCAGGGGTCAGGAATCAGAGGCTGAGCCAGGCCCACCCACCACCCACAAATCCCCAGAGCCGGGCCTTGGGAGAGGGGACCTGCTCACACCTGCCACCACCATGAAATACAGTTGACCCTTGAATGATGTGGGGAGTGAGAGGTGTTAAGGTATGTATGATTCATAGTCAGTCCTCTGCATCCACCCAACCACAGACCATGTCTGATTGTAGTATTTATTATTGAAAATTATTTGCATAGAAGTGGACCTGAGCAGCTCAAACTCACGTTGTTCGAGAGTCAGCTGTGCGCTTGATTATTCAAAGCACCTGTCCCGAGGTTCTCCCACAGGCTGTCAGGATCCAGGGAGACGCCCACACCCTGTGCAGTCCGTGGGCAGCTAGGCAAACATCAGTCATCGTTACTGTGGGCTCTGCACAGGGAGGGGCCAGCCTAGAGCTTGTGGGTTTTGGGGTGGTTGGGTTTTTTTTTTTTTTGGCACTCTGCACACTTGTGTGATCTCTGTTCCCTGACAAGGGATTGAAACCAGGCCCTCAGTAGTGAAAACGCCAAGTTCTAACCACTGGACAACCAGGGAGTTCCCAAGCTGTGCTTTAGAAGATTACTCTTGGGAGAAGGTTAGAGGGGGCAGTCTTCCACTTGCCTCCCACCCCAGCCCCCAGGAATTAGATTCTTCAGAGAGAAAGCCTCTGTCTTAGCCTGGTTTCCTCCAAGAGTGGGGTTTGAGAGGGCTTTGGGCTGGAGTACAGATAATTTATTTTTGAAGTCACCCCAGGGAGCAGGAGCGACAAAGGACGGGACAGAGTGAGACAGGGAAGTGGAGTCAGCCAGTACCAGGAGGTTTTAGCACATTAGCTGCCCTGTGGGTGACTGGTGACCCAGCAGGAACCTATTTTAAAGTCTTGGGACATGTGTCTCAGAATTGTCTGCCCAGGGCTTCCCTAGTGACTCAGGGGTAAAGAATCTGCCTGCCAATGCTATTGACTTGGGTTTGATCCTTGATACGTGAAGATTCCACATGCAGTGGAGCAACTACACCCGGGCGCCACAACTATTGAGCCTGTGCTCTAGAGCCCGGGAGCACAACTGCTGAGCCCACGTGCTGCAACTGCGGAAGCCCGTGTGCCCTCGATCCCATTCTCCGCAACAAGAGAAGCCACTGCAATACGCCTTGCACTGGGACGAAGAGTAGGTTCTGCTCGCTGCAACTAGAGAAAACCCACACAGCAATGAAGACCCAGCACAGCCAAAATTAAATAGTTTTGGGTTTTTTTGGTCTGTCTGCTCAGGAGGGCAAATAGGGAAATATTTATCTGTTGGCTTCTGTCCTTCTATTGAGCAAAAGTGTCCCCCAGGGGCCTTCTTTCGAAGGTGGGCACACGGGGGAGACCTCAGGGGGTCTCAGGCTCCAAGGAGGAGATCCCTGTGTAGGACCTCGGAGAAACCCCAGGGAAGGAGGTGGGAGGCTCTGGGCTCAGCTAGGCTCTGTCTGATGGCACCTGCATGGAGGGTTTAAAGAAGCGTGGGGCCTAGAGGAGCTTGGACCCTGGTGTCCGTCATGAGCCTTCACCTTCCTGCTCTGTCAAGCCATCAGCAGCATCAGTAGCTGCCTGCAGGGCCAGCTTTTGAGAATGTGAAAAGTACTTTCCTATAGCCAGGGAAAGCTCAAAGCTTGCCCCCTCCCCAGCCCCCACTCCCCGGTGTTGAAGCAGGTGAGTTCTAAGTACTCGGTTTCAGAGCCCTGCTCTGTCCAGCTCAAGGACCAATTTGGTTTAGCTTCTGAACAGCTTCCCTCGCCAGGGGGCCTAGGCCTGGAAGGAAGCTCAGTCTGTTCTGCCTGGAACTGCGGCCAGAATCTCCCCGTAAGTGCCTGGCTGCTCGTGGCCCCCCACCCAGCCTCTCCACAAGCACTTGTTTCCTGCCCAGCCAGCCGACCTCACTTCGTTTCTCTGGCAGCAGCTCAGTCGGGCTCCTCCTCCTTCCCCCTACTCAGCGTCTTGCTCTTTTCCGGGGCCGCACCCCCAGCGCCCTCCCACCTACCTCGCCAGCTCCAGACATTGGCAAGGGCTGTCCCAACCCCCCATGGCTTGGCCCTTTCTGAGCCTCTTTGGGGCCCTGCCCGAATCAGCAATGACAAGTACCCTCTCTTCCTTCTCCCTCACACAAGGTGACCATTGTCCACCGCACAAGGGAGGACCATCCGTGTTCACGCTGCAGCAGAGAAAGGATGTTTACCCGGGAGTGTCCTCAGCCCTGCTTCACACTGCGTGCAGCCACTCCACTCCATGTCACGTGCAGGCCAAGCATGTGTCTCTCCCAGGCCCACGTCACAGGTGGAGAAAGCAGGCCTGCAGAGCACAGAACAGGCAGGTGGGCTCAGGAGAGGCCCAAAGTCTCAGAACAGGATCAGGCCAGGCCCACAGGTGGCCTCCACTTGCAGAAACAAGGCTTTGGCAGGTCTTATCCCTGGGGGTTCCCTCTGTTCAGGCCCTGAGACACTCTCCTCCATCCCATCTCTCCTTCCCACCTCCTCTTCAACCCTGACAGCTCCCCTCCCCACAGCAGGTGTTCTGATCGCCACACCTTTTTAATATTTATTTACTTATTTGGCTGCCTTCGTTCTTAGTCGCGGCACACAGGGTATTTCATTCATTGCACCAGGACTTGGACTCTTCACTGTGGGGTGCAGGCTTGGTTGTCCCACTGCATGTGGGATCTTAGTTCTCCAACCAAGGATCAAACCCACATTCTCTGCACTGGGAAGTGGATGCTTAACCACTGGACCACCAGGGGAGTCCCTGAATCCACTTTGATAGATAAGGGCACAGAAGCTCGGACAGATCTATCAGCTTCTCCATAGGGAGAGGAGAAGAAAAGCGGATAGAGGGAAGGAAGGAGAAAGGGAGGTCTCTATCAGCACCACTTTTTTTTTTTGTGTGTGTGTATAGTTGCTTTACATGGTTGTGTTAGTTTCTGCCATACATCGAAGTGAATCAGCTATATGTATACATATATCCCCTCTCTTGGATCTCCCTCTCACCCCGCCCCCCATCCCACACCTCTGGGTCATCACAGAACACCAGGCTGAACTCTCTATACAGGAGAATCCTATGATGGCAGGGATGACAGAGCTGGCTCCGGGGAGGTTTCTAGTCTTCCTCTTGGGAGATAGGGTGACGAATTGCTCAAGGTCACATGAAGCATCTCCCACTGAGCTAGGGCTTGGGGGTTTGGACACTGGGGTGGTAACTTCATGGTCACCCTCTGCAGGAAAGAAAGAAGGTTCTAAGCCAGGACATACCTGCCCTGGAGGCAGGGAGATACATGAGGTCTTGTGCCTGGCCTGTCCAGCCCGCAGCCTTGGCAGGGGCCACACAGAGAGGGGGCCACATAGAGAGGGAGCACTGCCAGTTACTCCAGACACTTTCACTGGCTTTGCCCCCTACCCTCTGCCCAGGCCCTAGAGTCCTGGGCTGGAGCTGAAGCTGGGCCAAGACCAGCAAGCTTGGCGGGAACCTTTCCAATGGGAGGTGCTGTGGAGAGCTGAAAAGGGGGGGGCGTGGCCTCCCTGGACATTCAGAATTTTAGAATCGATGAAGTCCTTCCAGCTCAAGACTTTGTGTCTATGCAGTGTGAGGTGTGCTTCTCTCCATACCCTTAGGGTGCCCCCAAATCCTACCAGGTGGTAGTCAGAGGGATCTCGGAGACACAGCCCCCCAAGGTTTTTATGGCTGCCAACAAATCAGCCCCTCAACATAGTAGCCTAAATAACAATGGTTTCTTAATTTTTCACGATTCTGGGTGTGGTCCAGGCTGTCCTGGAAGTCTTACCTGGGACTAGGTCACTTGATCAGCTGTATTCAGCTGGAAGGTCCAAGTGGCTTCACAAATCTTAGGGCTCCATGCCTCCTCTCTCCTCCATTTAGTGTCTCATCCTCGAGGGCTTCTCTCTCCTGCAGAATACCCTAGACTTCCTTCCAGCATGGTAGCGGCTGAGCGGCAGTGAGGGAGAAAAGAAGCGAGGGGAACGGCTAGGCCCTTCAAGGGCTAAGCTTGGAACTGGCACAATTTCACTTCTGCTGCATTTTTTCCAATACCACAGTTCAAAAGCATCAATTCTTCGGCGCTCAGCCTTCTTCACAGTCCAACTCTCACATCCATACATGACCATAGGAAAAACCATAGCCTTGACTAGACGGACCTTAGTCGGCAAAGTAATGTCTCTGCTTTTGAATATACTATCTAGGTTGGTCATAACTTTTCTTCCAAGGAGTAAGCGCCTTTTAATTTCATGGCTGCAGTCACCATCTGCAGTGATTTTGGAGCCCCAAAAAACAAAGTCTGACACTGTTTCTACTGTTTCCCCATCTATTTCCCATGAAGTGATGGGGCCAGATGCCATGATCTTCGTTTTCTGAATGTTGAGCTTTAAGCCAACTTTTTCACTCTCCTCTTTCACTTTCAACAAGAGGCTTTTTAGCTCCTCCTCACTTTCTGCCATAAGGGTGGTGTCATCTGCATATCTGAGATTATTGATATTTCTCCCAGCAATCTTGATTCCAGCTTGTGTTTCTTCCAGTCCAGCAT
>SJXQ01003895.1:157237-180838 GCA_006408695.1 Aepyceros melampus | reverse complement strand
CCGGCCCCCTCCCCCAGCCCGCCTGCCCGCCCTCTGTTCAAATGAGAAAGCGACGAAATACCTCTTAGAGCGCAAAGACCAGTTACCCCAAGGAACCCTTGCCTCTTCTCCCGGGGCTGCCAAAACCCTCTTTGTCTCGGGCTCGACCTGCTGCTCCTCGGCCCCGCCTCTGTGCGATCCCTCCTCCCGTCTTTGTCAATCAAACCTGGAGCCCAGCGCGGGCGCTGAAGTTGCCAACAGCCACATTTGTCCTCGCCTGGAGAGCCAGGAACAAAGTGGGACTACCTGTATTGTCCCACCAGAGTAAATAAAGTAATAGAACTCCACTTCTGGTACCTGACTTTCCTCTTGCTCTCTAGGAAAAATCAGAACTTCTGAAACAGAAGACCAAAAAGAAAGTGAGAGGAGGCCAGGAGGTGGTGACGGGCGGGAATGTTTTTAATTCCGAGGGAGAGGTGGAGTTAAATGCTTCCGAAACGATGTCAAGGCCCGAAAATTAACACACATCTGCGGACTGGTCTTCCAACGGCCCGCCCACGGAAAGCCGTGTTCTTTGAGTATTAATAGCCAGGGCTGGACGGTAAGTGTGCTGACCAGGCCTAGGCTGGTTTCGGCAAAACTGCCAAACGGCTTTGCAAGGCGATGACTCCTGTAACTTAGTCTGCAGGTGTCTTCTGATTCAAAGTGGGAGGAATAAGATACACATTGGTCCACTTATCCAAAGCTGAATCATCATGAAGTGTCAAAATGGTCACTGCTTCTTTACTTTAATTGAAATATTTAAGATGAGTTTAAAAATTATGAAACTCAGAGACATGAGGCAAGACAGATATTCCATATCCTTAAAAAGAAATAAACTACAGGGAAGCCCTTACTTTGCGAACATTTCTTGTGTTTAAGCAATACAGAAGGACATTCAACTTGACTTTTACTGCATCCAGACAAAGTAAAAACCCTGTTCTTGTCCTGGAGGAGTTCACAGACGGGAAAGGACACGGCTCCATGCTTTAAAATAATAATGAACCATGATAAGTGCAACCCTAGAAACAGGTTCCAGAGAAGGCAATGGCAACCCACTCCAGTACTCTTCCCTGGAAAATCCCATGGACAGAGGAGCCTGATAGGCAGCAGTCCATGGGGTCGCTAAAAGTCGGCCACGACTGAGTGGCTTCACTTTCACTTTTCACTTTCATGCATTGGAGAAGGAAATGGCAACCCACTCCAGTATTCTTGCCTGGAGAATTCCAGCAACAGAGGAGCCTAGTGGGCTGCCCTCTATGGGGTCACACAGAGTCGGACACGACTGAAGTGACTTAGCAGCAGCAGCAGCAGAAACAGGTTCAAGATAGTGCCAGTACAGTGAGGTAGGAGTATTTGATAAGGATTAAAAACTAAGCTCCTTTCCCAATAAATGTAAGTCACATTATTATGCTATACTCCTTAAACATATGCAGTGCTGTATATCAATAGACGCAACTGAGCACACATATGTCAATCATATCAATAAAACTAGGGAAAAACCTAAGGTTGGCTTAAAACACATGTGTAGGTGGGGGAGAGGAGCAGAGGTTTGCTTCTTTCTCTCCCAAGACTTAGAACAATGGTTGGTTCCCAGCTGGGGAAAATTTTTCGCACAGTGTCTGGAGATCTTTGATCATCACAACTGGAAAAGGGAGGCATCTCATGGATAGAGACCAGGGATGCTGCTAAACATCCTGTATTACACAAGGTAGCCCCTTACAGCAAAGAATTGCCTGGCCCCATACGTCAGTAGTCCTAAGACTGAAAGTGAAAAGTGCTAGTTGCTCAGTTCTATCTGACTCTTGGTGACCCCATGGGCTGTAGCCCGTGAGACTTCTCTGTCCATGGGATTTCCCAGGCAAGAGTACCAGAGTAGGTTGCCATTTCCTACTCCAGGGGATCTTCCTGACCCAGGGATCAAACCCACATCTTCTGCATCTACCTGAATTGGCAGGCAGATTCTTTACCACTGAGCTAACTGGGAAGCCACCAAAACACTGCCTGTAGTTAAAACTTGGACACAGAACAAGTCAATTTAATGTTTTCGTTGTGGTTATTACCTCAAATAGTTGTCAGTAGTTTGTTTTTTCAAACTTCCTTATTGTAAATAATTATTAGCAAAGTAAATAACTTCAATGAGCTAATATACTTCAATTATGGGGATTTTTAATAATGCAGACACCAGATTTCAAAGCGACCATCACTAACCTCAGTCTCAGCCCTCTTCTCTCAGGTAGACCAAGCAAGAGTGTTTGCAGACTTTCCTGGCAGTCCAGTAGTTAAGACTCCGTGCTTCCAATACAGGGAGAGCAGGTTTATCCCTGTTCTGGGAACTAACATCCATCACTAACTAACACATCACTAACATCGGCAGCCAAAAAAAAAACAGAGTGTGTTTGCTTGTAGGAAGCAAATAATAACCAACTAAATGAATTTATACTAATCAACATTAATTGGAAGAGGATACAGGAAACTGACTTTAAACAGAGAGCACAAAGTTAAATAATTGGCCATTAGTTTTATAAGCATCAAAAACACCAACTAGGACTTCCCTCGTATTACTGGGTTCGATCCCTGGGTAGGGAAAATCCCCTGGAGAAGGGAAAGGCTACCAACTCCAGTATTTTGGCCTGGAGAATTCCATGGACTCTGCAGTCCATGGAGTCACAAAGAGTCAGACACATCTGAGCAACTTTCCCTTCACTTCACAGTGGATGAAAATCTTTCTGCCAACACAGGGGACATGTGTTCTATCACTGGTCCAGGAGGATCCCACATACCCCAGAGCAACTAAACCCATGAGCCACTATTACCAAGTCCATGCTCTAGACCCCAGGGGTTGCAACTACTGAGCACACGTGCCACAACAACTGAGCCTGCGTGCTCCAACCGCTGAAGCCCAGGTGCCTGGAGCCTGTGCACCACAACAAGAGAAGCCACTGAAATAAGAAGCCCGGAAAATGAAGATCATGGCATCCGGTCCCATCACTTCATGGGAAATAGATGGGGAAACAGTGGAAACAGTGTCAGACTTTATTTTTCTAGGCTCCAAAATCACTGCAGATGGTGATTTCAGCCATGAAATTAAAAGATGCTTACTCCTTGGAAGAAAAGTTATGACCCACCTAGATAGCATATTCAAAAGCAGAGACATTACTTTGCCAACTAAGGTCCGTCTAGTCAAGGCTATGGTTTTTCCTGTGATCATGAATGGATGTGAGAGTTAGACTGTGAAGAAGGTTGAGCACTGAGGAATTGATTCTTTTGAACTGTGGTGCTGGAGAAGACTCTTGAGAATTCCTTGGACTACAAGGAGATCAAACCAGTGAACCCTAAAGGAAATCAGTCCTGAATATTCACTGGAAGGACTGATGCTGAAGCTAAAGCTCCAATACTTTGGCCAGCTGATGTGAAGAGCTTCTCCATCTCTGGCTGCAAAGAATATAATCAGTCTGATTTCGGTGTTGACCATCTGGTGATGTCCATGTGTAGACTCACTTCCACTGTATAATCATAAGGGATTTGATTTAGGTCATACCTGAATGGTCTAGTGGTGTTGCCCACTTTCTTCAATTTAAGTCTGAATTTGGCAATCAGGAGTTCATGATCTGAGCCACAGTCAGCTCCCGGTCTTGTCTTTGTTGACTGTATAGAGCTTCTCCATCTTTGGCTGCAAAGAATATAATCAATCTGATTTCGGTGTTGACCATCTGGTGATGTCCATGTGTAGAGTCTTCTCTTGTGTTGTTGGAAGAGAGTGTTTGCTATGACCAGTGCATTTTCTTGGCAAAACTCTATTAGTCTTTGGCCTGCTTCATTCCGCATTCCAAGGCCAAATTTGCCTGTTACTCCAGATGTTTCTTGACTTCCTACTTTTGCATTCCAGTCCCCTATAATGAAAAGGACATCTTTTTTGGGTATTAGTTCTAAAAGGTCTTGTAGTTGGAGAAGACTCTTGAGAGTCCCTTGGACTGCAAGGAGATCCAACCAGTCCATTCTGAGGGAAATCAACCCTGGGATTTCTTTGGAAGGAATGATGCTAAAACTGAAGCTCCAGTACTTTGGGCACCTTATGCGAAGAGTTGACTCATTGGAAAAGACCCTGATGCTGGGAGGGATTGGGGGCAGGAGGAGAAGGGGACGACCGAGGATGAGATGGCTGGATGGCATCATGGACTCAATGGACGTGAGTCTGAGTGAACTCTGGGAGTTGGTGATGGACGGGGAGGCCTGGCGTGCCGTGATTCATGGGGTCGCAAAGAGTCGGACACGACTGCGCGACTGAACTGAACTGAATTGCATTTTTTCCATCAAAGCAAGCCACAGGGCCCAGCCAGATTCAAGGAGAGCGAAAGTAGATTCCACCTTTTTTTTTTTCTTCTTCAATTTTTTGATGTATTCAGCTATACTGGGTCTTCACTGGGGCATGTGAGATCTTTAGATGGAGCATGTGAACCCTTAGTTGCATCATGCAGAATCTAGATTCTGACCAGGATTTGAACCTAGGCCCCCCTACATTGGGAGTGCGTAGTCTTAGCCACTGGTCCACCAGGGAACCCCCAGTATCTATCTCTTGATGGTAGAAAAGCAAAAAAAATCCCTGGCCATCTTTAATCCACTTCAGAGAGGCGGGAATTCACCAGTTTTGAGAAAGTCAGGACAGAGCCCAGGGGTCCTGATGGAGACGCCAGCACTTGGAGACGGATGAGGCTCCACCCCTGCCTGTGGGACTCCCTCCCGTCAGCTCCTAGATGACAACCTCCCCCAGTGCTCTGCCCACAGTTTCCCCAGGGGCCTGGACTGCAGGAGGAAGGGCTGGGGTCAAATGAGACTGTGCAGGGAGGTGGGGAGGGCACAGGGTCCTCTGTACCAACTGTCGAGGCATCTTTCCACAAGGTGGGTCTCCTTGTTGCAGGATGTGAGGGAAGGGCACCTATTCATTGCAGAAACCCACCCCACGGAGGCTCTGGCTGGGACCAAGCTTGAGGGGGCTGAATTGCGGGACAGGACAGGCCCTGCTCATCTCACTGTCCCGGGGGACCCCAGCTCGCCCTCGTCTCGTCTTCCTGGCGTCCTTTGCAGCAGTGCTTAGCTGGTCTTAGCGGGCCCAGACATTGGGCAGCCATGTGGGTCCCTGGAGACTCCCGATTCCCTCCACTCTCCTCCTGGCCCTCATCTAACTTATTCATGCAGCCCCTTGACAGCTATTTACTGAGCACCGGCTGCGGGCCAGGCACTGTGCTAGTCACTGAGGCTTTATCAGTGAGCAAAATAAACAAAATCCTTGTCTTCTTGGAGTCCAGATTGGAGGAGAGGGGGTGTGTTTATAGATAATAAACAAATAAGTAAATTATAGAGTGCTGCATTCATTTCCTGTGGCTGCCATAACAAATTACCCCAAACTTGGTGGCTTAAAACATCAGAAATGTATTCCCACATGGTTCTGGAAACTAAAAGTCTCAAATCAAGGTGTTGGCAGGGCCACACTCCCTTCATGGGCTCCAGGAGGAGAGAATTGGGCCTCTTCTAGAATAGTGGTGCCTGGCAATCCCTGGAGCTTCTTAGCTCGTGGCAGCGCCCTTCCAAAGACCACTTCCATCTTTACAGCCTTTCTCCCCTGTGTCTCTGTTTTCTCCTCTTCTTATAAGGACATGAGTATTGGACTAAGTGCCACCCTAAATCCAGGACCATCTCATCTCAAAAGCTGTAATTTGAGCACATCTGCAAAGATTTCCAAATCAAGTCACATTCCGAGGTCAATGATTTTGGGGGACACTATTCAACCCACTCGGAGAAGGCAATGGCACCCCACTCCAGTACTCTTGCCTGGAGAATCCCATGGACGGGGGAGCCCGGTGGGCTGCAGTCCATAGGGTCGCTAAGAGTCAGACACAACTGAGCGACTTCACTTTCACTTTTCACTTTCATGCATTAGAGAAGGAAATAGCAACCCATTCCAGTGTTCTTGCCTGGAGAATCCCATGGACGGGGGAGCCTGGTAGGTTGCAGTCCATGGGGTTGCTAAGAGTCAGACACGACTGAGCGACTTCACTTTCACTTTTCACTTTCATGCATTAGAGAAGGAAATGGCAGTCCATTCCAGTGTTCTTGCCTGGAGAATCCCAGGGACAGGGGAGCCTGGTGGGCTGCCATCTATGGGGTCCCACAGAGTTGGACACGACTGAAGCGACTTAGCAGCAGCAGCATTCAACCCACTACAGTTATATTTGCAGGTTCCAGGGGTTTAGACATAGACATATCTTTTGGGGGACCACTCTTCCACCTACTACAAATTTAGTAGAGAAAATAATATGAGGATATCTGAAGGAAAATAAAGCATGGTAGTGCTTCTCTGGTGGCTCGGGGATAAAGAATCTGCCCGCCAATGCAAGAGATGCAGGTTTGATCCCTGGGTCGGGAAGATGCCCTAGAGAAGGAAATGGCAAACCATTCCAGTATTCTTGCCTGGGAAATCCCATGGACAGAGGAGCCTGGCGGGCTGCAGTCCGTGGAGTTGCAAAAGACTTGGACACAACTTAGTGGCTAAACAACAGCAACAAAAAAAGCATGGTAAGATAGGAGGAAGGGTGTAGGTGCTGGAGTGGGAAGGGTAGCCTGAAGTATTAGAAGGTGGTCAGGAAAAGCTTCCGAGGGCTTTACTAGGGCTTCCCTAGTAGCTCAGCTGGTAAAGAATCTACTTGCAGTGCAGGAGACCCCGGTTTGATTCCTGGGTCAGGAAGATCTGCTGGAGAAGGGATAGTCTACCCACTCCAGTATTCTTGGGCTTCCCTGGTGGCTCAGCTGGTAAAGAATCCACCTGCAATGCGGGAGACTTGGGTTTGATCCCTGGGTTGGGAAGATCCCCTGGAAAAGGGAACATCCCCTGGAGAAGGGAATGGCTACCCACTCCAGTATTCTGGCCTGGAGAGTACTGGCCTATACCTTACAGCAAAGAGTCAGACACAACTGAGTGACTTTCATTTTCATGACGACTGAGAAGGTGATAGTCAAAGGAGGTAAAGGGGTGAGCCATGTGCATGTCTGAGGGAAAAAGCATCCAGGCAGAGGGAGTGGGCAGTGCAAAGGTCCTGAGGCAGGAACGTGTCTAGCAATCTGAGGAACAGGGAGCTAAAGCAGAGTGAGTAGGGGGCAGAGTGGTAGGAGGGTGGAATCACACGGGCCGTGTCAGTCACAGCATGCACCTTGGCCTTGATTCTGAGGCTAAATGGGAACTGACTTTGTTGTCACAGCATCCCTCTGGTTGCTGGGCTGAGCATAGACTGTGAGGGGGCCAAGGACCGAAGCATAACTCAGCCGCCCACTCCCTGCCCCCACCAGGGCGGCCCCCAGGCAGCAGGCCCTCCATGGCTCTGGAGCAGCTTCCCAGGACCTTGTCATAGAGAGGCGCCTCAGATCCCCTGCTGCCCGACCCCCTGCCTGCCCACAGGGCTCGGGTTTCCCCTTGTCAGCTGTACCCACCAGAGCCTGGGAAAGTCAGCTTTCCAGAAAGATTTCATCATTTTCCATTCGAAAAAGCTTGCCGCTCCCTCCGCTCCCTCCCTTGTTCCTGGGGCTGAGTACAAGGGCTGAGACACTCAGGAGCTCAGAGGGGGCCTTCCGGCCCTCCCCACGGCCACCTGGGACCAGACTCCCCATCCCCCAGCTGGCGTGGCTTCCACCTGGGGCATCCTTCCCCCTGTCCCCCCTGGACTCTGCCAATCATAGCCCTCATGCCCTGGCACCTCCCCAGCCTGCTAAGTGGGGGTAGGGGTGCTGGACAGAGGCACGGGCGAGGGCTGTGGAGGAGGGGAGATGGGTCGGGTGTCCCCCCCCAGGGCTCCCTCACAGAGGCCGAGCCACTGTTGGAAACCAAGCACCTGCCTTCACATCTAAGGCAAGTGGGCCTCAGCATCTCTGGAGCCCAGAGTCTTCTCCTCCATAATGTTCCTCATTCCCATTGCCATTGTGGAGCCCCTCAACACAGAATTTGTCAGTGTTTGCAGATCCTGTCAGCATTTTCAGGACCTGTTGGGGTTTGCAGAGCCCGTCAGTGTTTGCAGAGCCTTCTTGGTTATGGAGCCTGTTGCTATTTACTGAGATTGTTTCCTTTGTTCCTCCAGGCAGCCCCCACCCATTGCACAATGATGGCTTGTAAAGTTCCTTCTTTCTTCCTCCCCTGACGTGTCTCACATCCCTCCCTATGGTCTCCCCAAGGATCCACAGGGCATTTCCCCAAAGGCTGCAAGGCTCAGACCTTCAGAAATTTCACAGCCAATCCACACACTCCCCCGTGGGGCCATATAAGCTGAGCGAAGGGTGGGTGGGGCCGGAAGTGAACAGAGGGATTACCTGCTTCTGAGCTGAAGTCCTGAAACAAGCATCAGTTTGAAGGCAAGCAGATATGGCCCTCTGTCACTTCCTAGGAATGGGCTTGGGACATCTTCTCAAGATTCTGAGTCTCAGTTTTCTCATCCATAAAATGGGGCTGGGGACTTCCCAGGTGGTCCAGTGGGAATTCGCCTCCCAATGCAGGGCACGTGGGTTCAATCCCTAGTCAGGGAACTAAGATCCCACATGCCGCTGGCCAGCTGAGCCCATATGGCAACTACTGAGCCCAGGTGCCGAAACCTAAGACCCAACACAGCCAAAAATAAAGAAAGAAATATTTAAAAATAAGATGGTGCTGAGTTAGATTGTGTGGTGATATGAGATTCACCTGGTATAAAGGGTGGGCAAAGTGTGTGAATGACAAGCGTCTGTGTGTGCCGGATGTGGCGCTTTCCTCTTCCGCAGAACATCTCCAAGGGCTCAAGAGGCCCTGGGCATTCCTGTCATCAGCTCTGAGTGTGAAAATAAGCCCACAAGGGTCTAAAGTGGGAGCTGACCTCACCCAGGCCCTGTCTGTCAGGAACTTGGAGAGGGTCAGCGTGGGAGCCTTTGGCCACTAGCCCTCCTCCTCCTCCAGCCTCAATGTTGCTTCGATAGTGAGTCGCACCTAAAGCCACAGGTGTCCCCTGAGGTAGGGGCTATGCACTTCCGTAGACTACGGCTCCCTGAGGCAGGGCTGGGTCCCCCCTCAGACTGGGGTGCCCATCCCCTCTCAAACCCCAGGACGGGAGTCTAAGCATCGGTACTCGCACACCGCTGAGTGACCATCTGAGGGGACAGGGTGACTGGTCCTGACAGATAGAGGCACAGGGCAGGGCCCTCTTGAGGAAGAATGTGTGGATGAAGGGTCACTTCTCAAGGCTCCCCTGGGGGTTCAGCGGTAAAGAATCCACCAGCCAGTGCAGGAGGCACGGGGTCAACCCCTGACCTGGGAAGATCCCACAGGCCGCGGAGCATCTAAACCCAAGCCCCTGGGAGCCGCAACTGCTGAAGCCCGTGCGCCCTGGAGCCCGTGCTCTGCAACAAGAGAGGCCACAGCAGTGAGAATCCCACGCACCTTAATTTTTTTTTTAAGGGGGTCACTTCTCTGAGCCCTTGGCTCAGGTCAGACTAGAGCCATGATCAGCTTGGAGCTATCAGCCAGCTAACTCTATTCAAAGTGCCTGCTGTATGCAGGGCCCACTGGCAGGTGTTTTGGAAGAGACCAAGAGGATCAACCTGCAGTGTCCTGGCCCCTGGGAGACAGGCCAGGGCCCTGGGTGGGGATCTGAGTGCTGGGTGGCAGTACAGACATGGGGATCTGGGGGAAGGGAGAGAGGACACTGCGGTCAGGCAGCCTCCTTAAGGAGACCCTCCTGGGACCAAGCTTTGGGGCCAGGGTGAAGAAGGCAGACCAATGGCCTCGGCTTTGGCCCACAGGGAACCCCTGAAGGCCCTCTCCTCATACCACCCACCTCCTTTCCATCCCCACCGCTCTCCCCAACCCCTGCCCTCAACTTCTCTGGCAGTCTTGGTCCCTGCTTTCCCAGGAGCCTGTCCTCCCCCATCCCTTGAGCCCCCAAGACTGAGCCCTTTCTCTCCTCCTCCTTCGGCTCCAGCTCCTGCTCAGTCGTAGCTGGGCCAGGGGAAGCAGAGGAAGGAGCTCCCTCAAGAGCCTGCCAAGGGGACTTCCCTCGTGGTCCAGTGGCTAAGACTCCGTGCTCCCAGTCTAGGTGGCCCGGGTTCTATCCCTGCTCGGGGAGCTAGATCCCGTACGCCACCACTGAGAGCCCACATGTGGCAGTGAAGATCCTGTGTGCCACAGCTAAGACCTGGCGATGCCAATAACAAACAGAAAAAGAGCCTGCTGAGGGCCACTTGGGATCCGCCTCCTGGCTCCTGAGCCCCCCACTCTGAAGCCTGCATAGGCTGGGAATGTCTCACAAGAGGGGAAGCTGGGCTGCTCTAGAGAAGGAAGGAGCCCATGGGAGGCCTCCCCTAGAGCCCCTGCCTCCACGTGGAGGAGCTATGCCCACAACCGGAAGAGGAAGCAGATTCTAGGGCCCACCAGGTAGTGGGCTCCACCCAGGCCATTCCACTCTCATTCCCTGCTAGCAAGTTGAGGCCAACTCATTCTTCTGCCCGGCTCGGGTTCCTGAGCAATGGGGCGCTGAGGGTCCTCAGAGGTGGTGTTGCTCTGGGCCCCTGGAGCTTAACGATGATGACATCAGCATTGACCCAGCCTCAGGGGCCTCATTCTGAGGAGGGAGACACAGCCCTGCCGTCTGGAATACTCTACTCGAATGGGGGAAATAGAGCCCCTGTCCTCCGGCAGCCCCCAGACTGAGCGAGAGACACGGCCCCTGTCCCCCTTCAGGGCGGTCTGACTGGGCCTTGAACACCTCCATCTGCATCCAGGGAGTGAAGGCCAAGAGGTCACCATCTCCTGCCTTAGGTCAGAGTCCTCCCACCCACCCTCAGGACAAAGGATAGGACTGGCATGGAGCAGGAAGGGGACTTAGAGACCTGTGTCCCCACTGGTCACTGGCAGGCAGACCCCTTCATTGTCGCCTATGGGGCCCAGTCTCTCCTAGAATTCCTGCTGAGAGGATTCCTCGCCATACGCAAGAGAGGAGCCCGGGGGCAGCTTCGCCCTGTCCCACCAACTGCTTCCCTCACCCCAGACACTGATATGCTCAGAGAGGCCCTAGGGGTGAGAGAGCAGGGGAGGCCGATAAGCCGACCTTCCTCCAGACCCTGTTTTGGCTGGAAGGCCGCTGGGCTGTTTGGTCTGTGGGCGCAGGATGGACAAGGGACCCTATGTGGGAGGGGCTTCCAGGCCCGAGGCCCCAGTGGGTTGGGACGGCCCATCCCCTGGCAGGAGGGTGAGTGCGCCAGAGCCCCCGCTGAGGTTCACAGTTTCTCTTGGTTCCTCAGGACACACTTCACTCTGTGGTCCCCGCTCCAGGAGACACAGACAGAAGTCCCCTGAGCCTCCCCAAAGCTTCCACCAACGTCCCTCAGGCCCCTGTTATTCTCCTGTCTAGAAACCTTGCCCCCAGCAACAGGGAAAAGAGAAGGAAGGAACTGTGTCCCCAGTGAAACTAATGGGTAGAGCCTGGCCAAGCTCTGCCTAGACCCTGTCCCCCTGCTGCTCAGCGGTGCTGGAGTTGAGTGATAAGATCCAGCGAAGGCCACATTCAGTCTGGGGGAGCTGAACTTGACCTGTGTGTTAGATAATTATAGGAAATTGTTTGTTCTTTTCAGTATGAGAATGGCTTGAAGGTTCATATAGAAAATTGGGTTAATTTTTGAGAGAGATGGGCTTCCCTGATAGCTCAGTTGGAAAAGAATCCGCCTGCAATGCAGGAACCCCAGTTCGATTCCTGGGTTGCAAAGATCCACTGGAGAAGGGATAGGCTACCCATTCCAGTATTCTTGGGCTTCGCTGGTAGCTCAGCTGGTAAAGAATCTGCCTGCAATGCAGGAGACCTGGGTTCGATCCCTGGGTTGGGATGATCCCCTGGAGAAGGGAAAGGCTAACCACTCCAGTATTCTGGCCTGGAGAATTCCATGAATAGTATATAGTCTATGGGGTCACAAAGAATCAGACAGGACTGAGGGACTTTCACTTCACTTCATTTGAGAGATGTATTCTAAAGTGAATTAGAGGGGATATGTCATAATGTCAATAATTTACTTTCAAATATTTCAGTTTCAAAAAAGATGAAACAAATCTGGCAAAATGTCCACTGTTCTGTCTTGGTAATGGATATTTGTAGAGTCATTGTATGGAGAAGGCAATGGCACCCCACTCCAGTACTCTTGCCTGGAGAATCCCATGGGGGGAGGAGCCTGGTGGGCTGCAGTCCATGGGGTCGCTAAGAGTCGGACACGACTGAGCGACTTCACTTTGACTTTTCACTTTCGTGCATTGGAGAAGGAAATGGCAACCCACTCCAGTGTTCTTGCCTGGAGAATCCCAGGGACGGCGGAGCCTGGTGGGCTGCCGTCTATGGGGTTGCACAGAGTCGGACACGACTGAAGGTACACAGCAGCAGCAGGGTCATTGTACTATTCTCTCTACTTGTTTAAATGTTTTAGTTTCCCACAATAAAATATCCCCCCCAAACTTTTTTTTTTAAAAAAGAAACATTGTACCAACCTGAACTTGAATACCAACACTACTACTTCCTTGCTGTGTGACCTTTGGCAAATCGCTCAACCTCTCTGGGGCTCATTTCCTCTATAGTTAAATAGTACAACTATTGGGCTTCCCTTGTGGCTCAGCTAGTAAAGAAGCTGCCTACAATGCAGGAGACCTGGGTTCCATTCCTGGGTTGGGAAGATCCCCTGGAGAAGGGAAAGGCTACCCACTCCAGTATTCTGGCCTGAGAATTCCATGCACTATATATAGTCCATAGGGTCACGAAGAGTCAGACACAACTGAGCAACTTTCACTACAACTACTACATGCTCCTCTTAGCAGGGTGTGGTGAGGATTAAACATAATAGCTAATGGGGAGCAGTGCCTGGGACATAGTAAGTGCTCAGTTAAAAATGGGTGTTTGCAAAAAAAAAAAAAAAAAGTTGTTTGCGAGACTTTCCTGGTGGTCCTGTGGTTAAAACTTCATCTTCCAGTTCAAGAGGCTCAGGTTCAATCCCTGGTCAGGGAGCTAAGATCCAACATGCTTCCTGATCAGAACATAATACACAAGCCATATTATAACAAATTCAATAAAGACTTCAAAAAAATAGTCGACAAAAAAAAAAGTCTTTTAAAAATATGGTTGTGTGCAAAATGAAAGAAGGGGATGCTAATGAGAGGAGTCATTTTCTCAGATTCTGAACTTCAGTTTCTCTGCCCTCAATAAGCAGTAGTTAATGATATTACTTGAGTCAACAACTGCGCCCCCAGCCCACAAACTAGGCCAGGTTAGTGTTGGATGCTGGGGAGAAGAGAAGGCTGGAGGTTACTCTTAACAGGACCAATAGACACTGGTTCCATACAAGAAGCCCCTTCCCCATTTGGTACCCAGCTCAGGAACAGAACAACCCCCCACCCTTTGGCCATGCCTAGTCACTCAACATCAAGATCAGTCAGGGTTGGGAGGTTGACCCCCTCAATATCCTCCATGGAGAAGCAGGGCGGGGAGTGAGAGCCCTGTTCCGAGGACAAGGGCAGTGGGACATGCAGCGGGTAACGGGAGAAGGCCAGCACTTTCCTATTTTGGGAGGCAGGAGGCAGCAGGTGGCTGGCTGGTGCTGAGACATGTGAACTCTCCTGTCAGCAGGCCATGTGGCCAGCAGCAGGGCAGCCTGGCACTGCTGGGCATGGCCTGGGCCCAGAGTGAGCCCCCCAGCCAGGAGTACTTGTGGCCACAGAGGGAGGGAGGTCTGGTTTCACCACCACAAGGCATTCTCTCTAATTCAGCTCGGGAGAAAATACTGCCTAGAACCCTCCCACCCTCAAGTCCCCAAGGGAAGCAGACTGCAGGGTCTGGATATTCTGAGGTGCTCCCAGTCTGAGTGCTGTGCTTAGTTGCTCAGTCATGTCTGACTCTTTGCAAACTCATTGACTGCAGCCTGCCAGGTTCCTCTGTCCATGGGGATTCTCCAGGCAAGAATACTGAAGTAGGTTGCCATGCCCTCCTCCAGGGGATCTTCCCAACCCAGGAATCAAACCCAGGTCTCCTGCATCGCAGGCAGATTCTTTACCATCTGAGCCACCAGAGAAGCCCAAGAATATTGGAGGGGGTAGCCTATCCCTTCTCCAGGGGATTTTCCTGACCTAGGAATCCATCCAGGGTCTCCTGCTTTGCAGCTGAGCTACCAGGGAAGCTCATTGCAGCTGAGTTTTACCAGCTGAGCTACCAGGGAAGCCTCCCAGTCTGAGTGGGGAAATGCAGTCTTTGCACTCCAGGAGCTCCTAGTCTGATGAGAGACATGGCCTCTGCCCTGGGGAAGCCCCCAGTCTGAGAGAAGAGATGCAGCCCCAGCAGGGGAGGGTTCTAACTGAGGGGGAAGGCTAGCCACCGTGGGGTGCGGCGGTTGAGTGCTCCACTAGGCTTGGAGGCAGCCCACGATGCTGCAATTTCCTTCGGCAGCCTGGTTATTTCGGGGTGGGCAGGAGGAGCAGGCAACTTTCCAGATTAAAATAGCCTTCCCTGGGTGTCATTCCTGAGACGTGCACAGCTCCCAGCTGAATGTTTGTCACATGGCTCTATTCCTCCCGCCCCTCCCGAGCGGGCTGGGCAGAGCTGGGATGGTAGTCCTACCCAGGGAGCGGGGCGGTGCGGGGAGCAGAGTTGAGCCTTGTTTCCTAATCAGGGCAGTGTGGGAATGCAGCTCTGGCCACCGAACGCTGCCCGTCACTTGCCCAACTCCTCCTTCCTAAAGGGGCCGCCAGCCCCCTCCCTCAGGAAGCCTTCCCACACGACCCTGGCTGTATGAAGCCCTCTGGCTCCACCTGCCTCCCCAGTGCTGTGGCCAGTCAGTCATTTCCCATGGTCAGGGGCTTCCCTTATCACTGGGGATCCCTGGAATCAGGACTGGGGATCCTGAGGCCAGGCTGTGTCCCCCCTGAGACTCGGGCTCTGTGAGAGTAGGGCTCTGCCTCCTCACCATCTTTTTCTGGTCCAGTGGGAAGAAAGTTGACCCAGGACTCAAGAGCTCTGGATTCCATGTGACTCTTGAGGGCATCTATTTGCCCTTAAGGCCAGTGGCCGGCCACACATGGCTCTTAAGAGCAGAGATGCTCTGGTCACCAGTCCAGGTTGCAACCCCAGCCTGGGCTGTTCCAGGCTGTTCATCACCTCCGGTCACTTACTTAGCCCTCTGACCTTCTGCAGGGTCAGAAGGGCAACAGTAGCTCCAGCCCCTGGGCAGGTGTTAAGGCTCAAGTGAGATAACGCACCCAAGAGAACTGGCATGGTTCGCGGCAAAGGGTGGGGAAAAGGTGAACCAAAGAAAAGTGTAGCGGTCCAATTCTCAGGCCGGGTGTGGGCTGGGCAGAGCTCTAGGCTCCATAACCCTGGAGTCCGGGGCCAAGAATGGCCCTGGAAGACCAGAGAGTGACCGAGGTCACCAGCCGGGCCAGGGCTGCGCTAGGATTCTGATCTGCAGTTCGAGGAACAGGACACGACCTGACTCCGTGAAAGCTCTCTCTCGCCCTTCCCCCCTCTTCAACTGTCCCTCTGGCCGCCCAATTCCAGCTGTCTCTGGTCCTTGTCGTTTGCTGCGACCCTGACTTTCCCAGCCCCCGCCCTCCTCATCCAGTTACCCTGTACGTGTGACGTGTCTGGTGTGGCGTGACCCCTCTGAGCTGGGCAGGGGGCTGGGGCTGGGCCCACACAACATAAATATGTCCTGGGAGTTTACATTGTGGGGGCCGGGAATACACACGAGTCAGCGGGCTGCTGCCCCTGTTTACTCCCTGGGGGTTCACGGCCAGGGCCAGGCAGTCCTCAGGTGGCTGCAGCTGTGCGGATGTCAGTGTGCCAGGGACCCCAGAAAACCCCAGGCCGCCCCTGCCCGCCATGTCCCAGCTGCCCCTCCCCACCCCCATGGACCACGCCACGGTGCCTATGGGCGTCCAAGCACCGAGTAGCCTTCCCGGACCTGTGGTTAGGGGCCCCTTGGCCCTCCTCCCCTTTGGCCCCCACCCTGCTCCAGGAACCCAGATCAGACCACAGTGTGTTTTTTCAGGTCGGGCCAAGCTGGGCCTCACTCAAGTCAACCACTGTTAAGGTTTCCCCTGGAACTCTCCCGGGCTGTTTGGCTTTTCTGAACACTTGACGTCATCACTCGGCATCTTCTCCGACCTGCTCAGTGAAAGAGGCTCTGCCAGGGTTGTCCATTGTCTACACAGGAAGGTTGAAGTCCCAGGGTATACAGGCCCTGAGTTCCATCCAGAGCAGTCTGTGGTGCTTGTACTCAAGGTAGACAGAGATGGGGATTTGCTGGGTGGTCCAGTGGCTAAGACTCCACAGTCCTAGTAGAGGGGGCCTGGGTTCGATCCTGCTCAGGGAACTAGATCCTGCAAAACACAACAAAGATCAAAGATCCTGCACGCCACAACTAAGACCCAGTGCAGCCAAATAAATATTTTATAAAAAAAAGATAAAAATGATAGCCTCACAGTGGCCCTGCATGGTGATCCACTCCATCTGTGAGAAAAACTGAGGCTTGAGGTGGATAACTGACCACTTGCCATGGCTGGTGAAGTCAGGGACTCTGCCTGGCTTCCTGCATGGTCCTTCTCAACCCACTGCCCATACTTTACCCAGCGAGCTCAGGAATCTTCTGGTAGCAGGAGTGGGGCAGTTCTCAGAAAGGTGCAACTCTTTCCCTCCCAAGATGTTCTTATTGGAAAGTCAGAAAGTATCCAGTAATCTAGTTATTTTCACTGACAGCACAAAGTCCTGTGTTAAGTATTGGCAGGAAGAAGGACTAACAACAACAGCAATAACTAGTGTTTATGAGGACTTGCTGTATGCCTGCTTCTCTGCTCTAAGTGCTGTATATACAACATCTCAGAGACCTCTCACCACAACTCTATGAGACATGGTATTATTACTTTTTTTTTTTTTTTTGGCCACATTGTATGTCATATGGGATCTTAGTTCCCCAGCCAGGGATCAAACCCGCCCTCCCTGCTTTGGGAGCATGGAGTATTAACCACTGGACTGTCAGGGAAGTCTCGGAGACATGGTATTATTAAATCCAATTTACAGTTGGGAAGACAAAGAAACATAACTTGTCCCAGGTCCCACAGCTAGAAAGCGTCAGAGCCAGGAGTGAGACCCAGAGCCATCATGCTCTGTGTAGGTTATCTGAGTGGAGGCTGACTTCAGAAACCAGCTTAAGGAGTGTGGGTGTGAGAACGCAGACACACACACACATCAATTAGGAGGGGACAGGCGAAGCTGAGCCATGGTGTACAGAAGTCATCGGAGTAATGCAGGATAGATTAAGGAACGGTTCCTGGCAGAGGTGGGTTCTGTGTCAGAGCTTGAAGGAAGTGAGAGGTATAGGCTATTCCCAATGTGTGGGACCCTGGGCAGAACTAATCTCTAACATAGTATTGAAGAATTGTTCCTGGAACGATGAGGTGGTGATGGCATGGTGATGGAGATGGAGGTATTGGTGAGGAGAGTGGTGTGATGAGTGGCTGAAAATGACAGTGATATTTAAAATTAACTTATTTGCAGCTGTGATGGGTCTTTGGTGCTGTGCACGGGCTTTCTCTAGTTGCAGCGAGTGGGGACTACTCTCTAGCTGTGGTGCACAGGCTTCTCATCGCAGTGGCTTCTCTTGTTGCAGAGTGTGGGCTCTAGAATGCGTGGGCTTCAGTAGTTGAGGCTTTGGGGCTCTAGAGCACACAGGGGCTTAGTAGTTTGGCACATGGACTTGGCTGCTCTGTGGCATGTGGGATCTTCCTGAGCCAGGGATCGAATCCATGTCTCCTGCATTGGTAGCTGGGTTCTTAACCACTGGACCACAGGGAAGCCCAGCAGAAGTGATTTTATAATAGAGGAAGTGATGGTGGGAAGGAGATGGAGGTGGTGGCAATAGAGATGGGAATGGAAGTAGTGATAGAAGCAAGGACATAAATCCACTTCCTTTATACTCCTGTACATTCCTCTACAGACACAGCCCTCTCCACTCTACACCAGCCACCACACATGCCTTAGCCTCACAGTGACCTTTGGGAGGGCATTTTTGTCTTCATTTTAGAAATGATGATGATGAGCCACAGACAAGTCACATTCTGCTTGCCCAAGGTCACAAGGCCAGGAAGCTGGCGCCAGGCTCTCTGCCTTCAGGGCTCCTCCCTACTCGAAATGGGGTACTAGGGCAGCATTGTGATGCCCTGAGTGGGTGGCAAGGCAGGGGCCCTCCTGCGATCCCCACACAGAGGCCTTGGCAGGCCTCGGTCTGGGGAAGCAGGGAGGAGCAGGACTGGGTGCAGAGGAAGCCATTCTAATCCCAGGCCCATCACCCACATGCTGTGACCTCCTCTGGTGGCAGCCAAGGCAGATGTCAGCTGCCAGGTGACAGAGGGCCGGCGAGGCGGAGCCAGGGTAGCCTGGCGGGAGCCCCACACACACCAAAAGGATGAAGTCAGGGCTGGGAAATAATCCTGGAGTCAGAGGAAGGCTTGCTTTGGGGTGGCATTCCTGGAAAGTTCTGTTCCGATTGGCTTGGGGCTGGGTCTCTGCACAGGCCTTCCCAGTCAGGAGCGAGTTTATTAATAATCCCTGCCCTGCCCTCTGCCCTCTCCCTGGGCAGAAGTCAGAGCTTCCTGGGGCTTCTGGCCTCTAACTCCAGGGGTAGTGAGGCCCACTGTGGGTGCAGGCAGACCTAGGCTTTAGTTCTAGGCTTAGGGTACAAATACCCTGCACCCCCAGACTGCGTTCCCCACATCCCCACAGCCCCAGGGCTCCTCTGCTTCAGCCACAGACTCAGGGCTTTGGAGAAACGGTGAACAGGGGTGGGTGGTGCACACTTGAGCACACGGACTCAGGCACGCATGGGTGCCTACGTGCCTGGTTGGGTATGCAGACATAAGCACCTGATTGGGGTTAGAAGAGTGGTGATGAGCTCCCAGGGGTGCACACATGCAAGGCTACATGTGGCTGGCCTGAAATCGTATAAACCGTGTCTCACTGAGGAGGTTCTGTGTGTGCCCTTGTGAGCCCTGGTGTGGGCAGCAGGGGCAGACGACTGAGTGTGAGGAGTCCTAAGGGCCTTGCGAACAGGCCACCTCCCCCTAAGTGGATCCCACCTACAGCTCATTAGCACCTAAGACCTAAATTTACTGCCTCCACTTCCCCACCCACTGGCAGTGACCTCATTAGGTTCCTGCCCCTTTCCCAGGTCAATGGGATGGAGGGGAGGGATGACTCCTTAATCTGCAACGCAGGATCTCTGGGGGAGGAGGGGAAGTCCTAGGGGCAAGGCAGAGGGGAAACCAGGTACAGACCTTAATATAGTCACAGGGCAAGCCAGGAGGATGTCGGCTCCTATTACACCTGCCTCCTCCTCACCATCATATGACCCAGCTCCTGCTGGCAAGGCGTGGGCGGGTGAGAAGCGCAGGTCCTGGGTGGTGCTGGGGGCTGCCCTGCATGCTGCTCTCCTGCACATCCTTAAATGATGCCCCTCTCCCAACTGGTCCTCCTGGCAAGGAGCAGGGTCCAGCTGGCCATTCTGCCTGGCTCTGACCCGGCTCAGCTGGGTGGTCCTGACTCCTCCCAGTGGGCCATGCCAGGAAGTGGGGGAGGGATGGGGAACTCTAGCGCTGACTCTGGGACAGTTGCCAAAGGAACAGGCTCTTCCGATCCATGCCCTCCCCTACTTCCTCCTTCACCCCCTGATCCATGATCCCCAACTCTGGCACCCCTAAGGGCAGAGCTCTGAGCTGAGAGGTAAGAGCCAGGGTGAGGAGCAGCAGAAGGGCCAGGGCAGCAGCCCCTTCCCGCCACTCCAGGAGAGCAGTGTGTGCTGTGAGTCAGGTTCAAGGCTAGATCCTCCCCTAAACCCTCCTTCGTAGAGACCCTCGAGCCCACACAGATGGCGACACAGTTGCACCCCCAGGGAGCCCGAGTCTGATGGAGCTATCATGCCAAATTCCCTCCATTGAGCTTCCTGTGTGACCTTGGGGAAGTGCTCAACATCTCGGAGCTTCAGTTTCCTTGTCTGTGAAATGACAACACTGCCACCCGCCCCAAAGATACTTTGTATATGCCTGGCAGAGAGCAAAAGCTACATGAAAAGATAGCTCTTCTTCAATGTGGGATTTTTGTAGAAGAAATCACATTTGGTCTTTAATCTGAGAAACAGATTGCACTGGGATCTCTGCATACCCATTCCCACCCAGAGATGGCTCAGCTACAGAGGGTCTGGGCTGTTGAGACACCCCAGGGCCTCCCAGGCTCAAGGTTTATAGTCAAATATCCTGGTAAGTCAGCCACACTAGGGACCTCAGGCCCAAGGACAGCAGTGCAACAGGGGGACAAGGCAGGTTCTGCAGCCACCCACCCCAGAAGATGCTATCCGAGGCAGTGACTTCTGGTCATTGACTTCCCGGAAACCCAGTTAAAAAAAAAATTATTTATTTGGCTGCACTGGGTCTTAGTTTCAGCATGCGAGGTCGTCAGTCTTCGTTGTGGCATGTAGGTTCTTTAGTTGCAGTAGGAGGGATATTTTTCTTTTAGTTGCAGCCTGCAAACTCTTAGTTGCAGCATGTGGGATCTAGTTCCCTGACCTGACCTGACCTGGCCCCTTGCATTGGGAGTGTGGAGTCTTAGCCACTGGACCACCAGGGAAGTCCCAACCCAGTTTTTTTAACCTACTTTTTTTATTGAGGTATAAGACTTATGCCTCAAATTAACAAATCTGAAGGGTATTGCTTGGTGAACTTGTGCATGTGTGTGTATGCCCATGTCATTACCACCGAGACCTAGCACAGAGTATTTCAGCCCCCCAGGAGGCTCCCTCAAGCCCCTCCCAGTCAGCACCATCCCCCCAAGAGAGAGGTGACCGCTCTGACTTGTTTCACCACAATTGGCTTTGCCTGTTCTTGAACCTCATGCAAAAGGACTCCTGGGGCATTCACTCTTTGTGTCTGGCCCAATTTATTGGACATGAGGTCCGTGGGGGTCATCCATGTTGTTTCGGCAACACTAGTTCTTTCTTTTTCATAGCTGAGTACCCTCCCACTGACTAGCTATGCTGCAACTGATTGATCTGTTCTGTGGATGGACGTTTGGTTGTTTCCGATTTTTAATTCATAACATTAAAGCAGCCACAGCCTCCTTAGACATGTCTTTTGGTGCACATAATCATGACTGCCCATTCTTGAGAACATATTTTAAAGTGAAGGCCTTGTTAAGAACTCCAGGGAGGGAAGGAGGGATGAAACATAATTGATCTCTTGCCTGGCGCCATGAGCTTTTTTGCATCCACTGGACCAATCACAGGGGAAGGAGAACAGAGACAGAGGAGCCTCCAAGAGGGATTCCACTCACCTCGTCCCTGCGTCTAGAGCCACCCTGACTGTGTGAATGCATGATTTTGTTCATCTCCTAGGGCAGCCAAAACAAACTACCACAGACTTGGTGGCTTAAAACAACACAGACTTATTCTCTCATAATTAAGAAGGCCAGGGAATTCCCTGGTGGCCCAGTGGTTAGGACTTGACACTCTCACTGCCAAGGGCCTGGGTTCAGTCCTTGGTTGGGGAACAAAGATTCCCCCAAGCTGCTCAGTGCAGCCAAAATAAAAAAATAAAAGAGGTCACAGTCCCAAATCACTGCGCTGGCAGGGCTGGTGGCTTCTGGAGACTCTAGGAAGAGTCTGTTCAGTGCCTCTCTGCCAGCTTCTGGTGGGTGCAGGCAGTCCTTGGTGTTCCTCAGCTTGGAGCCGCATCGCTCCAATCTCTGCCTCCATCATCATGTGACCTTCTTCCCTGTGGGTCTCAGTATTTCTGTGTCTACAAATCTCTCCTAAGAGGACACCAGTCATTGGATTAGGGGCCCACCCTTATCCAGTCAAATCTCATCTTGATTACATCTACAAAGACTTTTTTCCAACTAAAGTCACCTTTGAAGGGACTGGGGACTAAGATGTCAACATATCTTTTAGGAGGACAATTCAACCCACAATGGTGATTATGACTCTGAAAGTTTGTGTGTGGTATACATGAGTGTGTGTGTGAAATTGTGTGTCAGTGTGGGTGTGCATAAGTGTAAGAGAGGAGTGAGAGTATGTATGTGTGAGTGCTTGTGGAAATGTGTCTCTGGTTGTGCTTATGTGGCTGTGGACACATGCACAAGAGCATGTATGTATGTGTGCCCTCTGTCCATGGCTTGGACAACCTTCCGGAAGGGCTGAGAAACGTGGCAAGGTAGTGAGATGGCAGCAGGCCTGGCTCCCCGCTCCCAGCTGGGACGGCCCCATGAGTCAAGAGGGCGGACAGACTGTGAGAAGCAAAGACAAGGGTGTTTGCTGAGCTGGGTACAGCCCGGGAGGTCGAGGCGGTGGCTCCAGGCAGCAGTGTGGTTCCCAGGTCCTCTTCCAGGAACGTTCCTAGAAGGCCCCTCCACCCAAGCTCGCATCCCCAGCACCCCATCTGCCTGGATGGGGCAGTGCGGGCTGCCCCTCCCTGGGCTGGAAGCCAGCACTCAGCTACCTGTTGGGCCAGTCAAGCAGGGGCGGGGCAGTCATTCAGCCCCTCCCAGGCCCTGCCCTCAGGCCAATCCGGAGCAGCGCCCCATCAGCCCCAACACATGACCAAGGCTGGACCCCAGGAAGTGAAGAAAGCCAGCGGTGAGCACATGGTCAGGTAAGGCCCCAGATGAAAGCTGCTTCTCTCCCCAGGGCAGCTCTGGTAGGCAAACCCACCACCCAGAGACAGAACATTGGGAGGGTCTCCTCAACAGTTATGTGGGCTGGGGGTCTTCTCTGAGCCAGTCACCTCCTTAAAACTTCCTTATTATCCCCATCTTACAGATGCAATCGCTGAGGCCCCAGGGAGTTAGACAATCTGCCTAAGATGCCACACATTTATTTATATTTGTTGGAACTTTCTTATTCTCTCTGGAAATCATCCCCGGCCCCCACCTCCAAACTCAGACAGCTGCTCCCACTTGCCCACTACCTTCCCTTCCCACCCTTCCCCAGGAAGACCCCGGCCCATGGGGTAGGATCCGTGGAGGGAGAGGGGCTGGTGGTGGTCTCTCATCCCACCTTCCTGGGCTCCTTTGTAGGGTCCTGGTTTTCATGTTGGTGTGGTGGTGAGCTTGTTGTCTGTGAGGATGTCGGCTGGTTTGTGTGCACACAGGAGAAGGGGGTGTGTGGCGTACCTCCGGGTGGGTTTGCCTGCCTGGGACACCCGGGGGCATGGCTGCAGGCTGCATCTGTGACTGTGCCCTGGTGCAGGTGTGTGAGCCGCTGTGGGGGTTCAGAAGAGCCTGCCCCCCACGTGTGTGGGTGTCCACAGGGTGCCGCCCCACCGCTTCCCACTTACCAGGTCACCGCCACCATCCTCGGCAGAGCCCCCGGCCCAGGTGAGAGCCTGATGAAAACTGCCTGTGACTGGGGACAGGCACACCTGAGTCTCAGGCCCAGACCCGCTCATTCAGGAGCTCAGGGCTGCGGTGCCCTTGAGCAGGCATCACCCCACCCAGACAGCAGCCGTGTTCTTAC
>SJXQ01003895.1:136362-156909 GCA_006408695.1 Aepyceros melampus | reverse complement strand
CCTCTTGTTTCCCCTCCACCTACGGTCCCCCCACCTTCCCATCTGTCCCCACCCCCACCTTTGTCCCCTCCCTGGCCCCTGTGGCCCAGGTTGGTGAAGACGGAGATAGAGGTGTCTTTTCACCACAAGACCACCAGGCACAAGCATCCTACATGGCCATACCTACCGTGCTGAAGGCCAGAGCATCCAGGAGGTGTGGTGAGCCGTCAGCCATTCCCAAGGACAGGAAGAGAGGGTGCTGCTACAGAGGACCCACAGGCAAAGGCTGGGTGGTGGGGTTTGTGAGGCTGATGGACGACAGAGGCTTGGCAGCAGTGGTTATGGGGAGAGAGGAGGGGTGCAGGGCCATTCCGCACTGAGGGCCACCCTGCCCCTTCCTGGCAGAAAACTGTGGGTAACCAGACTCGGATATTCTCCCACACGCTGGGCACAGCTTCTGCTGAGGCAGGGGGATCCGGATCAGTTCGAGAGCCACAAAGAATGAAGACCCACCCTCCAAGTCCCCAGGTCCTTCAGCTCTAGAGAACCTACAACCTTGAATGCCAAGAAACAGGACCCATCCAGCTGCAGTTCAGTCCTCTGGGCCCCCAGCGCCCCCTGTAGGCAGGATGCTACACCAGTAGGGGGAGGGGCCTCCACGTGCTGGGAAGAGAAAAGGAGACGAGACTTGCTCTCCAGGAGGCACGAAGACCCCCGTCTCAGGAACCTGCAGTGGCATAAAGGCACAAACGTTGACCTCAAAGCTCCAATCTGAAATTCAGCCTCTGTCCTCAGGAAGCTTCTACTGTGATGGAAATATACACCCTACCATCAGAACTCCATTCAGAAAGGTGAAACACAGCATCTGGCTTCAGAAAACATACCATCCCAGGGTAGAGACACACAGCCCCACTGCATTTTTAGGAAGCCCCCAATCTATTGCAGACACAGACTAGACATTTCGGTGATTCTAGGGCTGCTAGAAAAACAAATACAAGAGGTTAAAAAAAAGATGCCCAGTTAAATCTGAATTTCAGATGACTTTTAGTATAAGTATATCCCATATAATACATGGGGTATACTTATACTTTTAAGAAGTATTCATTGTTTATTTGCAATTCAAATATAACTGAACGTCCTGTACTGTTATTTGCCAAAGCTGACAACCCCAGATGCCCCTAGTCCGAGGGCAGGAGGACACCCACCCCACACACACACACCCAGACATGGAAATGGAGGTAAACATCTGAGTGTGATTCCTGCTCCTGGAGCAGTGAAGGAGGTGAGTCCTGGGGCGCCGGCTCGCAGCAGTTTAAAATTCCTTCCAGGCCAGATCCCTAATCCCTCGGTGCACAATAGCAGCCTTCTCCCCCGCCGCCCGCGCCCACGCCCTCCCCCGCAGGGCCGTGGCAGTGCCACCACGGGCCTCTTTAAGCCCCTTTGAAGCCGCCTGAGCCCCGCGCCGCGGGAGGCCCCGCCGCTATGCCAGCTATGCCAGCTATGTCCCCGGCCGCCGCCGGCCACCACCGCTCCCCCATTAATACTGGCTAATCTGGCTAATAAATAAACTCCCCTCCCAGCCTCAGCCCCCTGCTCGCTCCCCTCTGGCTCCCCTAGAATTGACTTCAGGGCTCTGCTGGAACACACGTCCTCAAATCCCTTCTCCCACTCCCTTCCTGATGTTTCTGACTTTTTTTCCCCTCTCTGGCCCGACTCTGGGCGAATTCAAGGGGCCTCTGCCTCGCGCGATGCATCAGTATCTCCTTCAGTCCACCTGCGCGCAGGGAGCCTGCCACATGGCTGGGTGCAGGGGACTGGACTCGAAGCTGGGGAAAGAGCCGCCGGACCTAGGAGCGCCCCCTGGAGAGGGGACGAGGCTCTGGCCACGCCCCTCGCTGCCACGCCCCAGACCCCGCCCACTGTGTCCTCGGAAGCGGGGAAGCTCCGCCAGCAGCCCCGGGACAGGTGGCTCCTCGCCCGGGGAAAGTGCCGGCGCCTCCCCGGGCAGGAGTCCCTTCTCCGCAGCCTCTGCCGTCCTCTGCGTCCCCACCCGGGCTTCCGCGAGCTGACTCAGAGCCGAGCCCGCATCGCTTCACCTCCGCCAACACACCCGCAGCGCGCGGAAAAATTACAGTATTTCAGGGGCACTGCTAATGCGCTCTAATTACCCGCCGCCGCTCTCTTCCGCGGCTCTCAATGGCATTGGGCCAACGCGCCATAATTAGGCCGTCCCTCCCCGGTCCTGGAACACCGCCGTCACCTGTCCCCTGTCCCTCGCCCCCTGTCCCCAGGAGTGCGCGCCTCGGCCCCTCCCGCTGCCTCCTGCTGCCCTCCGGGACTGCACCCCTGGTCCCAGGAGAGAGCTAGGAGACCCCACTCGGAATGGGGAATGGGAAGGGGCAGGACTTGGAAACCTGACCCCAGGCCTGAAGGGGCCCCTCCCCTTCTGTAAGGCTACAGTCTTGGAGATCTCTGCTGGAAGGGACTGGCAGAGTGGGGAACGGGGCAGGACTTTCTCCATTGAGCTCCACTGGAAAGTTAACTGTTTGGGGCGGGGGTGGGTAGGGCCCCTGGGCAATAGTATCCCATTTTGCACAGGAGGCTCAGAGAAGTAGGCTCTTAGGGAAGGCCACCCAGCCAGAACTTTCAGATCAGTTCATTTAAAGAGTCAGACAGGCTCCTTCTCCCAACAGGGGAATTACATTTCTGCGAAGAAAGGTGATATCCCCATCACAGACTGGGAGTATTGGCAGCCGACCAGCTGTGGCCTGTTGGTCGCAAGTGAGCTGGTGAAGAGTGGCTCAAGTCTTTCATCCCAGGAAGGGTGGGAGGAGGCCCTGAAGACACAGAACGCAAGCCTGGTGGCCAGGACTTGAGGGGAGCAACTTGTCTGTCAGCCTCTTCATCCAAACAGGCTCAAACCTCTCTTCTATCAGGAATTCTTTCCTGATGCCGAGGGGTTGCCAACTCATGGCCTTGGACCAAGTTTAACCTTTAGTGAGATTTTGTTTGGCCTTCAGTGTGTATGTGGTTTTTATGTTGAATGTAAGATCCTATGACAGTGCAGGCTGCCCTCCTCATTGGCAAGACAAGTGTGGCCAGACTAAGTCCCCAAAGGCATTTGAGATTTTGGCTTAGATCAGCCCACCTGGCCTGAGCCTTCACATTTCCCTCATCTTCTAGGACCTCAGTCTGCGCTGCCTGCCCCTTCTAGTTTTTGCGTGTTTCTCCATAAGCATGCCGAGCTGAGTGTCCCTCCGGCCCCCTCTTTAGGCTCCCCACAGGTGGTGGCCGCCTGTATTTCTGAGAACCCCTCTGGCAGCCCCTTTTTTCATCCTCCATATCAATCTCTGCCCTGGGTAGGCACCACGCCTTTTCCAGCAGGGGTGACGTGGTATTTTTCTGCCATCAGACTACAGGCTCCTTGAGGGCAGGATATTGACTCAGACTGGGATCTCACTGAGGGCTAAATGAATGGGTACGGGAGTAGCACCCTCTATCATAGGGAGATCCCTGAGGGCAGGGCCATGGCTCCTGTCTAGAGTCTAGAGCTCTTTGAAGGCATTGGATTCTCCCCTCAGATGAGGCTTTTGCACCCCACCCAACCCCTCTGGCTCTCAGCTGCTCCCAGGCATTCCTCCCAGGACACCGTTTGTCATGCTTTGATGAATGAAACCTACTAAGAATAACTCAGTCCTTGTAGTCTCTAAAGGACAGGGGCGTTGGGGGCGGCGGGGGAGCCGAGACTGGTGATTGTGAGGGGCTAGAGGAGGAGGATGAACACAACTATTCATTCAGCAGCATTTTCCCAGGTGCCCATCATCCACTGGGAAGACACTCGGGGGCGGGGGTTGCTGCAAGCCCCCCTACGGTGCCATTCCTGCTGTTGCCAGTAGGGGGAGGTTCCACAGGACTCCTGAGATGGAAATGCCATCCCCCTTCTTCACAGCCTTTCCAGCCCTGAAGTCATCACCTCAATGCCACCCAGCCCCCTCTATGCATGCCACCGGCTTCCTCTGCCTGGAAGTCAGGTGCTTGGGGTGAGGGGCAGCTTCCACTGGGACAGGCACTGTGGTGAGAATGCCTTCATCTTCCTGAGGAGGACTGTCGAGTGATCACCGGGGGGTAGGGGGGTAGGGAATGGAGAAGCAGTCTCAGAATGACAGGAGGGCATTTGGTGTTGGTTGTCGTTTTTTTTTTTTTTTTTTTAATAAGAAGTGATTTATTAGTGGTGTTTTAATTTAGGGACGGGGCATGACTGACCCAAAAGATGAAACCCTGTCCCCGACCCCGCTCCACTCTTCGTTCCTCATCCCGCCCCTTTCCACTCCCAGACTCAAACCTCCAGTTCAGAACTGAGCGACCTTTCCAGGGCAACTGTTCTCCCAGGCACTTCACAAGGGGCCCGAGGGGTGGGGAGGCTGTGACCTTAACGCGCTTCTTTGGATGAGGCCTTCCTGGCACCCGGCCCCCACCTGCCACCTCCTGAGAGGGACATTTCGGCCTGGTCTTGGCAAAAACACCAGCCTCTGAGCTAGGCAGCCTGGTATGGTACTAGCCCTGCCACTGACTCCACTGTGACCTTGAGAAGTCCTTTGCTCCCTGGGCCTCAGTTTCCCCATACCTAAAAGGAGTTTGCTCTAGGTTTCATGGTTTTCGAACTTTCTTTTTAAAAAATAATGAATCCTATTACTTAAATAGCAATTTATGTGGAGTCTCCACTGGTAACATCGGAAAAAGTTTGGAGTTCTATTGTCAAAATAAGAGTGGGGGTCCAGAGCCCCAGGGTTCAATCACACACACGTGTGCACACGCACATGCACACACACACACACACGCGCGTGTGCATGTAGAATGGCTCCAGGGCATTCCACAGAGCACACTTCACAAACCTCTGAACCCTGAAATCCCCTGAGCAAACATTCTGGGGCCCTGCCACATCTGGGAGCTCCAGAACTGGGGATGAGGCTGGGACTGGGGGCCGCCCCTGTGTGGGGAGCAGGGCTGAGAGGTCACAAGGTGGGGCTCAGGGTGGGGGCAGAGCCAGTAGGGGGAGTCCTTGTGACACCAGGTAACACCACTGAGGCTGGGCACGGGCCTAGGTCCAAAGCTGGGTCCATGCAAAACCTCTAGCCAGAGTCAAGTAGGCTTGTCTGGTGCTGGGCCCCCTCAGCTGAGGGGAGAAGGGGACTGGTAGGGACTGAGTGCCCTCCCAAGCAGAAGGGGCAGAAGGCATAGGAGGAGGGGGAAGCCTCTGGCAGCCTTTCTCTGGAATCACTCTCGCCAGGCCCAGGATGAGGGCCAGAGTGGCAGGGTGGGGGCTGAGCCCCAGGGAGCCCCAGTGCGGTAGCATTCCCCACTACAGGAGACACAGGGAGCCTCCCAGCACCCTCAAAGCTGGAAGTGAGAGGATTTGGTGACCAGCAAGAATGCAGTGGGGAGCAGACCTGTCAGACTCTGGAGACAGGAGAATGAGGAGATGAGCAGATACCACACAGGGAAGAAAGTGGCGCGCTAAGAGGCATGACTGGGCCTGGGGCCCTGGCTTAGGGCAGTGGGGAGGGTCTCTGCAAAGTGGGGAACAGCAGAAGCAGCCCAGTCCCTCCTTGCTGGCAGATGGACTGTACTCAGGGGTCACCAGGTAAAATAGGTGCTGCCCACTCTCTGATACCCCAAGCAGTCCTGGAGTGTCCATGTTCCTGATTTCCCCCAAAGAGCACATGGGGGAAACATAGAAGTCTCCCCACGTCCACCTCCCTGGGATATATGATGGGGGATGAGGCAGAGCCACCTCCGAGCTACCTCCCCATCCTCTATCCCAACTACACACACTGACATTTGTCCCCTAGAGACTTCACAGCCTGAGCCCTGGAAACTCCAGGATCGCCACTTATGTGCCAGGCATGGCTCTGGACACTGTGGGTTCCAGGAACAGAAGAGTCAGCCTAGGTCTTTGCCCTCGTGGTGCACATGTTTTAGGGAGTGAGTGACAACAAGTCACAAAGGAATCAAGTTCAGGTCGCGAGGAGACAATCATGGGAGCAGAGAGTGCTGGGTGGCTGGGGCTGTTTAGAGTCATCAAAGAATGTCTCCGTGAGGAGGTGACATTCCAGTAGAGACCTGAGCTGCAAGAAGCCAGCTGTGCTTTGGGGCAAAGGACTTGAAAATGTATGATGTTTTTAAACAGAAAAGAACATGTACCCATAAACGTTCAAGGGCAGGGACATGAAGAACATCTGTAAAATGTCCGGCACAGTGACAGGAAATTCACATTCATTATCTACTTCCCTCTTCAGAACCCTGGTGTCAAATAGTATTATTTTCATTTTACAGATAAAAAATATGAAGCCCACAGAAATCATTCATTTAAAAAGATGTACTGAGTTTTAGTCTCTAAAAACCCTATAATAAATTCCACGTGGGGTGTGCCATCTTAGGTTCTACAGTCTGAGAGCAGAGAGGAAGATCTGGGAGGGCTTCCTGTAGGAGGAGTCTGTGTCTATGCTGAGTCTGAACAGATGAGGAGGGGATGACAGGGGAAGTGAGGAGGTGAGGAGGGAGCCACGGGGTGGCTCCAGTGGCAAAGATGCTGTGGGCAGAGTAAAAGACAGAGGAGGGGGTCCTGCCTGGCTGCCTGGTCAGCAATGTGAGGGGGTGGGGTGGTGAAGAAGGAGCCCGCATGCAGGGAGCGGGGCCGGAGGGGCAAATGGGCCACAGGTTGTGGCTGTTGGGCAAGGCTGGTCGGGTGGGGTCTCTTCCAAGGCTCTGGTGACCTGGCCCCCGTGAGTGACTATGTTCCTAATGGCAAAGAGTGGTGCCAGCCAGTGACAAGAACAACTCACACAGGCTCACACTCCTCACACGCAGACAGGCAAGTGCCTGCCACACACACAGACACACGTGCAGCTGGTCTGTACTGACAAGGGTCTGCAGAAGGCACAGATAGGTGCACACACATGCACGCAGAAGAAAGTGCGCTTTTATTCTTCCAACAGTGCCACACGTGTGGTGCTGAATGACATGGTGAGGCCCGGAGAGAGGCGTCTTGGGAGCAGCTCCCCCCTGACTCCTCATCTCCCAGCTCTCCCAAGGAGGCCACCGTCCGGAACCCACTTTGGGCCACTTTCCCAGAGGATGATCCCTCGACAGGAGTCTATCCTGAGGTCGAGGGCCCCCCAACAGCTTCCTCCTCAGAGTGGAGTGTGGGGTTGGGAAGGAGAAACCTGACCCCTGGCCAATGACCCAGTCTGCAGAGCCTAGGGGTGGGCTGAGGGCAGCATCTTGACTCTGAGTCCCCTACCCTGGCAAGTTCAGAAGCCTGAGACATGTGCCCAGCTTGTGCCTGGATGCACCCCCCACCCCTGTGGGCTTCCTAAGAGCAGGGACCATGTGTTACCTGCCACTATCCCACCCCTGCCACACAGAGGGCACCCAGCGCCGGGGCCATGGCTGGCAAAGCTGGAATGGGAAGGGGTGCTCTGCTCAGGGAGACAGAGATGGAGCAGCTCCTAGCAGGGTGCAGTAGCAGCTAGACAGGAGTTGGGAAGAGCACGCAGCCGCCTGGGACCCCCCCAGGCTGGGGCCAGGTTGGACGGGTCTTTCCTCTCTGTGCAGCGTCTGCCCTGTCTCTGGCAGCCCTTTCGTGGCTGATGACCCATCTGTGACTCACTGCCAGCTGTGGGCACAAAACGGAGAAAGTGACCCCCAGCTGAGCTCATGCACTCACAATTAGCCCTCTACACCCCCTCACCACGGCAGCCTCCCGGCCTCCACGCACGCACATCCCAGGCTGCCCTTTCCCAACCACAGAGTGCCTCCTGCTGCTTATTTTAGCCTGATGAAACCTCTTAAAATGTCAGAGCTGGAACTGAGCTCCAGATCATGCAGTTCAACCCCTTCATTCAACCAGGGAGAAAATGGGGATTCAGGGAGAGTGAGTGACGTGTCACAGAGCTAATTGGTGGTATGACCAGGAATTGACTGCAGGCTTTGGGGGGGAGTTCCCAATCCGGCCATTCTAAACTTTGGGCAGGTGGAGTGGGTGTGCAGTCTGCTTTAGGCAGCCCATTGCCAGTCTCCTGGAGCCTCTGGAACCAGCATGCCTGGATTTGAGCCCCAGTTTGCAAGTTATCAAGTTACCCAGTCTCTCCATACCTCTGTTTTCCCATCTGTAAAATGGATCTAACAATGGTACCTATCCCAGGTTAATGTGAAGATTGATTCAGTTAATATCTCTGAATTGCTGAGTGCAGTGTCAGGCAAAGAATGAGTACTCAGATAATATTAGCTAACTTGCCTGAGTGCCTAGTGGAGTCACCAAGAATTGGTCCTTACTGTGGAAAGTCCAAAATCTTGGTTTTATCAGTTGGCCCAAGCGTGAGCAGATCCCAGGAGGCTGGCTGTGTCGAAAGGCTTGCAGCGAACTGATGGATGTGTTACAGTGGGGACAGGGCTTGCTGTCAGAAGGACCGTGGTGGCCACAGTGGCTGCCTCCCGCTCTGGCAGCCACCCCCTGAGATCTAAAGATTGCAGACCTCACAATCAGGGGCAGCTGGAGATTCTCAGGACTGTTCAAGCTGGGTGAGCCCGAAGGAATGCCCTTTTGAACTCAGGAATGGGCCTCCGTTCCTCTGCAAAATAGTTAGAGGCTATGATGGTTGTGTGCCTGAGATCAGGGGCCGTGGTACCTTTCCAGCTCTCCCCCTCCCTCACCCTCTTAAGGCCAGCCGCCTCCGTTCAGAGAGTCTTGCCTGGTCCCAGTTGGATAAATATTGACAAATTCTTCTCCTTCCACGTTCTTCCTTTATCAGTCACCAAAGCCCTGACACCTCACACCGGATGAACTATGATCCCAGAACACGTATGAGGTTGGGGTGGTCTCATCCAGCCCCAGAAATACTTGTTGAATGGATAACTCGGTGAATCAATGAATGGAGCCATTCCCAGAACCTCCTGAAAACTCACCCTGAGCTCTCAACATTGGGCAACTCTCCCTGGAGCCCCAGCCATGCGCTCCATCTGGGGAAAGGCTTTTCTGCAGCTGTGTAAGCCATCCTTGCCACTTCTCATCTCCCACTAACATGGTAACCTTTCTCTGCCTCCACCCTGCCCCCACCACCCAGTCTAGACAATTCAGTGTGTCTGCAGCCTCCCCCAGTAGGAGTGCTGCTGTTACAGCCATAGTAATTGCCCACATGGCGAGTGGTCAGTCTCTAGCCCCTCCTGCTCCCCACGTCACAGCTGTCCCTGTTCACCCCACCCAACCTCCTATGATGGCCTGTGTAAGAACACTGACTTTTTCACTTGCTGTTCCAGGTCCACTGATAGCCCATGATGCCAGCCAAGCCTGAACAGAGTCCTGGCCCTACCAGCCCCATAGAGTCTCATGGGTGGCCCATTCTTTATTGGGAGCATCACCTACTGTCTGGACTCCAGCCTATCAGGGAAGATTGAAACCCCTCAGATCGGGAGTTCAGCCCGAGCCGGCAGGGAGTTTGTGCCCCTTTGAAGGCTAGAATGCTGGACCCAAGTTCTGTCCTCAGGTGCCAGGACATGGCCTGAGCATTGTCTCCAGTCTGGTTCCAGCTTTTTCCCCGTCATTGACCCACTGCCCAGACCTCTGCATGGTTCCTGGTTACTGAGATCTCTTCATAGCAATCAAAAAGTATCTGAGCTTAGACGATCCTAAGGAATTGCCCAGTCTGGTGGAGATGCTCTAGAGTATTCAAAAACATAACGGTCTTTTTCACTGGAACAATTATTAGGGGTGTTTCAGCACTGGGTGCTGTGGGATAGAGATGATAAATGTACCACAGTGCACAAGGCAATCTGCACAATGACAATGGCACCCCTTCCTTCATTGGATAAACACTGGTTCTAGTTGAAAGTGCTTAACTGTGTAGTTGTAGTAACTAAGAGCCACAGAGGATAAGGGCCTGGCCCAAGATTACATGTGCTTTTGTCTTTTAGGCAATCCCACAAGGGGAACCCAGGCGTTCTCCCTCTTGAGAATATCAGAGTCATCTGTTCAATATTCCACCAGCAGTCACCAAGTTTGAGGCACTATGGGAGAGTCAAAGACTAAAATGAGACCCATGCAAAGGCTTCACAGAGGTGTCATTTGAGCAGAGGCTTAGAAGTTGGCTCATGGACTGGTGGCTCAGAGAGTCAAGAATTTGCCTACAGTGCAGGAGACCTGGGTTCAATCCCTGGATCAGAAAGATCCCCTGGAGAAAGGGAATGCTACTCAATCCAGTATCCTTGCCTGGAGAATTAATTCCATGGACAGAGGAGCCTGGCGAACTACAGTCCATGTGATCACAAAGAGTCAGATATGACTGAGGGACTAACACTTCCACTTCCATAGACCTGTGACTTCTGAAAGTTGGAGAGAGCATAATAGGAAATGATGGGATACGAGGACTGGTGCCCAGGAGTGAAGGTCTATGAGAAATGAGCACAGACTTTGGGGAGAAAGCAGTGGAGAATGGGAAGGAGTTGGAAGGTGAATTGAGACTAGAGCACAGAGGACTTTGCATGTCAATTGAGGGTTAGGATTTTCTGCTACAGGAAGTAGGAAGCCACTGAAGATATCAGAGTAGGAGGTGGGCAGCGGTGAGCTCTCTGCTTCATAGCAAGTTTCCTGAGGCTGCCTATGGAGAAGCAATGGGAGGGAAATTATAGGGCCAGGAAACTGCGGTCTGAACATTCCTCAAGAAAGACACGCATGATGTTAAGGATGAGAACAGGATCAAGGGGATGGGGTGAGAGAACGGAGACCACCTCAGAGCCAAGCCACATTGCAGGGATTGGCCATGCCCTTAGCATTTTAACCAGGGATATTATCTGAGTTTGGGTTCCCTTGGAAGTAGACCCTAGGAAAAGGACTTGAGAGAATTCCCTGGTGATCCTGTGGTTGGGAGTCCGTGCTTCCCCTACAGGGGGTACAGGTTCGATCTCTGGTCAGTGAATCAAGATCCCACACACCACTTAGAGCAGGAAAAAAAAAAAGAGGAAGAAGACAAAGGATTTGAAAATCGTTTATTTGGGAGATGATCTCAAAGATAAACAGTAGGGGAATGGAGAAATCAAGCAGGAAAAGGAGGATAGCAAAAAAAAAAAATATGTGTTACATCAAGCCAATTACCTCTGTGGGCAACTAAAGATCCGTCTTGCTGGAAATCTCTGAGAGACAGTAGAGAACACACATTTCTAAGTTAATCCTTAAAGGGCAAAGGAGCTGGAAGTATTTATCCACTGACTCCACCAGTCATTGTTTGAGGGGTTGCTCCTGGGAGCATTAACTCTCCGGCACTTTTGGAATGCTCCACATGCAGGAGCAGGCTTTACAGCCAGAAAAAGTCCTCAGGTATAGTCTCAGGTGCTTGCAATTGGAAGCTACCAGGTAGCTGTGTAGGAAAGCAGTGAGTACCTGTAAGATGGGGCAAGGCATTGATTGTATTTTGCAACACACATTCTTTACATGCAAGTGACATGAGTTAGCCAAGACAGCTCCCTGTCTAAAAGTGACTCCATAAGTGACCTAGGTAGAATATTTCTTTCATTTTTTTTTTTTTTTTGGCTGCATCATGCGACAGGCATGTGGGATCTTTGTTTCTCCACCAAGAATCGAACCCACACCTCCCTGCATTAAAAGTTCAGAGTCTTAACCACTGGACCACTGAGAAAGTCCTAGGTAGGATATTTCTTTTTTCTTTTTTTTTTTTATAGTGAAAACTTTTATATTTGGAATTAGCCAGCTGGACTCAGTTTAGATGATCCCAATTTTGTTGGCAACATCCAAAGCATCATAGTCAGGAGCCAGTCGAACATATGCCTTCTTCTCTCCATCAGGCCTGATCAGAGTATTGACCTTAGCCACGTCAATGTCATAGAGCTTCTTCACAGCCTGTTTGATTTGGTGTTTGTTGGCCTTGACATCCACAATGAACACCAGGGTGTTGTTGTCCTCTATTTTCTTCATGGCTGACTCGGTGGTGAGGGGGAATTTGATGATGGCATAGTGGTCAAGTTTGTTTCTCCTAGGGGCGCTCTTCCGAGGATATTTGGGCTGCCTCCTGAGCCGCAGTGTTTTGGGCCGCCAGAAGGTGGGTGACGTCCGGATCTTCTTTTTCTTGTGGCTGTGGACACCTTTCAACACTGCTTTCTTGGCCTTCAAAGCCTTTGCTTTGGCTTCAGCTTTAGGAGGGGCAGGGGCTTCCTTCTTCGCCTTCGGCGCCATCTTCATGAAAAGGGCGGATATTTCTGAGAGAGGACATTGACTGCTGAAATGCTTAGCTTCTGTGACCCCAGGAAGGCAGAGAGGAATCTGAAGTATAATAACTGGTTCTATCAATTTTTACTTGATGCCAATTTTTTTGATGCCAAGTTATCAAGTGCATACAAATGTAGAGTTATTATATCTTCCTAGTCGCAAAAGAGTTGGATGTGACTTAGTGACTAAACAGCAACAGTGAATTCAGCTTTATATCATATGCTGCTGCTGCTGCTAAGTCGCTTCAGTCGTGTCCGACTCTGTGCGACCCCATAGACGGCAGCCCACCAGGCGCCCCCGTCCCTGGGATTCTCCAGGCAAGAACACTGGAGTGGGTTGCCATTGCCTTCTCCAATGCATGAAAGTGAAAAGTCAAAGTGAAGTCGCTCAGTCGTGTCCGACTCTTCTGACCCCATGGACTGCAGCCCACCAGGCTCCTCCACCCATGGGATTTTCCAGGCAAGAGTACTGGAGTGAGGTGCCATCGCCTTCTCCATATATCATATGAAGTAACTCTATACCTAGTAATGCTTTAAAATGTAGTCTTATTTTGACATAGTTACACTAGCCTTTTGCTTTTGTAAGTGTTGTGTGTTATACCTTTTCTCATCCTTTTTCTTTGTATTTCAAGTAACTCTATGTAAGTAGTATATAGTTGAATTTTGTTCTTATCCAAAATAAGTCTGAAAGTCTTTGCCTTTGAATAGGAAAATTTTACATATAATAAAATTATATTTAGGTTTAAAATCTACAATTTTTTCCTTTTTGTAATCTTGCCTTCTATATGTTCTATCTATTCTATGTTTCCTCTCCTCTTTCTTTGCATCTGTTATTTCATCCAGTTACCTTCCTCTATTATTTTGTAAAGTTATTTACTCTTTCACAATGTCTTAGTAGTTACCCAGAGATTACAGCATGCATTCTTAACAAATCCTAATATTAACTGATTCTTTTACTCTCTTCCCTTAAAATATAGGCAAAGACCTTGGGGCTTTAACTTCCCACAAACACTATCATATTATTTTTCTATACAACCAGTATTATTTGATATTTACTCACATATTTGCCATTTTCATTGGTCTTAATTCCTTTCTGACCTCCCATTTGGGATTATTTTTTTCTGCCTGAAAATATTCTATTAATGTGGGCCCACTGGTGACTAATTCTTGTGATTTTTATTAGACTGAAATGTGTTTATTTCTTCTTTACTTGAATTTTTTTTCTGGGTATTGAAAAATAAGTTGGTTATTTTCCGTCAGCCCTCTAAAGAATCCTGTCTTTTGGCCTCCGCTCTTTTCCATTAAGAAATCAGTTGTATATCCATTCTGTTATCCCTTTGAATGTAATATCTGCTTTTCTCTGTTTTTTTTTTAATTTATTTTTTATTGAAGGATAATTGCTTTACAGAATTTTGCTGTTTTCTGTCAAACCTCAACATGAATCAGCCATATACATATATACATATATCCCCTCCCTTTTGAAACTCCCTCCCATCTCCCTCCCCACCCCACTCTCCTAGGTTGATACAGAGCCCTGTTTGAGTTTCCTGAACCATACAGCAAATTCCCATTGGCTATTTTACATATGGTAATATAAGTTTCCACGTTACTCTTTCCATACATCTCAGCCTCTCCTCTTCTCTCCCCATGTCCATAAGTCTGTTCTTTATGTCTGTTTCTCCAGTGTTGCACTGTAAATAAATTCTTCAGTACCATTTTCTAGATTCTGTATGTATGTGTTGCTGCTGCTGCTAAGTCGCTTCAGTCGTGTCCGACTCTGTGCGACCCCGTAGACGGCAGCCCACCAGGCTCCCCCGTCCCTGGGATTCTCCAGGCAAGGACACTGGAGTGGGTTGCCATTTCCTCCTCCAATGCAAGAAAGTGAAAAGTGAAAGTGAAGTTGCTCAGTTGTGTCCGACTTTTAGCGACCCCATGGACTGCAGCCCACCGGCTCCTCCATCCATGGGATTTTCCAGGCAAGATGACTGGAGTGGGGTGCCATTGCCTTCTCCAATGTATGTGTTAGAATACAGTATTTCTCTTTCTCTTTCTGACTCACTTCACTCTGTATAATAGGCTATAGGTTCATCCACCTCATTAGAACTGACTCACTCCTTTTTATGGTTGAGTAATATTCATTGTGTATATGTACCACAACTTCTTTATCCATTCATCTGTCGATGGATATCTAGGTTGCTTCCATGTTCTAACTATTGTAAATAGTGCTGCAATAAACAATGGGATATATGTGTCTCTTTCAATTTTGGTTTCCTCAGGGTATATGCCTAGGAATGAGACTGCTGAGTAGTAAAAATATGGAACACTTCATGAATTTGCGTGTCATCCTTGTGCAGAAACCATGCTAATCTTCTCTGTATTGTTCCAATTTTAGTATGTGCTGCGGAAGTGAGCACTGCTTTTCTGTTTTTAAGATTTTCTCTTTATCTTTAATTTTCAGCTTTTAGTTTTATCTAATAGTAAAAATGTACTTTCATTTTATTCATATAGGCATAGGTATATATCCCTTCTGCTTATCCCGATTTAGGCTCTCAGAGTGTACTGAATAAATGGATCAGTGTTTTTTATCAGTTTTTGAAAGCTCTCAGCCATTATCCCTTCATATCTTGCTTCTATCCCAGTCTCTTGAGCTTTTCACTGTTTCTTCTAGTCTAATAGACTGTCTATATTTCTATCCTTTTACCTTCCCATGCTTCATTCTGGATATTTTTTTCTCATCTAACTTCTAAGTAACTAATTCTTTATCAGCTGTGTCTAGTATGCTGTTAAACCTATCCTTTGAATTCTTAGTATCAGTTTTAGAATTTCCATTTTGAAAAAAAATAGTTTCAATTTTCTGCCAAAATTCTTTTTTTTCCCAGCTTTATTGAGATATAATTGACATGTAGCACTGTGTATGTTTAAAGTGTAAAGCATAATGATTTGACTTACATAAATCATGAAATGATAATCTTAATAAGTTTTCTGAATGCAAAATTAACAGAATAGAAAAAATTTTTTCTTCTGATATGAATTCCCAGCATTTACTCTTTTAACAATTTTCATGTCTAACACATAGCAGTGTTAGTTATATACATTTATCAAGTTGTACATTATATCCCTAATACTTCTTTGTTTTATAACTAAAAGTTTGTACCTTTGACTGCCTACATCCAAATCCACCTACCCCCACCCTGCCTCTGCTAACCACAGATCTGGTCTCTTTTTCTATAATTGTTTGCTTTTGAAGTATAATTGACCTACAGCATTAAGTTAGCTCCTGTTACACAACATAGCGATTTGGCATTTCTATACATCTCAAAATGATCACCATGATAAGTTTAGTTATGACACATCATCATACAAAAATATTACTAGATATTGACTATATTCCCCATACTGTGCATTTACCCATAATTCATTTATTTTGCAACTGGACGTTTGTACATCTTAATCCCCCTCAGCTGTTTATTTCCCTTCCTGTCCCCTCACCTCTGGCCTCTTTGTTCTCTGTATCTATAACTATTTCAGTTTGTTTTATTTGTTCATTTGTTAAATTTTTTAGATTCCACTAAAGACTCTTGAAAGTTCCTTGGACTGCAAGGAGATCCAACCAGTCCATTCTGAGGGAGATCAACCCTGGGATTTCTTTGGAAGGAATGATGCTAAAGCTGAAACTCCAGTACTTTGGCCACCTCATGCGAAGAGTTGACTCGTTGGAAAAGACTCTGATGCTGGGAGGGATTGGGGGCAGGAGGAAAAGGGGATGACTAAGGATGAGATGGCTGGATGGCATCACTGACTCGATGGATGTGAGTCTGAGTGAACTCCAGGAGTTGGTGATGGACAGGGAGGCCTGGTGTGCTGCGATTCATGGGGTCGCAAAGAGTCGGACACGACTGAGCGACTGAACTGAATGGAACTGAGTGAAATCAAGCGGTATTTGTCTTTGTCTGACTTATTTCACTTAGCATAATGCACTCTAGGTCCATCCATGGTGTCACGAATGGCCAGATTTTATTCTTTTTTATGGCTGAGTAATATTCCATTTTATATATCTTTCTCACATTTTCTTTACCCATTCATCTACTAACAGGCCCTTGAGTTGCTTCCATATCTTGACTATTGTAAATAATGTTGCAATGATCACAGGGTGCATATATCTTTCTAATCAGTGTTTTGTTTCTTCAGATAAATATCCACAAGTAGAATTGCTGGATAATATAGTAGTCCTATTTTTAATTTTTTGAAATTTCTCCATACTGTTTTCCACAATGGCTACACCAATTTATATTCCCACCAAGTTTGCCAAGCATTCCCTTTTCTCCACATCCTTGCCAACCTGCCAAATTCTTAATTATGTCTTATCTCCTTGATCATGCTAAGCATTTTTTTTTCCACACCATGAGGCTTGTATGATCTGAACTCCTCTACAAAGTTTTTAACTCGGGCCCCAGAAGTGAAAGCGCCAAGACCTAACCACTGGACCACCAGAGAATTCCCTATATTTTTTTATTTTAAATCTGCGTGCATAACTCCAACATCTAGAGATGTTGTTATATATGTTTTTTCTTATATACTATATATTTGTATTGTTTCATCTTGTGTCTCATTTTTGGTTTTTAGGTTTTGAGAGGAGTCTTTTTTTTTTTTTTGGTTTTTGTGAGATTTTGTTTTGTGTGTGTATGCCCTGGACATTGTCTTTGCAAAATCATTTGTAGAAATTACCTAACCCCAGGATGATAACTTCTTCCAGAGAGGATTTACAAGAGCCTAAAGGCACTGGCAGTCCTGGATCACCTTAATCCAACTTTAGAAACTAGGATAAGTCTAAGCTGAGCTGCATTTAGGGTCCCCATTCAAAGTAAGGGGGGTCCCCATTCAAAGTAAGGGGGTCCCCAAACACTTCTCTTGATAGGCCTGTCTCTTACCACCCAGGATGCACTCAAAAGCACTGATCAACCTTGCAGCATCTTAGCTGTTTCCTTCCTTCCCAAAGGAAAAGCATTTCTGAAACCAGGAATACCCACCTCATCTCCACAACTCAGCCCAATGATTCTCTAGGGCCTTATTGATCTTACTGGCATTTAGATGCTTTAAACAGTCTGTTGTGTCTTGTGTTTTCATATATATATACCCATGTGTATATATATATGGTGGTGGTTTAGTTGCTAAGTCGTGTCCAGCTCTTGCAACACTGTGGACGTAGCCCGCCAAGCTCCTCTGACCATGGGATTTTCCAGGCAAGAATACTGGAGTGGAGGGCCATTTCCTTCTCCAGGTGATCTTCCCGACCCAGGAATCGAATCCAGGTCTCCTGCATTGCAGGCAGATTCTTTATTACATTTATATATATTTCTTACTTCTCTATTTACCTTCAGCAGTAAGGTTAATCCACATTTCTTAGTCTCCTGTTTCTAAAATCAAGCACCATGATGTACAGGAAACTTCTGAGACATTTGGAACAGCATTAAAAAGGTGTGTTTTTTTTAAGCCAACAGTTTGCACAACACAGATTAGCATGTTATGGATTGTCACAGCAGAGTTTATGTTTCTGAGTTAAAAAAAAAAAAGAACTGGGATTTATATAATGCATTGACTTTAATACCAAAGAGGGTTGGCTAATCAGGATTATAAACTTTCAAAGGGCAAAGTTAAATGTTGAGTTTATGTTTTGAACAAAGTCTAAATGTTTTGAAAATAAAATTAAATTCCCTGTTCATTTTAAAAGAACCATGACCAGGGGAAATTGACAGGACTGGTGAGTGGTTGGAAATTTATAGGAAAGGATGAGGGTAATAGGAAGGGGAGCAGGCAGGTGGACCTGGGGAGAACACAGTGGGTTTGGCACTGGACGCCTTCCTTTACTGGGTTGGAGGGAATCCAGCAGAGAAGCCTATACAGTGGTTAGAAGTGGGGCTCTAACCAGGCAATCTTATAGAACAGAGACATGGACTTGGGAGCTGTTTGTGCACAGATTGGACTCATACCAGGCAACACCGGAGGAACATGAACAAAGCCAGGAGATGCCATCAGAGCATGTCCTCGGGGACAGAGGGAGGCAGAACACGCACTAGGCAGTGGGGAGGAGGGAGAGGCAGGCCCAGCCATCCTGGGAAGAGGCTCTCTCGAAGACTTGAGGATTGTAGAGTCAATTTCCTCCAAGACGTTGAGGCTGAGGCGTGGAGGAGGACTCCGCTCATTCTGACAGCAATTTCCGCCAAGAGGTCGGGAACCCAGAGGCTGCTAAGAAGGGGTTGGGGAGTGAGTGGGAGGCCAGGAAGAAGCAGCGATGTGTGCAAACTTCTTTTTTAGAATGTGTGGGGCTCTGAAGAAAGGAATTGAGGTGGTGATTAAGGGAAGAGCCAGTGAGAACTACTGGAGGAAGTTTGTGGGCAGAAGGGAAGGAGCCAGAGCAGACAGAGGGATCAGAGAACCCCCGGAGAATTTAGAAACTAGGATAAGTCTAAGCTGAGCTGCATTTAGGGTCCCCATTCAAAGTAAGGGGGGTCCCCATTCAAAGTAAGGGGGGTCCCCATTCAAAGTAAGGGGGTCCCCAAACACTTCTCTTGATAGGCCTGTCTCTTACCACCCAGGATGCACTCAAAAGCACTGATCAACCTTGCAGCATCTTAGCTGTTTCCTTCCTTCCCAAAGGAAAAGCATTTCTGAAACCAGGAATACCCACCTCATCTCCACATCTCAGCCCAATGATTCTCTAGGGCCTTATTGATCTTACTGGCACTTAGATGCTTTAAACAGTCTGTTGTGTCTTGTGTTTTCATATATATATACCCATGTGTATATATATATGGTGGTGGTTTAGTTGCTAAGTCGTGTCCAACTCTTGCAACACTGTGGACTGTAGCCCGCCAAGCTCCTCTGACCATGGGATTTTCCAGGCAAGAATACTGGAGTGGAGGGCCATTTCCTTCTCCAGGTGATCTTCCCGACCCAGGAATCGAATCCAGGTCTCCTGCATTGCAGGCAGATTCTTTATTACATTTATATATATTTCTTACTTCTCTATTTACCTTCAGCAGTAAGGTTAATCCACATTTCTTAGTCTCCTGTTTCTAAAATCAAGCACCATGATGTACAGGAAACTTCTGAGACATTTGGAACAGCATTAAAAAGGTGTGTTTTTTTTAAGCCAACAGTTTGCACAACACAGATTAGCATGTTATGGATTGTCACAGCAGAGTTTATGTTTCTGAGTTAAAAAAAAAAAAGAACTGGGATTTATATAATGCATTGACTTTAATACCAAAGAGGGTTGGCTAATCAGGATTATAAACTTTCAAAGGGCAAAGTTAAATGTTGAGTTTATGTTTTGAACAAAGTCTAAATGTTTTGAAAATAAAATTAAATTCCCTGTTCATTTTAAAAGAACCATGACCAGGGGAAATTGACAGGACTGGTGAGTGGTTGGAAATTTATAGGAAAGGATGAGGGTAATAGGAAGGGGACAGGCAGGTGGACCTGGGGAGAACACAGTGGGTTTGGCACTGGACGCCTTCCTTTACTGGGTTGGAGGGAATCCAGCAGAGAAGCCTATACAGTGGTTAGAAGTGGGGCTCTAACCAGGCAATCTTATAGAACAGAGACATGGACTTGGGAGCTGTTTGTGCACAGATTGGACTCATACCAGGCAACACCGGAGGAACATGAACAAAGCCAGGAGATGCCATCAGAGCATGTCCTCGGGGACAGAGGGAGGCAGAACACGCACTAGGCAGTGGGGAGGAGGGAGAGGCAGGCCCAGCCATCCTGGGAAGAGGCTCTCTCGAAGACTTGAGGATTGTAGAGTCAATTTCCTCCAAGACGTTGAGGCTGAGGCGTGGAGGAGGACTCCGCTCATTCTGACAGCAATTTCCGCCAAGAGTGTCGGGAACCCAGAGGCTGCTAAGAAGGGGTTGGGGAGTGAGTGGGAGGCCAGGAAGAAGCAGCGATGTGTGCAAACTTCTTTTTTAGAATGTGTGGGGCTCTGAAGAAAGGAATTGAGGTGGTGATTAAGGGAAGAGCCAGTGAGAACTACTGGAGGAAGTTTGTGGGCAGAAGGGAAGGAGCCAGAGCAGACAGAGGGATCAGAGAACCCCCGGAGATGGAGCAGAACGGTGGGAGTCAGCGCCCACCCCATGGGCCCCTGAGCTTCACCAATAGCTCTAATGATTCCCATTTTCCTGATGAGGAAAGTGAGATTCAGAGAGGCTTTACTTCCCAAGTGGCTGCTAGAGGAAACTGAGACAGGGATGGGACCCAGATGTGTCAGGTCACAAAGCTCACCCTTCAGCCCCC
>SJXQ01003895.1:108287-136169 GCA_006408695.1 Aepyceros melampus | reverse complement strand
GCGATTCTGACCACCCCATCACCACCACACGGCCACCGTCATCACACCCACCATGGCCTCCACCACAGTGACCACCACCGCCCCTGTCCACCCCACCACAATAATTATGTTCACCAATATGAGATTTCCTGTGCTGGACACATGCAGTTTCTGTCTTTGGGGTCTCCTATTCTGAGAACACACGTGAACAACAAAATAAACTAGCAGAGACACTCAGCAGCCAAACTTTTTGATCATATGGCCGGTCAGGAGCTCTGCTGTCCATAGTCAGATGGCTGCCATTCCTGGTTTCTTCTTGGGGGAAGAGGTACATCAGAAACTGGCTTGTCCATTTGCTCCACTGGCCTCCCCATCACTCCTCCTCACTCCACTTCAAACCTTCTACTCATTGTCTCCGAGCTGGGAAAATTAAACAGATTTTTCTGAAGGAAAATCCTTAGGGAAGGGAATGTGTACAGAGGGATTAGGACTGGGCCAAGGCCCAGTCATTCTCGGGCCTCCTCTGAGACTCTTGGCTTCCTGTGGAGACATGCTCCCGCTCTCTAGGGCCCTCTCCCCTCCCCCAATTCACTGCACCCCTCCCTGGTACACCCAGGGAGGGGGAGCCCAGGGCTGCAGCCTGCCGCACCACCCCCACGTGCCCGTGGGTCCCAGACCCTCCCCACCCTTGCCACACAGTCCCTGTCCCCGAACCCCCTGAGGCTAAGAGAGATGGAAGTTTGGGATGGAAAGAGAGATGGGGTGGGCAGGAGTAAGGCCTGAGGATGCTCAGAGACGTTTCCATGCAGAGCATCTCGTTCTGAGCTGCTCTGCCAATTCCCCCTCCTTACTAATCCCAGGATTAGAGAAAGTGGAATCTGGGAATTCAGGAGCCAGAGACCGGGAATGAGGCATGGGGAGGTGAAGGGGACCAGGCAGCTTGAACCTGCTGTGCGGTCTGGTCAGGCCATAGACCTCCCCCAGCTTCACTTCCTCACTTGTCAAATGAGGGTCATCAAGTCCAACTGTGACTGGGAGGATGTTATAAGATGTGGTATTGGTAAGTAGAGGCTGGTTGACAGTTACCATTGTTGTTATAAGCACAAGGGCAGGAGGGGTGTGGAAGAACAGGCGTGTCCCAAGCCCTGGAAGGCTGCACGGTTCAGTGAGGAGCATGGCGTTGTCACCAGATAGGATCACAGTCCTGGCATCAGATAGTAACAAGGCACTGGTGTCAGGCCTGGCTGGACCTCCTCCCTACTGAAGGAGCCCGGCAATGACTCCCTCTTCCCAGGCCTCCACATTCGCGTTGACGCACAAGATGCCTTGCAGACCTCCTTCAGGACTGAGAGACAGCTAACACCAGTGCGGGTATAAAGCAGTGTCTGTCATGCCTGCCACGTTTCTGTTGATATTTTGCCTCTGTCGGAACCTAGTGAGTCCCCTTCCCTCCCCCAACTCACCAGGGGTGAGGATTCCTGCTTCCATCCTCTGCTCTCCTCCAAAGGACAGTCAAGAGATGCCCACCATCCTTCTCTTGTCTGACCTTTTTTAAATTTTTGGGTGCACCAGGTCCTTATTTTTACATGTGGGCTTTCTCTAGTCGCGGTGAGTGGGGACTGCTCTTTGTTGTGGTCCAGCACAGGCTTCGTATTCTGGTGTCTTCTCTTGTTGTGGGATTCGGGCTGTAGGATGCACGGGCTCAGCAATTGCAGCTCTCAGGCTTAGCTGCTTCAAGCATGTGGAATCTTCCCACCCCAGGGATCAAACCCATGTCCCCTGCATTGGCAGGTGGATCCCTACCCACTGCACCACCAAAGAAGTCAGTCTCCTCTGATTTTTGCCACACTCCTTTTCTCCAAAACCATACTCACCTGGCTTCAGTCACTTCCCTAGCTTCAGTGCCTACCATAGCTCTCTATTACTGCCCACATGTAAACCATCCTTCTCAGGATGCCCCTATGTTCCACCTTCCAGCCCTGTCTTCTCTCCTCCATCTCACCAGACACCCGTTGCTCTGAGCTGACTTGACCCTGGCTGACCCCCTGCTCCCCAACTGTCTGCAAACACTCATCTTCCGCCACCTCCCTTCTCCCTCCTGCCGCAACTTCCGAGCTCGGCCCTGGCTCATCCATCTCTGAGAATCAGTGGATATAAGAAGTCACAGACAAACCAAATTTCAAGCAGCAACCAAGAGGAAGCCTATCAATAATGGGCCCTAACATCATTACCAGGCGGATCGGCTTTGGGGAGAAGCAGGTAATCGAATCTCCCTCCAGCCTCCATCTGTCTCCATCGCCCCAGCTTCATCCTCTAGGTGCCCGCCCCGCATCCGGCAGCCCAAGCCAATGAGTCTCGGGTAGTAATGCAATTCCATTCAAGAGAGCTTGGGTTCTCTGGGGACAAGGGGAAGGTTTCCAGAAGGATGGGAAAGAGGAGACAAGAGTCAGAGCGGACAAATACAGGAAAAGCACCCACCGCAAGACTGATCTGGGGGAGGCGGGGTGGAAAAGAGCCTGTCGTCTTTGATATTCTCGCTCCTCTTGTATTTTTATCCATGTTGCCTTCCTTTCAAGTTTCTGGAACGGCAGCATGCGGGAGGGTTCTGAGCATGTAGAAAGTGCTTAGACACATAACTCCCACTCAGCAGGGCAAAAGGGCTCAGACTCCGGCCCCAAGCTGCCTGGGATGGTGCCCCACCTCATCCGTGGGCAGGGATGTGACGAGAAAAGCCTATTTGACTTCTCTGTCTGGGTCAGCTCCTCTGTGAGATGCAGATGGTAGCAGTAATGCCCAACTCACAGCTGGCTGTGAGGACTAAGTGAATTGACCCAGTGAAAGCCTAGGAGCTCAGGACCTGAGCTCTGCAACTGTTCCCGTCAGGGGAACTCTTACCATATCACATGGAGTGGGAATGGCTGCTCCTCAAGGGCCACCCAAACCCTGCCTGTTTGCAGCAAAATGGGGTGCGGGTGATAGCCTTATGGCTGGCGGTGGCTGGCAGCAGCTGAAATCCCCTTTCAGCATCATAACTGAGCCCGACTCCCCACAGCATCTCAGGAGCAGTGCACTGGGGCTGCAGGCAGCTGGTCCCGGTGTACACAGCCAGCCCAACCCCGGAGCTTCTCATTCCCCTGGTGTGGGGTGAGGCCCAGGTGAGGCCGACAAACAGCCAGAAGTGGGGACCGCAGTCTCTGACCTGGGAGACCACCTGAATGCGGTTACTGGGCCAGGCAGAGAAGCAGAGGGAGAGGTCAGCAGGACCTGGAAACACCAAGGCCCTCACAGGGAGCAGTGGGTAGCAGCGAATCTCTGGTTGCCAGTCCCCCATTCCTTTATTCCAGAAAAACTTACGTTGGCTTGCTCTGTGCTGGGGCTGGCGTGAGTCCTTGGGACTCCAAGAAAGAAAGACAGGATCCCTGTCCTCCAGGCCACAAGTTCTGGTGGAGTGAGCAGCGGCAGTCAAGCATAGTAAGAACAGCTAAAGCTGGGGCGCACCCTGAGAGAGCTAGAGTCAAGAAGGGGCCCATATAGAGGTAGTTTTAACAAAACTGGAACTCTACTGAGCATGCTCAAAATTTATACTTTTTAGCGATAACGTCTTGCTTTAATAAATAGCCATCCACAACACAACTGCACTAGGTTACATCCTATAGTATAATATGATGTGTCATAATTTCTTTAGCCATTTCTCTACTGTAGGGTTTTTAATTTTTCTCTAGTTTCCACTGTTATGCATAGGGCTGTGGTGAATGAATATTCTCTTATACAAATAGCTGTTCATTTCTTTAACTGTCACTTTTCCTAGAAGTGAAATTGCTCGGCCCAAAGCGAGATGCATTTTGTTCAAGTCTTGCTCCTTAGGCATGATCTCCTGTTGTAGGCCATCCTGGTGATGAGCCTAGGGGAGGAGGGCCCCACCTCAGCAGGACCCTTTAGAGAATGTCCAGCTGGGATTTCTTATAGCTTGTGTTTATCCATCGCAGGAGTATCAACGCCTGTTGCTTCCCAGGGAATGCTACAAATTCTTACAGCCTTGGAACTTTCTGAGCCTCATGTAAAATGGGACTAAAGGCCAAGCTGCTCAAGCCTGAAGAACAGTATCCACTGAGAATGTTTGGGTCAGTGTGTTGGTTAGGCATTAGGCAGCAAGTATCAGAAACCTGATTTCAGAGGCTTAACCAAAAAGCGCTTATTTTCCTCACACAATGAGAAGCACAGTGATAACAGCAACTTGAAGCTGATGTTCCACATCCACACTGCCCTCCATGACCTAGGCTTCTCTAGCTTTCCTTCCTTCCAGTCTGAGCACATGGCTTTCCTCCTCATAGTCATAAGATGACTGCTGGACCTCCAGCCATCACATTCATATTCTAGTCAGGAAAGGGGGGAAGAGTGGTGGGCAAGGCATGGTGCCTGCTAAAAATCCCTACCCTCTTTTATTCAGGAAAACCATACAGGTATCTCCACTTCCACCTCACTGGCAAGAACTATGTCACAAGGCCCACAGTTATTGTGAAGAAACAGGAGTCTAGCTTTTGCTGGGTACATTGCTCTGGAGAGAACTGGACTTGTATAAGTAAGGAGGGCAGGGAGGAGGGCTGCCACCTTGCCCACCCAGCATGACAAACTGCCCAGATGCCTGAATGCCTCTCTCTAGAACCAGCAGCCTGGAGGCAGTGAGTTTCCCAAACCCAGCGAGGTTCAAACAGAAGTGACAACTTGGCCAAAACTCATGGAAGGACTCAAACAACAGAAAGGAATCAAGAGACTCCCCAGATCTCTCTAGCCTCAGGGCTTTGAGGAAGAGTCCCACACCCTTAATTATTACATAAGTTTTATTTGGTGCAGAAAGTATCTTGAACCTGGCTTCCTGGGTACCTCAGTGGTAAAGAATCTGCCTGCCAATGCAGGAGACACAGGTTTGATCCCTGGGTCGGGGAGATCCCCTGGAGAAGGAAATGATAACATTCTCCAGTACTGTTGCCTGGAAAATCTCATGGACATAGGAGACTGGCAGGCTATAGTCCATGGGGCCAAGCAAAAGAATAGGACACAACTTAGCAACTAAACAACAGCAGGGTTCAGAACAGTGCCTGGTGCATGGTGAAAGGGAAAGGGAAAGGGAAAGGAAATTGAAGTCGCTCAGTCGTGTCTGACTCTTTGCGACCCCGTGAACTATAGTCCACCAGGCTTCTCCATCCATGGGATTCTCCAGGCAAGAATACTGGAGTAGGTTACCATTTCCTTCTCCAGGGGATCTTCCTGACCCAGGGATCGAACCCAGGTTTCTGGCATTGGAGGCAGATGCTTTAACCTCTGAGCTACCAGGGGTATGGTAATGCTACATAAATCCTTGCTGAATAAATAAATAAACTCATAAACATGAAAAAAAGAGAAAATATTGTGAACCAAAAGTCCTAAATTCAAACCTCACTCTTCCCCTTACCATGTAATCTTGAGCTGCTGCTGCTGCTGCTAAGTCACGTCAGTTGTGTCCAACTCTGTGCGACCCCATAGACGGCAGCCCACCAAGCTCCTCCATCCCTGGGATTCTCCAGGCAAGAACCCTGGAATGGATTGCCATTTCCTTCTCCAATGCAAGAAAGTGAGAAATGAAAGTGAAGTCTCTCAGCCATGTCCAACTCTTAGCGATCCCATGGACTGCAGCCTACCAGGCTCCTCCGTCCATGTGAGTTTCCAGACAAGAGTACTGGAGTAGGGTGCCAGTGCCTTCTCCAGTAACCTTGAGCAAATTCCTAAATTTTCTGAGCCTTAGATTTGCCTACTATAAAGTAGTAATAAACAAACATAATTATTTAATGATGAACAGGTGCCAGGTACTATGAAAATTATTTACTTAACTTATTTAGTTTAGACAATAACCCTATGAGATGGTTATTGTAATTGCAGATGAGAAACTACAGCCCCAAAGGGGTCACAGTGAGGTGGTGTTCTTTACCCCTGCACCATCCCTCCTGTCAGAGTCTTTGAGGTGAAGTGAGATCTACATTGTAAACCATAATGTGCTTCCCAAAGAGTCCACTGAAAGAAAAACACCAACTCCACTTACTTACTTATTCAACAAATATTTATCCAGTGCCTGCTATTCTCGGGACTTTTTTATAGGATGCATCAGTGAACCAAAGAGACAAATTTCCTATTCTCAAAGAGCCTGAATTTTAATGGAAGGAGACAGACAATAAAATAAATGAGCTTTGTATTTATATATATTTGCCAGATGGTGATGATAAGAGCTCTGGAGAAAAGTAAGGCAGAAACAGGGGGGTGTCAGGGTGACTAGGGTTTGTCACTTTCCAAAGGCATCACAAGGAGACATTTGACCTAAAACCTGAGGAAGTGAGGAAACCTGGCATGTGAACTCCTGGGGAAGGCTCTTTCCTGGAACCTTTGAGAAACAAGAAGGCTCAAGTGGCTGGAGTGGATTAAGGAAGCAGAGTGGGGGACTTCCCTGGCAGTCCAGGGAATCCTCCTGCCAATGCAGGGGACACAGTTTCGATCCCCAGTCCTGGACCGAACTTAGTTGCCTTGGGGCAACTAAGCCTGTGCTCCGTAATTAGAGAGTAGCCCCTTCTCACCACAACTAGAGAAAACCCACATACAACAATGATGATCCAGTGCAGCCAAAAATAATTTCTTTAAAAAAGGAAATTTTTTAATAATTTTTTTATGCTAAAAAAAAAAAGAAGCAGCAGAGTGGGGAGAGGAGGTCCACGCAGCAATGGGGAGGCATCCGTCAAGGTTTTGTGGGTCACATATAAGAATGTTGAAGGAGATGGGAGCCTCTGAAAGGTTCTCAGCAGTGGAGCAATGTGACCTGGTTTGTGTGTTAACAGGATCACACTGGCTGCTCTTGAGGATAGATCGCGTGGAAAGGAAGCAGAGAGTTCAGTTAGGAGGGGTTCTTGCGATGACCCAGCTGAGAGGATGGCAGCTTGGACCAGGTGGTAACGGTGGAGCTGCTGAGTAGTGGTTGGAAGATGGAGGCATTTTGAAGTTAGAGCCAACAGATTTGCTCACAGATTGGACAAAGGGTATGAGAAAAAAAAGAGGTTTCAAGGAGGACTATAGATTTTTTTGTCTAAACAATTTTTTATTTTAAACAAACTTTTAAGTAGATAAATGTTCTGGTTATTTATTACTATGTAACATTTTCTCCAAGCCTAACACAACAATTTTGAAATCTAACATTAAAACTTAAAACTATAGCCTAACTTTACTGTCTAAAACAATCCCATTTTATTATATCTCACAATTTTGAGGGTCAGGGATTGAGACTGGGCTCAACAGGGCAGTTCTGCTCCACATGGAGTGTCCTATGGGGCTGCTTGGTTGACAGCTGGTCTGGTCTAGGATATCCAGGACAGTTTCATTCACCTCTTGTGCCGGGTGAGAGCTTTTAGAAGACTGGACAATGCTGGGATCCTCTCCATGGCATCCTGCAAGTGAGGCAGCTGAACTTCTTTTCTGGTGGTCCAGGACTCCAAGAGATGGAAGCTGTCAGTCCCCTGCTTCTGAGCAACTTAAGAAAGGAGTTGTCCTTGGAGCTGGGATGAGGAGACTGTGGGGAAAGCCCGTTTGTGAGGTAGGAACAGGAATTTAGTTTTGAACATGCTGATTTTGATGTTCCCATCAGTCATCCAGGCAGAGATGCCAAGAAGCCAATTTGAATGCACAGGTTTGGAGTTTAAGGAAAAGGCTTGGGCTTAAGACGGAAACAAAGGCATCACCAACATACAAATACCATGAGAGTAAGTTAATTTGCCAAGGGAATATGTGTGTGTGTTAATCACTCAGTCCTGCCCAACTCTTTGTGACCCCATTGACTGTATATAGCCCACCAGGTTCCTCTGTTCATGGGATTCTCCGGGCAAGAATACTAGAGTGGGTAGCCATTACTTTCTCCAGGGGATCTTCCCGACTGAGGGATCAAACCCAGGTCTCCTGCATAGCAGGCAGATTCTTTACTGTCTGAGCCTCCAGGGAAGCCCTGCCAAGGGAACAGGTATAGATAAAAAAGAGAAGAGGGGCAAGGACTGAGTCCTGGGGCTCTCCACTGGCTGGAGGTCAGAAGGATGAGAAGAAAGCAGCGAAGGAGACCAAGAATGGGCAGCTGGAGAGGTGGGAGGAGAAAGGAAAGAAAATACAGATGACTTATCCGCATATAGGCATAAAGCTTTCCAAAAGCTAATGCTGTTTAACTAAAAATTGCACTTCAATAATATATTCTATGTAAATACTCTTGGAAATGCAGGATGCTTCATGGCTAGTGATGTTCTTGATAGTGTGGGTTCTGAGGGTGAAAGACAGGAGGCAACCTAAATGTTTGACAACAGAGGATTGGTTACATAAATTATGGCACATTCATAGGATAGGATAGCGTGCCCCTACAGTCCATGAGGTCGCAAAGAGTCAGACTCTACTGAGAGACTAACAAGGAAACCTAGATTTTAAAAAATGTGCTCAAAATACTGAATGACCTGTGGACAGGTTTATCTTTGTGATCTATTAGAAAGTGAAAACTGGCAGGTTATAAATTGCTAGGGTCAACAAGATCCCTGTAATCGGTCCGCTAGGAACGTGGCAACCATTCTAGGCATTTCAAGCAGAAAGGGATTTGGTACTGAGAATGAGGTGTTTACAAAGTCGTAGAAGGGCTGGCTGTACGGTTCACGGCAAGCTTTTAGGTGCTAGGAAGTTGCTGAAACCGCAGGACACCTGAGCCTTCAGCCCCAAGACAGAGAAAATGCCTGGAGGCTGCTCCAGAATCTTCTATCTGCCGAAGCATACACACCTACCCTCAGCTGCTGAGAGAACAATGCTATGATTTATGTGTCTCTCCCTCTTGCCAGATCTCAATACAAGTGCCTCTCCTAGGCTGGCGGGGATTCTGAGAACTGTAGCTCCCTGGCTTCCAGCCCCTGCTGGGCAGAGGAAAGCATAGACCGGGGGAAGGAAATGATACTGAGTTGCCAGCAAACAGTACTGCACGCTTTTACAAATATTTCTTTGCAAAGATAATATGCCTGGAGAAAAGATGGAAAGCATAAACACAGTAGTGGGCCAAGTAACGTCAAACCCTCCCCTCAAGATGTCTCTGCTCTCATGACTGGAATTTGTAAGGGTATTATTAATATGTTCCCTGGCAAATGAGACTTTTTGATTAAGGTTTCAGACCTTAAAATAAGGAGACTTTCCAGATTATCCGGGTGCACCCAGTCTAATGTACATAAACCCTTAAAAGCGGAGAATATTCTCTGGCTGAAAGTAGAAGAAAGATGGGGCAAAAGAGGAAGGCAGGAGAGATGATGGGAGGGAAGTCAGAGAAAGTCCGATGGCTATCTTGTGCCATTGCTGCTTCTGAAATGTAGAGGCCTCACGCAATGACCAGAGAGAAGTCTCTACACGCTAGGGACTCCCAACTGACAGCCAGCAAGGAAACAGTCCCACACTGCAAGGAACTAGATTCTGCCAAATTTTGAATGAGCTGGAAGCGGATGCATTCCCCAAGCCTCCAGAAAGGAAAACATCCCTGCCGACACCTTGATGTCCATCTCCTGAGACCCTAAACCAAGAAACTAGTCAAGCACACTGAAACTTCTGATCGACAGAAACTAACATGATGACTGGGTATTGCTTAAAGCCGCCAAGTTTGTGGTTGTTTGCTATGGCTGCAGAGAAACGAATACCAGCCTCAAGATACTGCATCTGGTTTTCTCTGGGTAATTGGACAGACGTCATTTATTTTTTTCTTTCTTTTCTTCCTTGTCTTTCATTTTCTGAATTTTCCCTCTCTGCTATAAAAAACATGTATCCCCTTTTTGGGAAAGAGTGCACTAAATCGCTTCAGTCGTGTCCAACTTTTTGCGACTCCACGGACTGCAGCCCACCAGGCTTCTCTGTCCAAGGAATTCTCCAGGCAAGAATACTGGAGTGGGTTGCCATTCCTTTCTCCAGAGGATCTTCCCAATTCAGGGACTGAACGCAGGTTTCTTGCATTGCAGACAGGTTCTTTACCATCTGAGCCACCAAGGAAGCCCGTCTGCACAAAGAAGAAGGCTTTTCCGAGGAAACCGTTATTCCAAAAGCAGCCAAGTCGCACACCGTCTTGGCTCGTCTCTCACAGCACATCTGGGACGTGTTTACTAGCAGCTCACCCCCTCCCCTGCCGGGGGGCCTGGGCCTGATGCAGAAAATGAGAAGAACTGGAAATGAGTAAGCTCATGCCAAGTCACTCAACAGGGCTCACCAGGGGCACCTACTTTTCCACAGGAAGCCACGTCATTTAAGAATCCATCATGATTTTGCAAGATGATTCTAGGAAAACCCTTTGGGTTGTGGCTGGTAGGGACCAACTCAAATGCCCTAAGGGTTCCTCGTTCTGAATGCACCCCTCCTTGTTCCACAACTCCAGGTCCAAACTCAGGGGCCCATCTGGCCTTTTTCTATCCAAACCCCTCCCTCAAGTGCCCACCCAGAGTACCCCCCAGGGCTAGGGTCTGCCTTGATCTCGCCATCCCTAGAGGAGCTGGATTTCCTCCATGCCCTAGTCTGATGGGCTTCCCTGGCGGCTCAGATGGTAAGGAATCTTCCTGCAGGAGACCCGCGTTTGATCCCTGGGTTGGGAAGATCCCCTGAAGAAGGGAACGGCAACCCACTCTAGTCTTCTTCCCTGGGAAATCCCACAGACAGAGGAGCCTGGTGGGCTACACACAGTCCATGGGATCGCAGAGTCGGACACGACTGAGCAACTAACACTCCTTCACTCTAGCCTGATGGCAGGAGCCTCTGCTGGCTGATCGCTTCCCCTCACACTCTTTTTCCAGCTTCCCCTGGCTGGGAAATGGAGTTCATCCCAGTTGCCCCTACTATGTGCCAAAAGTAGCAGAGACTCAAGAATTCTTTAATAATCACAGCATCATCAGCATCCAGAGGTCATTGCATTCAATCCCCTGCCTCTGGGGAATGACTCCATTCACTCCAGCCTGCCTCCTGTGAATGACTGATCACTCTCTTCCTCATTTTTCCTGAAACTTGGTTTACCCCCCACACCTGTGTCTATACTCTTGATCTCTCATGAGGAAAGAGTGGGATGTGTCTATATTCACTCAATCATATGAACACAGCCACAAAACCACCTCCCTTCCTCTTAAATGACTGGATCAATTAAGAGCTGAAGGGGGAGGGGGTTGTGGGTCTGGAAGATGCTGAGATTCTGAGTTAAGGGCTTGTTCCTTCTTGTAAGAGAGGAAGGCCAGTGCAGAGAAGACATCTAAAAAGCCCTCTTGTCTCTTTCTGGATACCTGGCTTCAGCCCATCATGTACACAGGTGCCCTTGGCCACTTTGATGCCCCTGCACCCAACATGGACCACACTGGAAAGTCCCTTCCTCCCTCCCCTAACCCTGGGCACCACAGAGTTCACCCAAAGGTGATGATGAAGTCAGCCAGGTTCCTAATAATGGGTCATAGCCAGAGGACCCCACAATTGCATCAGGAAATGGAGGGAAGGTGGAGCAAGGCCTTGTTTTTAGACTAAAGAACAGCCCTCAGCTTCTGTGGTGATCCGGTGGTGAAGAATCCACCTTGCAATGCAGGAGACACTGGTTCAATCCCTGGTCTGGAAACAAGATCCCACATGCTGTGGGGCAACTAAGCCTGAGCATTGCAACTAAAGAGTCCAGGCCCTGCAATAAAAGACGCCACATGATGCAATGAAGAGTCTGCATGCCGTAACTAAGACCCAACACAGCCAAATTAAATAAATAGATAAATGTGGAAAAAAAAAAAAAAACAACCCAGCCCTCAGAACCCAGCAGGAAATGGGAGGAGTGCTTACTGCTCTCAGAAGCACTAAGTCCAAATGTTGAGAAGTAACCAAACCAGGCTGGATGTCTTCCTGGTTCTCCTGGCATCTCCAGGGGACTCCTCTAGCCTGCCTCAACTCCCCTAGTGTAGGTGTGCCCACCTGTGGAGATTCCATCAGCCTGAGAAAAATCTGAGGGTCAGACCCATGTCTCTTCAAAAAGACTGGGACTTGAAATTACTCTGAGGGCAATAGAGGGGTAGAAAACTTTCAAGGACAAGCAGAAGGGCCCCTGATTTTCTTCTAAGACCCTCTGCCCCCTGCTCCTTAGCTCTCACTAGTCTTCCTCCTTTCACTGGCCCTCTCCACCCACTGGGTGCGCACTAAGTTGCTTCAGTCGTGTCCAACTCTTTGCAACCCCATGGACTGTAGCCCACCAGGCTCCTCTGTCCATGGGATCTGTAGGCAAGAATACTGGAGTGGGTTGCCATATCCTTTTCCAGGGCATCTTCCTGACCCAGGGATTGAACCCACATCTCTTATGTCCCCTGCATTGGCAGGCACGTTCTTTACCACTAGTGCCCCCTGGGAAGCCCACCCCCTACTCAGCTCTATTTCCTTTCTCAGTCTTGGAGGGGTTTCTTGTGGATCCAAGTTCCCTTGTGGACTGGAGGCTGAGAGCCCACATCCTGAACTTTAGCTTCTCCCCTGATCTCGCACCTCCACCCTATCTCCACACCTTTGCTTCCAAGGGAGGAATAATTAACCAAGGAAGAAGCTCTGAGCTAAGGATAGGTGTATTTGTTCAGTCAGATCAGTTCAGTCACTCAGTCATGTCTGACTCTTTGCGACCCCAAGCACACCAGGCTTCCCTGTCTGTCACCAACTCCCAGAGCTTGCTCAAACTTGTCCATTGAGTCAGTGATGCCATCCAACCATCTCATCCTCTGTTGCCCCTTCTCCTGCCGCCTTCAGACTTTCCAACCATCAGAGTCTTTTCCAATGAAATGCCAAAGTATTGGAGTTTCAGCTTCAGCATCAGTCCTTCCAATGAATATTCAGGACTGATTTCCTTTAGGATGGACTGGTTGGATCTCCTTGCAGTCCAAGGGACTCTCAAGCATCTTCTCCAACACCACAGTTCAAAAGGATTGGGTTAATAAAAAAAGCAGAATACATGAAGACTAAATGTGGTTCCTTTCAGAAAAGCAAGGAGGCCAAATACTGGGAAACTCAACATAACCCACAATCTTAATATGTAAACAACATATTTTATGGGAAGAGTCTAGAAGTAGCTCCATATGAGAGACAGATGTCAGCTATCCCCATCAGATACCACCACGAGTATTTAACATAAATTTGGAGTTACTTGACAATGCAATTAGATAAAAAAAAATAAAATAAGTACAAATATTATAAGAAGAAAGCATAATTGTTATCATTGGATGATACTCTATACATGGATATTCTAAGAGGATCAGTAAAGGGCTTCTGGTAATAATCAAAGGATTTAGTAAGGTGACTAGCTTAAAAACAAGATTTCCAGGACTTCACCGGTGGTCCAGTGGTTGGGACTTTGCCTTCTAAAGCAGGGGATGCAGTTTTGATCCCTGGTCAGGAAGCTAAGATCCCACCTGCCTCACAGCCAAAAAAATGAAACACAAAACAGGAGCAATATTGTCACAAATTCAATAAAGACTTTAAAAAATCCTCCACATTAAAAAAAAATCTTTAAATTTTTTTTTAAATAACAAGATTTCCTAAACATAAGAATCAAGGTTCCATGCACAAAGTCAATAAAATCATAACATGAAATGTAGAAAAAATGTGCAGGGATACATGGAAAGAGCTATATAACCCAAATGAGGGACTTTATCATGGACTTGAATAAATGGAGAGAGAAAGACTTTGTTCTTGGATAAAAAAATCAGTAACAGTGAAAGCATGTCAAAGTTCCCATAATGAATCCATTAATTCAATAGTTTTTTTTTTTTTATAAAATGTGACAAAGTGACTATAAATTCATCTGGAAAAATAAACAGAAAAGAATAGCCAGAAAATTCCTGGAAGAAAAGAAGCAAACCAGCAAGGGGAGGGGAGTGGCCCTATAAAATACTTTAAAAAATATACAACCATAACAATTAAAATAGTATGTGACTGGTACAGGCAAATGGAACAGTAGTAAAGAATACTGAAATAAACTGCCCCAAATCAACATAAGAATTTAATTCAACATACTGAGACACTAGGACAAAAAGAAATAAATCTATATTCCCTACCTCACTCCTAACACTGAAACAAATTTTAACAGGATCAAAGATTCTTTTAAAAAAATTTTTTTAAAGAAAACATTTAAAAGCTAAAGCCATAAAAATACCAAAAGAAAATGTGTGTAAATGTTTTTATGATCCTGGGGTAGCAAAGGATTTCCTAGTCACGGAACAAAACAGAAGTCACAACAGAGAAGATTCGTAAATGCATCTATGTAGAAATTAAAAGAAGAAACTCCATAAACAAAATCAAAGGATGAAATAAGAGAATAACACCCACAAGATGTATGACAAGATGCTTATTTTCCTGGTTTAAAAAAGACATCTTTATAAAGCAATAAGGAAAAGACAAAAATCCAATGGGAGAATACAGGTGAATAATATACATAGGTCATTCACAAAAAAACACGCTGGCTGATAAAAATATACGAATGTTCCATTTCACTAACAATTTCCAATGCAAATGGAAACAAGATATAATTTCTCACATATCAGATTGGCAACGATTAAGAAGATTCCTTTTTTTTTTTTTTGGCGCACCAGGCCTTAGTTGTGGCACACAGGTTCTTAATTGCAGCATGTGAGATCTGTTTCCCTGACCAAGGGCCAAACTACCAGCCCCCTGCATCTGGAGCACAGAGTCTTAGCCACTGGACCACCAGGGAAGTCCCTAAGAAGACTCATACCACACAAGGTTATGGTTACAAGGCTCTATCACGAAGGCAGGGAAATTAGTACATTGTGGAGAACAATTAGGCATTACCTACGAAATTTTAAATGTTCATACTCTTTGACCTATAAGTTCAACTTCTTGAATTTTATCCTGTAAAAGCATCTTGCATGTGCCCAAAGATAAATGGACAAAAATGTTCTTTGCAGCATTGTTTATAATTTTTGCAAAGGAGCAGTTTGGGGAACAACCCAGAGTTTCATTTATAGGGTCTTAGTTAGAGTGAAATTCTATGCAGCTATTAAAAAGAATAAGGAGGCTTTCTATATATACTATTGTGGAAGGATATCTAAGATAATAATAAGTGAAAAAAAATGAGTTGCTAAACTTACCTATAATATGCGTGCATTGCTAAGCCACTTCAGTTGTATTCGACTCCTTGCAACCCTATGGACTTTAGCCTGCCAAGCTCCTCTGTTCATGGGATTCTCCAGGCAAGAGTATAGAAGCGGGTCACCATGCCCTCCTCCAGGATATCTTCCTGACCTCGGGGTCAAACCCACATCTCTTACATCTCCTGCATTGCAGGAAGGTTCTTTACCCCTAGCGCCACTTGGGAATTCCTACCTGTAATGTGGCCTAACATTTGTAAAATAAAATTTAATATAATATACTTTAATTGGACTTCCTTAGGGGTCCAGTGGTTAAGAATCTGCCTGCCAATTCAGGGGAATTGACAGGTTCAGTCCCTGGCCTGGTAAGATCCCACGTGCTGCAGGGCAACTTAAGCCCGTGCGCCGTGACTACTGAAGGCCACATGCCTGCAGCCCATGAGCCACAAGAGCAGCCTCTGCAGTGAGAAGCCCGCTCACCGCGACTAGAAAACCAGCCTCTGCTCTCTGCAACTAGAGAAAGCCCGCGTGCAGCCCAAAGACCCAGTGAAGCCCTGAAATAATGAGTTTTTTTAAGTATGCTTTAATCATGCCTTGGCCCAGTCACACCTCCTCCTTCAGAGGTTCCTAAGGAAGTTCAATGCATAAGAACAGAGGTAAAAGGAAGCAAAATATCACGTTATTATTAGCTGGGGCCCTGACCTCAAATCCGAACTCCAGTTGCTAGAACAAAGGCCCTTCTGACTCGCTCCCAGCAGAGGATACAGTGGTTCACAAGGCCTGTGCTCCCACTGCCTTTGTCCCCATCACTCCACCTGGATGTGACCCTGACATCTCTGACCCCGAGGACAGCCTCATGTCTGTACAGATGGATCTGCTTTGCTCAGAAGAGCCCCACCCACTAGCAGCCCCAGCATCTCTCCCTTCTGGGTGTGAGGGCAGGGAAGACAGACCAGGGGTAGGCAGGGGAAGGGGCTGACCCAACTTCTGGGGTCAGAGGTGATGAGCCCTGCCGGATGCAGGGGGTGGACCAGTGCCAGGAATCGCAACAGCTGGTGGCTCGGTTTGTGGGTGAGTGGGCAGCCAGCCTGCTGTGGTGAGGAGGGAAAGGCTTTGTGGGAAACATGGTTGGCGGAAATAGCCAGCATGGCGTGCACCATGGCCTCTGGGGAGGGGACCCTCGCCCTCGGCCAACACCCCCAGGCCCTGTCCCCGGCACCACAGACCACCTGTCTGCCCTGTAGGCCTTGAGTCACTTCCTTTTTATGTTTTCCTTTTTCCCCAGGTAGGCTTCTGACTCAGAGCCCTCCTTCTCTCCTTCCTGTCCCTCATGACTCACTGGCAAGGACAAGACCCACCTGAGGGCCAGGAGAAAGGGGACTCTGACTTGGGAGAAATGCCTTTACCTTGCCTTACCTCTGTCCCTCCAGTAACTTGATCTCCTCATCCCTGACACAGAGCTGGCCTCAGCTCTAGGAGAAGCCCAGCTCAAAGGTCATCTCAGTCTGCCCTCTGCATCTAATCCAATAGGAACCAGAATCTTCATCAACTCCTTGCTTCAGAAAGGTTAGAGCACTTCCTGTCTCCAGTTTCAACAAATTTAGCCTTCTTTCCCAGGCCATGTACACTGGCCCTGCTCTCTCCTCTCCCGCATTGCAGCAAAATCCCTCCAGGGCAAAACCATATCTCATTCCTTTAAAAAATGTTTTCTAATTGAATCAGTTTCAAGCTAAGTCTCCAGAGCAGCAGCCACAGGCCCAGCTGGTTGAGAAACACAGAAATGGAGTCCACCCATCATTAGGGAGACTTTCTGTACCCAAGTGACAGACACTATGGCTTATCTGTTCAATCTCTGTCCCCACACCCCTTTTCTCCTTCAAAACCCAGCCCACCTCCTGCAGCCCTATGCCTCGCTAAACAGGGAAGCCTCATTCTCCCTACCAAGAGTTAACCAAGGAATGTGCATGTGCCTTAACCTTTGCCTATGAGAGTCAATGGTAAGTTTTGCTACTGGCACTTCAGAGAAAATTTACTTGATCTAAAAAATACACCCAGAAGAACTTCCGCCTGGTAATACAAGGGACACAGGTTCAATCCCTGATCTGGGAACTAAGATCCCACATGCCACAGAGCAACTAAGCCCGCACATGGCAACTACTGAGCCCACACACTTCGGAGCCTGCAAGCCACAACTACAAATTCTATGCGCTGCAATGAAAGATCTCGCATAGTGCAATAAAATACTAAGATTCAATGCAGTCAAATAAATATTAATTTTATTAAAAATATACCCACAGCAAAAGATGGTCCTTCTTCAACCTCCAGACATATCATGTCTGGATGTGATGTCTGGATCTTCAGCAGCCATCTTGCAACCATGAGGAGAACTATAGTACTTAAGGAGCAAGCCAACATCTGAGAGCAGAGCAGAAAAACAGAAAGAACCAGGGTGCTTGATGAAGTGGTAGATCCACTCATTTAACCACCCTGGACCCACCCTACCTCAGGACATTTTTTTCTTATGAAATGAAAACTTCCTGCATTATCTAAACCATTTTGAGCTGGGTTTTCTGTGACTTCCAGTCAAAAGTTCTTATGATACAGCTTGATGTTTGGGAAGTCTGGCTGAAGAAAGCAAATGAGTCGTTGTAAGGAAGGAGGATGTGTGGCCTGAGGAGAAAGGAGATCACATTTTCCAAACCTCTGGCTCATCTTCTGCCCCAGGACATGAGCTGGGGGCTGAGAAGAAATGTGGGCCAAGTGTGGTTAGAGATGAGATAAATGGGGGGTGAAGTGCGGGGACCTCGGGGAGTCAGCAGCTCAGATGTGGTGAGGGAGAGGAACAAAGATGTTCATTACAGCATCTTTTCTAATTGCTTAGAGTTCTTTTAAAAAAAAAAGAAAAAAAAAAGCTGGAAACAACCCAGCAGTTAATTTATAGAGAATTGTTTAAAAAAGTTACAGCACATGTCTAGACTAGGAGCAGCCTATCAACAGAGCCCTGAAAGAGGAGGTGATGGCTCAGCAGGGACCCTGGATGGGGTCTTGTGGTTCTCCCCACCCAGGACCTCCAGGGAGAACCAAGTCTCCAAGCCCAGCAGGGGCTTGGGTTCAGGGTTCAGTTACTATCATACATTCCTTTATGTTTTGCAATCCAATCCCTGATCCCCCAGAACAGCTCTGATCCCCTAGGACAACAACTCCTTGAGCACAAGGACCCCTGTTCTGCCTCTGAGGGCTGACTTGGACCCCATGCAGCCTGGGGGCCTGATTCAAGGGGGCCCAGGAGGAAGGGACCATCTGGGAAATGTGAGAAAGGAAGGAGGACAGTCCACACACAAAAAAATAGGCAAGTGCAAGGACCAAGGTTTCCAGAGCCCAGAGGTGGCCGGAGAAAGAAAGGAAAGAAATAGGCTCTAGAGGGAGGGAAAGGGGTTCGGGTGGGGACGGTGGCATTAGAGAGCAGATTCGGTCTATACAGCACTGTGGGGAGGGCACCTGGCCACAGACTCCCTCAGACATCTCATCTCCCAAACCAGGGCAAGCTCAAGCACACGTGTGTGTTTGTGTATGTGTGTGTGTGCGCGTGTGCGGATGCCTGAAATAAACGCTTCATAAAACCACACTTGAGCTACTACAGGTAAGAGGCTGTATTTCCTGCTTTGTTCTATTTTGTGTTTTGAAAATGCTGGTCACGACCTGGGGAATTAATTTCCCACGCCACTAGCAGGTCACGACCTGCAGCCTGAACACCCTGCCCCAGGGCAGTAACACTCCAGGAGTCACCTACCCACCGACCTCGGCTGCCCAGGACAGGGCGGTGCAGACCCTGCCCAAGGCACTCAGACTCTTAGTAGCTATTTGACAGGGTGATTTTATGTCTGTTGTATCCAACAATAAAATGTTGGGGCTTGTCCTTTGGATGTCTTATTTTCTTTTTCTAGCAATTCTTCAGTACTGTATTTTATAATTTTATTGGTCTCTGACAAATTGGAATTTAAAAGAAAACAACTGATCCTTCCCCCAGGCAGTCTGAGAAGCCCTGCTTCAGAGAAGGGCCCTGCCCAGCAGCTCACAGTCAAGACGGAAGATTTCTCTGGGGAGTGGCCTGGAGGCGCTTCCCTCCACCAGGTCCGCACACAGAGGCCCCGTTATCTGCCGGCCCATCAAGGCTGGTCCCGAAGGGCGCCTGCCTGCCTCCGCGTTCCTCCCTAGGCTCCCACAATGCCCTGCGCGGGCTCCTGCTACGTTAGTTCATGCTTCTGTTTGGTCGGCTCTTGAGGACCCACGTACATGGCATTCAGGCCCAATGCTTTGCACATAGTACGCATCCCAGAGGAAGAGAGAAGGGAGGGCAGAGACAAGGTGGGAAGAGGAGGTGTGGACTCTGTATGGTCACAGGGATGAGAAGTCTGGATCCAGGCTCCTCCCAAAGCCAGAGAAACACCTTGGATGGAGATGCTGGGGAAATCCCAGCCACGTTGGGCTGGGGAGGGCAGTAAGGGAGCAGGGTGGGGGCCTGATTGGAGCAGAGAAGTAGCAGGCTGCTCTGAACCAGGCCTCCCCAGGCATCTCGGGCCAGCCCTGAGGAAGGCAGACTAAGGTATGGAGGGATCCTTCCACTGCTTATCTATTGTCCCCTCTCAGGAGGCAGGGGCAAGAGCCACTCCAGGGCAGGGACAGGCACACTGAGCCTCAGGCATGGCACCCACGCCCCTACCTGCCAGCTGCCCACCCCACACACCTTGCCCCATTCTAGGAGCTGTTCAGGCTGATGGGCCCTCCATTCCCACCCTAGTCTGTTTTTTCCCCAAAAGTCTTTGAAGAGGTCAGGTCTTCTGCATGGGAAGCTCACTCTCTCTTTGCTCTGTTTCTCAGGCTTTTATTCCTGCCTGCAGCTTGCCTCCTCTGGGAAGCCTTCTTGGATTGCCCACTTTCCCTCCAACCTATTCCTTCTAGGCACAACCAGATGGCTGGGCCCACAGTGGACACACTGTGTGATTGACATCAAGTCTCCTGGCCGAGTGCTGTTCCAAAGAACAGCCTGGGGCAAGGAGAAGGTGCCAGCACTAACCACCCCTCAGCTGCCAGGCACTTCCCATGCATTATTGACTTTATTCACACAGCAGTCCTTTCAGGTAGAGATAATTATTCCCTTTTGAAAGATGAGAAAACTGAGGCTCTGAGAAATTACCAACTTGCCTGAGGTCACACAGCAACACCCTCAAATCAAGACACTCTCAAAATGAAGCTTCCAGGGTAGGGTAGGGGCAGTTCTTCCCTGCACCTCCACCCCCATGGCCATATTAAGGATTTGGAATATTTTAGCTCCTGGGCATGTTGGAATGGAGGGTCCAGGTGCTGCTACCAGAGTTTGGGGGGGAGTCATTTCATCCATCCTCCTGCCTCCATCCCAAACTCTGGTAGCAGCACCTGGACCCTCCATTCCAACATGCCCAGGAGCTAAAATATTCCAAATCCTTAATATGGCCATGGGGGTGGAGGTGCAGGGAAGAACTGCCCCTACCCTACCCTGGAAGCTTCATTTTGAGAGTGTCTTGATTTGAGGGTGTTGCTGTGTGACCTCAGGCAAGTTGGTAATTTCTCAGAGCCTCAGTTTTCTCATCTTTCAAAAGGGAATAATTATCTCTACCTGAAAGGACTGCTGTGTGAATAAAGTCAATAATGCATGGGAAGTGCCTGGCAGCTGAGGGGTGGTTAGTGCTGGCACCTTCTCCTTGCCCCAGGCTGTTCTTTGGAACAGCACTCGGCCAGGAGACTTGATGTCAATCACACAGTGTGTCCACTGTGGGCCCAGCCATCTGGTTGTGCCTAGAAGGAATAGGTTGGAGGGAAAGTGGGCAATCCAAGAAGGCTTCCCAGAGGAGGCAAGCTGCAGGCAGGAATAAAAGCCTGAGAAACAGAGCAAAGAGAGAGTGAGCTTCCCATGCAGAAGACCTGACCTCTTCAAAGACTTTTGGGGAAAAAACAGACTAGGTGGGAATGGAGGGCCCATCAGCCTGAACAGCTCCTAGAATGGGGCAAGGTGTGTGGGGTGGGCAGCTGGCAGGTAGGGGCGTGGGTGCCATGCCTGAGGCTCAGTGTGCCTGTCCCTGCCCTGGAGTGGCTCTTGCCCCTGCCTCCTGAGAGGGGACAATAGATAAGCAGTGGAAGGATCCCCACCTAGTCAGGTGGGCAGTCTTAGCCTCGGAGAGCAAGGCTGCCAGCTTGCCACCAAGAACTGGCAGCAAAGCCGCCAGGGGCCAGGGAGAGGCCCGGGGAGAGGCCCAGGAGGGAAACAATGTGCTTTGTGTGCGCTGGTCATGCTGGGGCGGGCTTTTGTGATTTTCCTAGAATGAGTGTGGGCCCAGGGAGGGGTAAGGTAAGAGTACCTCTGCCTAGGAAGCCTGGCTCTGCCCACCACTCTGCCCACCACTCTGCCCACCACCCAGAGGGACAGCAGCCCCAGCCCTCACCCCCTCCACCTTCAGCCACAGCCTCCACAGCCTGCTGTACCTTGACTCAACCAGACACACATACACACACACACACACACACACACATGGGTCACCCGGTGCCCAATGGGAGGAAGTGTTTCTGAGAAGAAGGGATTCTCCTTGTACCAGACAGCACGGAGAAACCAAGAGAGAAACAAGGGGGCCTGACAGGAGAGCGAGGGGCCCTAAGAGAGTCAGGAGGACAAGAGGAAGAAACCAGGGACTGAGACAGAAAATGGGGGGGCAGGAGGAGAGAAGGCCCCCCCAGGGGCTCAGTGCTGAAGAAGCCACCTACAGTGCAGGAGCCACAGGAGGTGCGGGTTTGATCCCTGGGTCAGGAAGATCCCCTGGAGAAGGAAATGGCAACCTACTCCAGGATTCTTGCCTGGAGAATCCCATGGACAGAGGAGCTTGGCAGGCCAAGGTCCATGAGGTCACAAAGAGTCGGACACGACTGACGTGACTTAGCACGCATGCGCACGCACAGGGGAAGAGAACAGCAGAGACTGAGGCGTGAGAGGAAGACCTCAGCACAGGGACAGGACACAGCCCTGTGGGGACCCTGGAGCTCCCGTGGGGGAAGGAGTGTCTTCCTCCATCAGCCACGCAGGACAGGGTCCCATTTCCTCTCCCACAGTGCCCCCAGTCACCGCACCAGCCTGTCACCAGGAAATTTCCCACCTCCTCCCCTCGCGATGCAGACTGGAGGGTCCACACTGGCCCACCTCAGTCTCTGCAGACTTCACGTGAGGACGCGAGCCCATCAGCACCGCCGGCACCCAGCACTGGGCCAGGGCATCTTCCCGCTTCCCCTAAAAGGCATCACCTTACATTTGGAGAAAACTGCCCCAAACCCCACTCTGCTTTCCCGGTCCTCCACACCATCCAGAACCCTCTGGAAATCTCTTCCCATCATTTTGTTTGTCTCTCCTCCAAGAGAGTCATTTCCTCTGCACACTCAGAGCACGCCATCTCCTGTGAGAGGCCCAGAAAGAAGCTCTGGGCACACCCAGCCCAGCTCCGAGGTCCAGGAGAGCTGCGGACTGGCCAAGAAGGTGCTGGTCACCCTCCACTTTTGTTTGCTGCCCCAACCCATCCCCTCTCCAAGACAAAACAGTGTTCCCAATCCCACCAAGAGTTTGAAGGGGAAACCTTTGTTGGACAGGCTTCAAGTCCAATTACTATGCATTGTTCCTTCCCTTGACTGGATGGTCAGGGTTTCCCTCTTAAAGAAGCAACCATATTGCTTTATTCTCCGGGCTTCAGTGCCCGGCCCTTCCCTGTGAACTCCTCCGTGGGCCTGATGTGGAAGCCAGGCTGCTGACCCTAGACCTTGCCCTCTGATCGCTGCTGACTTTGGGGAAGAAGCTGGTGACCGTGCATTGCACATGACCTGCACACTGCTGGGCACAAGTGTGCCGAGGGCCCCCTGATTCCACCTTCGCCTCCAGCATGTCCACCAGCACAGCCAGGGGACCGTCAGAAAGAAGGACCATGGAGACAGAGGCTGCGACCTTGTGGGAGGCAGAGGAACAGAGACAAAAAAGACCAGGAAGGAGGGAAGCAGAGACTGGACCAAGGAAAGACAGAGAGAAAGAACGAGAGAAAGCGGGGAGGGGCAATGGAGAAAGAGAGAGACAGGAAAAAGGATAAAGAACCAAGGTAAGGAAGCGATGGGAACACAGCAATGCTCCCTCCAGTGTGATCTAAGACAGAGCTCCGCGCTCTCCCATGTGATCTAAGACTTCGATCAGTCTTAGAGATCAAGGTTGAAGCTTGGCCCCGCGGGCAGAGGATGAACCTAGTTCCCAAGAATTAACCCCATGCCCTCATAGCTCAGTTGGTAAAGAATCCGCCTGCAAAGCAGGAGACCCCAGTTCAATTCCTGGGTCAGGAAGATCCACTAGAGAAGGGATAGGCTACCCACTCCAGTATTCTTGAGATTCCCCTGAGGCTCAGCTGGTAAAGAATCCACCTGCAATGCAGGAGATCTGGGTTTGATCCCTGAGTTGGGACTATCCCCTGAANCTGCGATTCATGGGGTCGCAAAGAGTCGGACACGACTGCGCGACTGAACTGAACTGAACTTATAGTCCATGGGATCACACAGAGTCGGACACAACTGAGGAACTTTCACTTTCACTTTCAACCCCATGGCGTGACCGGCCCCTATGGCCCAAGACAGAACCTGGGGCAAGAAAGGGATGGGGAGGGGCCTCTACCAGGCCAGAGGGGGGATGGGAAAAGAGACTGTCAGGCCCCAATGTGGTGCATCTTCACCAAGGACATGCAAGGATGCAGCAGGAGAGACTGTGATTAGACAAGAGGGCTCCAGGGCACATTGCCTGCAGGACATGCAGCAGGAGGAGTCTGTGAGGAGGGCGTTGACGGTTGCCCTGGAAGCCCAGCCTTCTCCCTCCTCCCTCCACCCCCAGCAATGAGTCAGGGATTCCGCAGAAGTTTGAATTCCTGTCTTCCTTTGGGCAATGGATACACTCTCCTGGGTTTTCTCTCCTGCCACTGCAGCAGTGAAATCTCCAATCCTTCTCTATACCTCTTTCTCCATAGCTCCAGGGCAGGCCCTGCTTCCTCCCTGCCCACGCCAGCCCTGGCTTTGCATGTGCTGGGAACCCCCTTCCCAGAACCAGCTTCTTCTCATCCCCTGGAAGCCAGTTTAGACAGCACGGGTATGACTGGGCCATTCACAAAAGTGCCCAGCCTGAGGGACTGACTGAATGAACCAGTGCAGAAGGCCCTGTGAGAGGCACTATCCTCAGGGATCTCAGAGTCTGTTGGTGGAGATTCAGGCCTGAGGGAGCCCCCAGTGGGCAGAGCTGCAGGATGCAAAGGAAAGAAAGCACTGTGTGGGTCCCACAGCAGGGTTCCCTCTGAACCTCAGAGCAGGGTGAGCCTTCACTGATGGCAGGGCCTAACATGGCCTGCTCCTATGATGGGCTCAGCAAACACTTGTAGGAGGGAGAGAGGGCTCTCACAGCCCTCGGTTTCTCTTAGAGGATTGTTCACTCATCTTGGAGCTCCCTGGTGACCAAGACCACCTGGGTCTCCTTCAGCCCCGCCACCCCAAGGCCAGGTGCAAAAGAGCAGAGAGAGGGTGCCTGCGGCCACGTTAGAGCTCTGACTTGAGCTGGACGACTCTGAGCACAAGGTCAGGTGTGGGGCCTCCTGGTGGTCTAGTATTTAAGACTCCGTGCTCCCAATGCAGGGGACCTGGGTTCGATTCCTGCTGGTGAACTAGATCCCATGTTCCACAACTAAGACCCATTACAGCCAGAAAAATAACTATTTTCTAAGAAGAAGAAGTCAAGCTTCAGGCAGGCCCCCAGCCCAGGGACAAAGCCTCCTTAGCTTCTGCTCGGGCTCCACTCCCCAAGTGAGCAAATCAGGAGGGGCTGGGGGCAAGAGGCCATGGCGGGGCCAGGCAGAGGTGGCGGGCAGTGTGGGGCTCTGGCCTGCGGCTCACAGCGGCCCAAGAGTCCATGTGGTCCTCAAAGAGGAGTGCCTGGGACCCAGGACAGAGGTCTGTCCCCCTGGTGGGATCTCAATCCTGGGAGGAGGGAGAGGCTGGAGGAGGGGCCTGGGAGGATGGAGCATCCCTCTGCCAGTCCTGCCAAGGGGAGAGTGGTGCCCGCACTACAGCCCCCAACCCAGCACAAGGGTCTGGAAGTGGATCAAGATCATAGTCTCAGGAAGTTGGGTGAGTTTATATGAGTGAATCCTTTTCATCCTCAAACCAAAACCTATGTCTCCAGCCCAGCAGGCAAAGCTGCCACTTCCTCCCTCCAGAATAGCCAAGACCTCGAAGGCACTGGGAGCGACCTGTTGCACCTCTGGAAGAGCAGCCAGATATTCGGGGTGACAGAGAGTCTCTCCCGAGCCCCTTTTGAACTCCATGTTCTGCTGTGACATCCCTGCCCCAGGAGCTGAAGTGTATGTGTGTGCATGCTAAGTCACTTCAGTCGTGTCCGACTCTTTGTGACCCCTTGGACTGTAACCCGCCAGGCTCTTCTGCCCATGGGATTCTCCAGGCAAGAATACTGGAGTGGATTGCCATGCCATTTTCTTCCCCAGGGGATCTTCCTGACCCAGGGGTTGAACTTAACGTCTCTTATGTCTCCTGCATTGGCAGGCAGGTTCTTTGGGCTTCCCTGATGGCTCAGACAGTAAAGAATCTACCTTCATTGCACAGACCCAGGTTCGATCCCTGAGTGAGGAAGATCCCCTGGGGAAGGAAATGGTAACCCACACTCCAGTATTCTTGCCTGGGAAACCCCATAGACAGAGGAACCTGGCAGACTACAGTCCATAGAGTTGCAAAGAGTTGGACACAACTGAGCAACTAACACACACACAGCGTCACCTGGGAAGCCCAAGGTACCATGGTCAGGGAGAAATGATGCAGAGGAAAGGAATGGAGGCCAGAGTCTTCTCAGGTCCATCTGGGGTAGGAATGAATTGCCAGGACAGGAGTAAGTGCTGAGACACAAAGCTAGAGGTTAGCAGGTCAGTGACCCACCTATCCACCTAATCTTTAGCTGGCCATCATTTAGAAAAGTGATGTATTTAGTTAACCAGCTCTTATATAGTAAAAGAGAAAGCACACATCCCTTACAAATACTAACTCATTGAATCCCTAGAACAAACCTATAAATACAGCACTATGATTATCCCAATTACAGATGGAGAAACTGAGGCTCAGAGAGGGTAAGTGACTTGCCCAGCATCACACAGCTGGAAAGCGACTGAACAGGGATTCACATCCAGGCATCATCCTGGGCCAGCTGATCCCTGCTGCTGCCAGGTTCGAGGCCTGGCAGGGGCAGGGAGAGTGGAAGGCAGGAGGCAGAGTCGAGGGTGATGCTCCTTCTTCAGGATGAGCAGGTCTTTGCAGGGACTGTGTCTGAGGCCTCTCCCACAGAAGGCGAGAGCCAGAGCGGCTGATGTAACTGCTCCCCCTTGTGGGGGGGTGGGGGTGGAGCTGGCCCAGATCCAGGGGGTGTGTCTGCAGTGACAAGGGCCTGGACCAATGGCAGGGCCCCGGCCTCCCCCAGCCGGCCCAGGAAGAAAGGAGCCCCTCCCGGGCCTTTCTATTATCTTGAGGAGAAAGGGAGGCGGGAAGAAAAATTGGCCGGGAAAGTGGACTGAACTTGCAACTTGGTTTAACAACCAAATCCCAGTTCTTCCGTGGGCCAGAGCTCCCTCCTGCTGCTCCTCCAGGAAAATCCAGGCCAGGCCTGGGGCTGGGAACAGGAAAGCCGGACCCCCAATGCCCCCAGGGTCCAGAGCCCCAGAAGAGGGCTCCACGTTCCTTAGAACCTGCAGTGGTCCCTTTCTGGTCTGGTAGAGAGAACAGTGGGGTCCTCCCCCAGCCCTAGAGAAGAAGGAGGCTTCCAGAAACGGGGGCTGCATTTTCTGCACTGAATATGAGGCTCTGTGGGTTGGAGAAATAAAGGGCAGTAGTGGGCCAGGGGGGTAAATCATTTGAATGAGGGCTGTCCTAGGAAATGCCAGGCATGCGTCCCAGGATGAGAGGTCAGGCTGGACCACAAGGGCGAGGGGAGGGGCAGGGCGGGGGAGTGGGCTCAGCATCTGGCTCCTTACCACTTGCCCACCACACCCACACACTCACACACACATACTTATATATACGCACCCACAGAGATAGTCAGATACTTATGTACACACTCCCACACTCAAACACACATACACTCACACGCTTACATACACACACCCACATGTATATACACTCAGGCACTGTGGCACACTCATCCAGGCATACACACACATACACACTCGTGCTTCGGGCGGTTGGGACCCAGCTGGGTAGGACAAAGCCCTCCGGGAGGATGGTTTGGCTGGGAGCTGCTAAGGGGTGGGTGAGCAGATGCCCGGGACTGAGTGGGGAGCCCAGGATTGGGCTGGTGCTGGGGGCCACTGTGCAGCTCCCAGGCCAGAACTGAGAGCGAAGTGGGCACAGCTCCTCCCCCTCCCAGGCTTGCCTCTGGCCAGGCCAGCCTCCATTCCCGGCATTGTCTTGGGCACCCCGGGCAGGGTTCCCAGGCTCAGCTGAACTGAGGGCCTGGCCAAATAGCCCTCCTCTCCCCTCCCATTCCCTTCTCTCTTGAGAGGAAGGGCTGTGCGGGGAAGTCGGGGAGACAGAGGCTTCCTGAACCACTGGTCTCTCATCCCCTAGCCCACACAGGCGGCCTGCAGATGAGCTCAGGTATGAC
>SJXQ01003895.1:86774-107100 GCA_006408695.1 Aepyceros melampus | reverse complement strand
GCCCCAGCCCTGGCTCCAGCTCCAGGGTGCTCTCCTCCCCTCCAGCTCACTCATCACTACCAGTGTCTCCACTCTCCCAGGTCTGAAGCTGAAGCCCTCCTCTCTGCTCTTGCAGCCCTGCAGCCCTCCTCCCCTGGCATGGATCAGTGTGCTGGGCTGAGCTATTTGCTCCCCAGGCTGCCCAGCTAAACCAGGAGCTCCAAAAGGGAAGGGACACAGTCTGTGCTACTCACCACTAAGTCCTCAACTCAGAGCATAGCCCTCGGCACAGAGGAGGCACTGGATACACGCAAATGACTGAACGAATAAGTGAATGAATGAATGAATGGTCTTTAGGGCCTTTAACCTACCAGCCTTCAAGGCAGTGATGATGCACGCCTCTTCGGTTCTCCCCCACTCAAACGCAGACCCCCACCCTCTGGGAGGGATCTTCTGCCTAGCCCCCTCCTCTACCCCAAGCCCCACACCCTTCGAGGCTCAGCTCCCGGCAGGAGCCCCACTCCAGGAAGTCCCCTGACCGCCTTCTCTCCCGCTCCAAGGATTCACCTGCTCCAAACTCCGTAAAGCCCTCTGCTTGGAGTGCTCTCGCATTTCCGACATGCCCTTTTCAGGGGGTTCACTGTCACCTCCAGGACTGCTGGATTCCCCTGGAGAGGCAGGCCCTGGCAGACAGTACCAACACATGGCACGTGGGCTACACGGAGAGGCAGGCCCTGGGCTGTGTCCCCTACAAAGGTGGGTGATCCTGGCCAGAACTGGGGGAAAGGGAGCAGGGCTCAGGGGGTCAGGGGCTTGACCTTTTCCTTCATCACCCCCAAACCCTACTCCAGGACCTAGAAAACAAACATCAGAGAAGGAAGCTCCAAGTGTGGGAGGCAGAGGGGGTATCAACCAAGCAGGTGGGATTCAAAAGAGGAAAGAGCTAAGATTGGGGCATCAGAAACCAGACTCCCAGGCCTGGGGCAGAAACCCAGAGGAGCCAGAGAGGAACCTGGCAGGAGAGGAAATGCAAATGGAGGCTTCTCCCCCAGCTCCCCGGCTGTTGCTCAGCTTGGCTGTTGCTCAGCTTGGGGGTGGTGGCACTTCTAGGAAGACGAAGGGCATATTGTAAGGGCAGAGCCTGGTATGCACTCACCCCACGCCCCCAGCACTCTGCCTGCCCTCCCATGCCTCCATTCAAGTCACCAATGTTCTCAGGAGGAGGTGAGATGCCCACCTCCTACAGGCTAGGTGGGTGGAAGCAGGCTGGAAGTGCTGCAGAACCAGTGCTGGTCTGGCCAGTGAGTGGCATGAGGGATCCTTGCACCAACACCTTCATCTGTGACACACACACACTTACAGACCTGCCAAGCCCTGAAGACAAGGCAGAGGCCACCTGACAAGAGAGGACTTGAGGATGGGGCTCAAGAAGGCGGTTTGGTTCCCATGCGCAGGCGCCCATGGGATGGGGACTTAGACTCCCCATGGTCCTGCCATCACCCCCTGAATAACTTTGGCTGAGTTTCCTCTTTCTACCTTTATTGTTTATTTGTTTTAATGTGGGCCATTTTTAAAGCTTTTATTGAATTTGTTACTATATTGCTTCTGTTCTTTTAATAATATTTATTGTTTTTATTTATTTGACTGTGCCAGGCCTCAGTTGCAGCATGTGGGACCTAGTTCCCTGACCCAAGGATCGAACTCGGGTACCCTGCATTGGGAGCACAGAGTCTTAGCCACTGGACCACCAGGCAAGTCCCCTATTGCTTTTATGTTTTGGGTTTTTTGACTGCAAGGTATGTGGGATCCTAGCTTCCCTACAAGGGATGGACTCCTCATCCCCTGCATTGAAAGGTGAAGTTGTAACCCCTGGACCATCAGTGAAGTCCCTCCTCTGTCTTTAAAGGTGAGGTGATCATCTCTGCTCAAACCGCCTCCTAGGGCCGCCATGTGATCAGACAAGGTGGACACAAGAAGATGCTCAGTGGACTTTACAGTCTACTAAAGGGTTCTCATTAACATTCTTAACATTCTCATTGTTATCATCATCTGGAGAAGCTGACCCTACCATATGGTTTAAGTACAGCAACTTCATCTCCCTGCAGGATGCCCTCCCTCAGCAACCCTCTGTGACTCCCCATTGCCTAGAGGAGAAAAGCCATATTCTATGGTCTGGTCATTCAACTGGCTTAAGCCAACTTTCTATTATAAGTGAGTCCCTCTGGTCCTTTCAGAGTTCCACCAACAGTTTTTTGCTTTCCCACCTCCATACTTTGTCATGTTGTTCCTCCCTCCTGGAATGCCCTTCCCTGTTGCTCCCTATCGTATTTAGCTCCACCTTTTTTTTGGCTGCACTGGGTCTTAGTTGTGGCACAAGGGATCTTTAGTTTCAGCATGTGGGATCTAGTTCTCTGACCGGGGATCAAACCCAGGGCCCTTGCATTGGGAGCTTGGAGTCTTAGCCATCGGACCACCAAGGAAGTCCCTAGTTCCATCCTTCTAGACCAAACTGTGACACCAACTCTCTCATGAAGACTTTTCCTCAGTGAAGCCAGAAGTGATCTTTCTCCCTCCCTGGAAGTGCTCTGGTTTACACCAAATGCCACAGACAGTTCCTGGCGCAGAGCTGGTACTCATGACATGGAAGCTGTAATGACTACACCCTGAGTGTTAAACACTCTACATTCATAGGCTCATTTACTCCTCACCACAGCTCATGGTTGTGGTACTGTCAGCACCCCCATTTTACAGAGGGAGAAATCAAGGCATAAGATGCTAAGTGCCTCGCCCAAGTGAGCATCAGACCAGGGTTTAAACCTGGCAGATCGACGTCAGGGCCCATGACAGGCCCCTCAGCACCATGGGGGCAGAGACACATCTGCCCGCTCATCTCTGTCACCCGCCTCTCCAACCCAGGACCTGGCTCAGAGCAGGTACTTAGTAAAAGTGTGATGGTTGCCATGCTCAAGCCTCTGGACATGCTCACCTCCCCGTGCTGGGGGCCCCTCTAGTGTGAGGCCCACAGGCTGACTCAGAGGAGTTTCAGGGATTGTGGCCCAAAAGTCCCATTGGTCTATAAGTTGACTCTGTCCTTGGGGGTCACAGTGCTGGACCGGGATTAAAAGAGATGGGCCGTAGCCCTTCACCTGACCAGTGGCATGTTTGCTGATCACTCTGGCCTCTGGTGGAGGTCGTGATGAATACCCCCACTGTGGTACTGACACGGTGTGGGGAGGTCGCAGAGCAGGGTAAGGAGGGAAGCAGGCAAAAACAGCGAAGTCCAAGTGTAATGGACTCTGGGGACCACCGAGCCCCACTGTTCACACCCATTTAACGGATGAGGACATTAAGGCTCAGGAGTCAGAATGAGGCCGGAAAGTGAGGAGCGTGGCAAAGGCTGACAAAGGCATCAGCCTTCCTGGGCCTTTCCTCCTCAGCCTGTGTGTGGCCTGGCCCCCTTCCTCCCCGTGAAGAGCGTGATGATTAATGCCCAGCAGTCCAATCACCAAGAGGCCTGACCTTTCCGGTGATCCCAACAGGGGCAGCGATGCCCGCAGTCCACTCTGCCGGTCCCTGTGCCTGGCCAGCGGCCGCCCCAACAAAAACCCTGGGAGAGTCACTGGGAGAAGGCCAGCCGCTAATTGTAGAAAATAAATCAGGGAAATCTAAACCCCACAGCTGAAGAGGGGCCAGCTGCACGTAGCCTTGTATCCTTCTGTGCTCTTGCTCACCAGCTCTAATTGTTAATTGGAAGCTGTGAGTTACATAAGTTCCGTGGATACCAAAGAAGGAGTTGAACAAGCTCTTGAAAAGAACCCATGGGCTGAGTGGTTTTCAAGATGAGAAGGGGGTCTGTCTCAGAGCAGGCAGCCTGTGGAGGACAGCTGACCTTGAGGGTGTGACAAAGACAAAACTGTCCACTGGTGACAGCCTTCTGGGCCTGCAGGCTCATCACTCCTGGGTTTTTATAGCACGCAGACGGATGCTCAAGTTGCAGTTCTTCACAAAATCACACAGAAAGTCATAAGGTGGAGGTCGTGATGAATCCCCCCACTGTGGTACTGACAGGGTGCCATTACATTGGTTTCTCGGTTTAATACGAAGACAGGACTTCCCTCTCCCATCTCTGACCCAGAGCTAAAGAAGGGTAGGGCTGTGTCTCCCCTCAGACTGGGGCTCCCTGAGGCGGGGCTGTGTCCCCTCAGACTGAGGCTCCCTGAGGCGGGGCTGTGTCCCCTCAGACTGGGGCTCCCTGAGGCGGGGCTGTGTCTCCCCTCAGACTGGGGCTCCCTGAGGCGGGGCTGTGTCTCCCCTCAGGCTGGGGCTCCCTGAGGCGGGGCTGTGTCCCTCCTCAGAGTGGGACTTCCTGAGGCAGGGCTGTCTCCCCTCAGACTGGGGCTCCCTGAGGCAGGGCTGTGTCTCCCCTCAGACTGGGGCTCCCTGAGGCAGGGCTGTGTCTCCCCTCAGACTGGGGCTCCCTGAGGCGGGGCTGTGTCTCCCCTCAGACTGGGGCTCCCTGAGGCGGGGCTGTGTCTCCCCTCAGGCTGGGGCTCCCTGAGGCGGGGCTGTGTCCCCTCAGACTGGGGATCCCTGAGGCAGGACTGTGTCCCCTCAGACTGGGGCTCCCTGAGGGCAGGGCTGTGAGCTGGGGCTGAGCTGCATCTTCCCCATACAGCTAAGGTCTCCCTGCAAACAGGGACTCTGTTGTTTCTTTCTCTTTCTTGTTCTTTCTCTAAGGGCTCCTGAGGCAAGGGCAGGGGCTCTCCCCGACTCCCACCAACCTGGGTTGAAGAAACAGAGACCTGGAGCCACCTGTCATGGTGGGACAATCTCAGGACACACCCTGGTGATGGGGTGGGGAAGGGTTAAGAAAATTCGCAGGGCCACCTTTCTCATGGGCCGCCCTCCCCCTCCTGCCGGCTGCCAGGGCTTGCCTTGGCCTCTGATGGGTTCCAGCTGACTGCTGGGCCTCCTCCATCCTGCCCCTCGGGCTGCCGTGTCCTGTAATGACCCCACCTGGGTACCCTTAGCCACCGAGGCCGGGAGGACTGGCATCAAGATGGAGCGGCATGGCGGGAGGGAGGGGCCCCCTGCCTCGAGGAGAAAGCAGAGTGCAGGAGGGCTGCAGGAGGGGGCTGGGGGGTGTGTGACTCCCTCTGTTGCCCGGAGACCCAGAGCAGGGTGATGGGGACCGCCCTGCCCACATAGGCCAGTTCTGCTGCTGCTACCTCCCCGGGAGGAGAGGCCACCACAGTGCCTACAGCCTGGGTAACAGCCCATGACCCCCCAGCCCCGCCTCATCCATGAGTCATTCCCGGGAGCCTGTATGAGCAGAAGCAGTCACCCTTCGCCACAGCCAGAGGACAGCAGGGAACATCCTGCGGGACTGGCCAGGCGCAGGTGTTCAGTGCAGAAATGGCAGCCTGGTCTAGATGAGGCTGAGTCTTGGATCTTGAAAAAACCCAATTCCCATCTCCTGCCTGGAGAAGGTGATGGCACCCCACTCCAGTACTCTTACCTGGAAAATCCCATGGACAGAGGAGCCTGGTAGGCTGCGGTCCATGGGGTTGCGAAGAGTCAGACACAACTGAGCGACTTCCCTTTCACTTTTCACTTTCATGCATTGGAAAAGGAAATGGCAACCCACTCCATTGTTCTTACCTGGAGAATCCCAGGGAAGGGGGAGCCTGGTGGGCTGCCGTCTATGGGGTCACACAGAGTCAGACACGACTGAAGTGACTTAGCAGTAGCAGCATCTCCTGCCCCACCCACGTTCCTTTCTGCATTTCTCACTCATACCTTTGTCTCTGGCCCAGACCTCCTCTCAGCATCTTCGAGCCTTTGGGGGCTCATCTCAAATGTCACCTCTCCTAGGAAGACCCCTTGCGCTTCTGGGTCTGTTCTTTGTACACCCTTGAGGCACCACACACATCCTTTTATCTGCTGTCCATGTCTCTTCTTTGTCTAGAGAAGTTACCACAAAGGATTCTGTGCCTGTCGATATTCCCAGCACCCAGCAGAGTGCCTGGCACATGTAGGGCTCACGGAAGTGTTTCCAAAGATGGATCCAGCCAGGAGTTAAATAAATCACCTAAACCATAACAACCAGTATCTGCTGGTCCCTGCTGCTTCCAAAGTCCCACCAACCATCCCCAGGCTGACCTATGGGAGTTCTCACTAGGTGCAATGACCTGGCGCCAAAACTGACCCTGCCCTGTTATCACCCGTAAATGGCACATTGATGTGCCTAAGCGCTTTAGGAGCCAAAGCTAAACAGTGGTCTATGGTAAAGAGCAGAGAGGGTATCTCCCTGTCCCATTCCCCTAGAAGAGAATCTCTAAACAGCCCTGCTTGTGCCTAGCATCTCACAGAAGTTTAGGATTCCGTGTGCAGTGGAAATGGTGAACAGGCTGTCAATGTCCACTTCATCTTCTGCTAGGCACCTTCTGAGACAGGAAGAGTTAAAAACAACAGCAGAAGGGGAAAAAAAAAAACACAACAACAACAACTCCATTTCTCAGTGTTTCCTGTTGTTAGGATTCAGGATGTAATCCTGACTCAATCAGTCTCACTTTCGTGAAATTTGCAAGTCTGTGTTTCTGCAGCTCCTGATGCATTCTGGGATTCAGGGGCGGGGTGCAATTTGTGTTGTTGGTGTTGTTGTTTTGCTTCTGTGCTGGCAGAGGGGGTCAAGAGCTCTAGTAGCTCTAGGGCACGCATCTCCTGTGTGGATCACAGCAGGTGCAGTGTGGAGTCGGCAACAGCAGCTGTTTCCGGACCATGGTACTGTCTGTGGTTCTGGAGCTGGTGCTCTCGTGATTACCAAAGAGGCAACAGCTCCCTTGGTGGCCCAGTTCTGCAATGTGGCTTTGAGAATTGCTCCTGAAGGCTCAACTCTGAATCTATGTCTTTGCCCTCCCAATAGTTCTATAGCTGTTTTGTTAACCCCTTCCATTTTGAGTTCACCAGAGTGGATTCTGTTTTCTGCAATGGAATCCTGATGGATAGCGCTTTGTATTCTGCTGCCAGCTCTCACTCCTGCTCTGTCTCTCAGACCCAGAATTCGTCTACCAGAGAGCTGGATCAGAGCATATCCAGTGACGATCACCCACTCGGCTTAGAACTGCCCTTACTTGCCCTTCAACAGTGAAGCATTGTCACTTGGCCAAGATTGTCTCCGAACTATCTCTTCCCTTTTATGAGTTTTTCTTCTTGGAGTTTCCTTAGACCCTTGTGCATGTCTGCATCCCAGTCCAGGATGGTAAATCGATTTTCATTTCATCCATCAACTCTGCTCATTTAGTAGTGATTACCTGGACCCAATGCATGAGGCTGCTTCTGGACTTAGAAGGAAAGAGCACTGTGATCAACTAGTGATGCCTGCTGTAGTACAGAAATAGACACTGACAACGTGCATGCCGTATAATTGCCACATATTTGGGAGAGAAGTGAATGACGGTGCCTTCCGTTTAAGCCAGTGTAGGATCTGTCCAGTCATGAACTCCCCAAGAGGCTCTCTGGCCCCAAGACCACTTCACAGGTTCCTGACACTACCCATCGATTACCCCAACTCAGATTTTGATCACAGACGCATTTTACCATTTATTCCTAATGCTTCTGATTCCTATCTCAACTTGATCCCTCTCCAATTTACATTCCCAACTCTGCCCTCCAGCATTCACATGGACTCTCATGCTCATCAGAGTTCTGACCTCAGGAAAGAGCTGGAGCTGAAATGGGCTTACTCCTTGAACTACAGTAAAGTCCATACTCTCCAGGAAGATCCTTGACCTCTAAGCTCCCCAAAAGCCCTCCCTCACTCGTCTCTGTGTCCAGTCAGTGCCAGGCCCTCAGGAAGTGTTCCATAAACCCATGGATCAGTGAAAGAATATGAGGATTGCCCAGAATGACCTCACCAACCACTGGCTTCCCTTTTCCCATCCTTCTCCTGCCCATTTCTGTACTCAGAAACTTTTGCTGACGTTGACCTATAGCCTCCCCAATCTCCAGGAAGTTCCTACACAACGGGGTGCCCCGCATCCCCTCTGAGTCACTGCTGAACCCACATCCAGTCTGCTGCAGAGCCAGCTACTATGAGACAGAAAATTGTGCCCTTTAGAGGGCTCCCAGGTTCCCCTGTGAGGGAGGGGAGATACCCTGGGCACAGCAGAGGTCCAGGTGGGTGGTAAGTCATTTTTCAGGGAAGAAAATCAGCCCAGAGCCCACCCCACAGCATCCCCACTCTGGGCTCTTGCTCACCACTAAAGGGAACAGATGGTGTGGTTAATTGGGGTGTCATAGTGGGCTCCAGCCCTCTTTAAGGTCCGGGTAGGGGTCATAGAGCCCCTGGGGACTGAGGGAGCCATGGACACAGGCCACAGGCTGGAGCCTGACGGGAGACTCTTGCCTATCCCTGATCACTGGGTTCTGATCCGAGGCAGCCAAGGGTAGGCAGAGCCCAGGACAGCTCCTGGTGGGGTTCCGATGCTCACAGCTAGAAAAAGTGGACACAACCTGGGAGCAGGGGAAGGAAAAGTAGGATGCAGGCAGAAGAGCAGAGACACCAGAGGAGAGTGGACAGGGCCTGCTGGAGTCTAAGAGACTTCCAGAAGTACAGCTGAGGCCTGCCTCACCCAAACAGAGCACCAGAACCCCAGGCACACAGTCCAGCTCCAGAACTCCCCAAGAGGAACATGAATGAAAAAACAAGTCCTTCCCTCTCCCTAGAAAGCCCTGTGCCAGAGAAGCAGTGCTTAAAAGCCAGGCTGCCTGGTCAGCCCTGCCAATGTGACTCTGGGCAGCTTCCTTAAAATCCCTCTGTGCCTCAACTTCCCCATCTGTTGCTGCTGCTAAGTCACTTCAGTCGTGTCCGACTCTGTGCGACCCCATGGACTGCAGCCAACCAGGCTCCTCCATCCATGGGATTTTCCAGGCAAAAGTACTAGAGTGGGGTGCCATCGCCTTCTAATTAGTGACCTAATTAGTGACCTGTTGCTTCTGCTGCTGCTAAGCCGCTTCAGTCGTGTCTGACTCTGTGCAACCCATAGACGGCAGCCCACCAGGCTCCTCCATCCCTGGGATTCTCCATGCAAGAACACTGGAGTGGTTGCCATTTCCTTCTCCAATGCATGAAAGTGAAAAGTGAAAGTGAAGTCGCTCAGTCATTGACTCAGCGACCCCATGGACTGCAGCCTACCAGGCTCCTCTGTCCATGGGATTTTCCAGGCAAGAGTACTGAAGTGGGGTGCCATCACCTTCTCCACTTGACCTAGGTTATTGTTTTTAATAATAACTCTTTGAGTGGGACCCAAGAGTCTATATTCATTCCTTTATTTAGAGGATACTTTTTTATTTTTTATTTTTTTATTTTTGGCTGTGCTGGGTCTTCATCACTTTGCGTGGACTTTCTCCAGTTGCACCGAGCAAGGGCTGCTCTCTAGTTGGAGTCCCCAGGCTTCTTGCTGCAGAGGCTTCTCTTGTTGTAGAGCGTGGTCTCTAGGCATGCAGGCTCAGTAGGTGTATGCATGCCCAGCCACTCAGTCGTGTCCAACTCTTTACAACCCCATGGACTGTAGCCTGCCAGGCTCTTCTATCCATGGGATTCTCCAGGCAGGAATACTGGATTGGGATGCCATTTCCCACTTCAGGGGATCTTCCCCACCCAGGGAGTGAACTCACGTCTCTTGCATCTCCTGCACTGGCAGGTGGATTCTTATCCACTGCACCACCACGGAGTCCAGTCTGTATTTTTAAATACAATAGCTGCCCTTGACTTTGGACCTCCTACTACCCAGTGCAGCCCCCATCTCAGACAACAGGGACCCTTGCAGGAGGGAAATCAAGACAGAGCCCTGTCAGTGTGCACTGGTTATTTCTGGAGGCATGGAAAGAGCCTCTCTGTCTCTGAGCCCCCTTTTATACATTGGATCCTTCACTGTTTGTCTCCTGAAACCAGGGCCCAAACAGGCAGAGTCAGGCAACAGAGGGCAAGAAAACATCTCCAACAATGTCTTAGAGGGGGATCCAAAGCATGGAGCAAGAGGAGCAGCAGGGTCCACAGGGCCAGCCCCTCTGTCCCCTGCAGGGGGCAAGTGGAACACAGAAGGACTGACACCCTGGGCAGCGCCGGGACCCCATCAGCTGGGGTGGAGGACCAGATTCCCTGAGACCAGCCCCTCTGTCTCCCGACTCCGACATCTCCCCCAAACACCCCCAGACCTGATGGGAGTGCCGCCCCAGGCTCCCTGTGCTGCGGGGGCAGCAGACACTGGTCCTCAGTAAGGAGTGGAGACGGATCAGCACACATCACATCACGCTTGGCACAGCCCCCATTGGTGGGCACTGTGCCACCGTGTCAGCCAGCCATCTCCCTGCAGAACCCTCTTTGGTGGGGGCAGACTCCCAGGGGGGATCTGCGCCCGCCGGGAATGGCCCAGGCCCCCAGAAGCTCCCTAATCCCCACCCCCTCACCCCCAGACCCTGCCCTCCCTGGGTCCAGTTTGTAATTCTTTTTTATTTGTGTGACTGTGTGCTTTCAGTCTCTCCTCCAGGCTCTGGGAGAGCAGGACTGAGTCTGTAAGGTTCACCTACAGAGGGCCTGGCACATTTGTCAAAAGAATGAATGACTTGAACGAAAGCTCCAATTTCCTGCTCACACCCTTGCTCCTAGCACAGAACCTGTAGGGGTGCCCAGACTTGGCAGGATGGAGCCAACCTTGCCAGAACTAGGAGCCCATAGTCCACACCAGAGCAATCCCAGGGCCGTTAACCAAGGAAGACTTCCTAGTGGAGGTGAGAGGGAAGTTGGAGGGGAGCGGGGGCGGGGTTCTGGCTCACATCTGCTCTTCCTGTTCATCACCTATTTCCGGTGGGAAGCCCCAGAGGCTGGAGGTCATGTCTGGGTCTCAGGGCCATCCCCAGCACACCCCCCTGAAGCCGCACGTGGCCTGCCTCACAGTCGGATGCCAGCTGTGACTCACGGCTCAGAAGCCTTCCTCTTAGCCAGAGATTGGGGAGCAGAGATTACAGTAACGTTACTAACCTCATGTCGTGCCTGTGACCGCAGTGCTTACGCTCAGAGTGCCTCCCCCGACCCCGAGGGCAGAGCAGTGACCTCACCCTCCTGGGTCAACAGCAAGTGAAGACAATCTTCCCAGAGGCAGGGGGATGGCCTGGATGACCCTGGTCTGCCTGAGAAGTCCAGAGTCTTGCCCCTTCTCCTCAGAGTTGGTTACACACCTTCCCTCTCCCTGCTCCCCACAGCAGTCTGTCGGGGCCGGGGCTCGGCCAAGGTGGGCAGGAGCAGGAGAGGGGAAGTGCCAGAGGGTGCCCTGTGCTTGCCCTTCCTCACCCTCTGGGTCTAGGACACACACGCTGGAGAAAGTGGCGTCTGAGGATGTGGCTGCGGTGGCCAGCTCCTGGCGCCAGCAGAAATCCCCAAGCCCATCAGCAGACTCTGTTCAGACACGTCCGCTGACCATGGCACTGAGTAAATGCTGAGGAGACACCTGCGGACTGATGTCACAGCCTGCCTGCCCTCTCCTCCCAGACAAGCCCTCCCGGAGCCCAGACCGTTCCAGTTCCTCCTGGCAGACCGTGAGAGGGCCCAGGGCAGGCATTCCTCTGGGGAAGGTTCTGTGGGAAAGGAATGCAGAGGAACTGAGCTCAGAACCCAGATGGGTGCTCTTAGGAAAGTTACCCAACCTCTCTGGGCCTCAATTTCTCCAACTGTAAAACGGGACTAAGACGAGTTGCCTCCCGGGTGGCATTGAGAGTGAGTGCGCTGGCCTGGCAATGGATGGACATAGGTCCATGGCAGCCAGTCTTGCTGCCCTTACCTACTCCAGGCAGGAAATGCCAGGTCTTAGGAAGAACCGAGGCTTCAGGGAAGGGAGCGAAGCAGAGCTGTTTGAGAAAGGGAGTTAGGAAGGCCTCACCCACCCTCTGCCAGCTGCAGACTGAAGGTACCAAGGGCCTGGTGGCAGACTGTCTCCCAACCTCCATTCATCCCTCCTTCCCCAGTTGCCAGCAAGACCCCCATGGGAATGACTGTATGGTCCAGCTTCCCTTGGGCCACAGTGGGGCTGGAGGACTGACCTGTGGCCAGCGGCATAGAAGCCGTGTATGTAATTTCCAGGAAGTTTCCCTTAAAGGGAAGGGGCAGGCCCTTCTCACTCTTTTCTTCCTCCTTCCCTCTGGCTGGAGCTCCAGTGACTGGAGTGACCTTGGAAAATGAAATGACACCCAGCAGATCAATAAGCTAGAAGCAGCCTGGATCCATGATAGCACATAGGTGGCAAGACCACCTTCAAGTACAGGAGCAAAAAAAAAAAAAAAAAGCACATCTCTCTTCTCAAACTTAAGTCTGATAGGCCCCTCTGCGGTGGGATCACCTCAGACTCCTGTGTGCCGGAGGGAGGGGGGACGGAAGGGGTGCCTGAGGAGAGAGGAGTCACCTAAGGGTGTGACATCCCCTTAAGGAGCACTTCCTTCTGTGGGAGCGGCAAGGCCAGGAGGAGCCTTGGTGGGAGGATTTATCTCCAAGAAGAGGTGAGAATGGATGGATGGAAAAAGAGAAGGAAGGAAAGATCAGATAAGTGGGTGCACTGAAGAGAGATATCCAGAAAGAGGGAAATACTCTGGGAAGATAAGATGCTTTGGGTTTCAGCCAGCCAGGCTTGGGTGGAGGGAGGCAGGATGGCCAGCCTGACCCACTGTTCATGTCTAATTCTGTTTTTCCATCTGTGCTTCGGGAATGGCTCTTACTTCCTCACTACTCAAGGGCAACAAGCGGTGACTTTTTAATTTTTTTTTAAGATGGTGGTGTCAGTGTGGCACTGTGCCAACACAGCCCAGAGCCCATCGATGTTCTGGGATTCCCCACCTGGAAAGCAGGGATCACACTGGAGCCTACGCATCTGGGTGTCGTGGGGATTCAAGGAGCCGACTCCGCAATGTGCCTCCCCAGCACCTGGCGCAGTTCAGCTCACAGGAAATCCTAGGAGATCATTACAGCCGCTCATGAAATCCTACCCTGGGATGTGAGGGACAGAGCTGCCACTGGGTGACCTGTGGTGTGAGTCTAGAGAGAGACCTGACTGGTCTCCTCAACCCACAGCAACAGCTCCAGCCCTCAGGGACCTAAAAATCAAGGAACGTTAATGCCCTGGGAGAGCCACCCTCCCACCTCATCAGGCCCCGCGGACATAAGCAGGGATGGAGGGAGCAGGGAGACTCAGATGCGTGGGGACAGCCACGGCATAGCCCGCAGTCCCACCGCAGTGAGAGCAGACCCTCAGCAGGTCCACGTGTGGTCACAAGAAGCTGGTGAGACACCACTCAGGGCACAGAGGCCACACGGAGGGTGAACACAGGCCTGAGGGAGGGGAAAGGCATTGGTCTGTCCTGCCTGGAGAGGGGTAAGCCGGGGGTCCACCTTGATGCCAGCCTCAGTGGGTCCACGAGCTGATTTCACAGGGATGCCTTTCCTTAAACTCCCCAGGAAAACCCCAGAGCTTACAATCTGAGCGAGACTGCTGTTCAGGGTAAGAAGGGACTTTATTTACCAGGGGAACTGGGGGCTATCTTATCTCCTTGGAGCAGCAAACAAGAAAAAACGATCTTACAAAATAGTCACCGGGATTCCAGGTGGCCTAAGGGAGAACTCTGACTGTCCATGAGATGAGCCCTGATGTGGAGGGAGCTATGGACAGTCAGGAATGAAAGGGTCCTGCACAGGACCTTTAGGCAGAAGCTCCAGCCAGCATCTGAGTCCCCAGGTCTCCGCTCCCACCTCTGCAAAAACACACAAGGTGATGATTTGGGAATCATCGGGTTTAGGAATCAGAGACGTGAGTTTAAAGCTCTGGTGGCTCAGACAGTAAAGAATCTGCTTGCAATGTAGGAGATGCAGGTTCAATCCCTGGGTCAGGAAGATCCCCTGGAGAAGGGCATGCAACACACTCCAGTATTCTTGCCTGGAGAATTCCACGGACAGAGGAACCTAGTGGGCTACAGTCCATGGGGTTGAAGAGTTGGACATGATTGAGGTACTAACACTTTGGATAAAGTTACTTAATTGCTCTGTGCCTTTGTTTTTTCTTCAATTTAAAAATAAATAAATAAATAACCCAGATCTGGGTTCAGAGGGCCACTGGGAAGATTAATTCAGTGGGTGGCAGCTGAAACCAGGCACCCAGGACAAGCTCCATAATTATCTCTTGTGGGCCTCTCGCTGCTATTCTCCTGTCTGGGCAGAGATCAGACTGCAAGGGTCCCTTGGAGTTATTTTCCAGTTTAGAATTCCTTGATTTCCACCACCCTGCAGTTCCTGATTTCTGACTCTGAGATCTGAAGACCAAGAAAGACATGTCTGCACAGCTCTGCTCTATGCAGCACGTAACAGTCCAGCCTGCAACCCACATCATTTTCCTGCCAGAAGTGGGGTTCACCCTGCCCATCATGTGTCCCCCAGCCCCATGGCAGCCCCGTGGCCCTAGGTGGCCCTGCCAGCGGTCTTTGAGCCCTGCACCATGCCCTCACCTGGAGTCGAGGCAGCACGAGCCCCTCTGGCTGACTTCCTCACACCTATAGTCCCCTGACAATGTCACATGCTGTGGAAGTTGGCAGGCCCAGAGGGACCACAGATGCCAACACAAACACCATTCCTATGGAGGCAGAAGAGCCCGTAGGGGTTATTTTTAACCTGTTGATCAGAGGCCACAGCTCTGGCCCTGGGAGGCCCAGAGCTGCCGGTTCTCAGGGGGAAGTGAATTGTCAGGCCTCTCCTCAATGACCCTCAAGGGCACTGGGTGGTGGAAACCCCAGCCCTCACCCCACTTGGACAGAGACAGGGAAAGGCAGACACAGCTCAGGACATGCCCCATCTTGTGTGCTGTTTCAACTGGGGCTGAGCTGAGCCAGGAAGAGCAAAGGTACACTGCAAATCACAGGATGTGACCTGGAGACAGGCCTCTCCTGTCCCTATCCTGCAGGTGACTGTAACCTGAGAAAGGAGGTCCAAGGTCACACCACTGGCCAGCACCAGCTCCCCACCCCCTGGTCCACCCGAAATCTGACGTGGACATCTCAGTAACTCTCCATGGCTGCGTCTGGGGATCGCCTTGTCCTGCCAGCCTGCCTGGTCTGTTCCACCTTGGTGGACCCAGGCCCTGACTCACCCTGCAAGGACTTCCCAGGTGCCCAAGCAGTGCCCCCTGGAGGACAACCGCAGCAGTGCCAGTGCAACGGGCAGCACCATGGTGGCTGGAGGCCCAGGCGAGGACGTGCGGGCCAGGGCGTGCCTGCGTGGGGGGAGCAGGACCAGAGCTTCTGCCAAGAGCCCGCTGCCGGCTGCTGCTGAGTCTGTGCTCGCCAGACAATGGACCCCACAGCCCAGCCTCCCGGCCTTGGCCCCTTGAGCTGGGCAGGCAGCTGCCGGCCGAAGCAGCCGCCTCCGCTGGCCCCTCACGTAGCCCACGTCCTGCCTGCTGGGTGGCCCTTATCACCGGGTACGTGCCAGGAGCCCACATGCCCACACTGTGCGGTGGGGAGAGGACTGGGAGCCCAGGACGGATGGAATTGGTAGGGAGTAAGGCTTTCGGCTTCCTCCTGCCTCTGGAAACTCCCAAGGAGGGCCCTGAGCAGGCCTGGAGTTCCCCTTGGGGAATGTCCCACCCTCAGAGAGACCTTAGCCCCATCTTGCCAGGTCCCAGCTCTCAACCACTCTTCTCTTGGACTGAGGGCACTGGGGTGGGGGAGAGGGAAAATGCTGACCTCTTCCTATGATTACTCTGGGTCAGCTCACAAAAACCAGTTACACCTCAATATAATAAGTACTTTTACACCATACCCACTGAGTACATGGGGCAACAGAAGCACAGAGAAGTTGAGCAACTTGTCCACAGCCACACAGCTAGCAGGTACAGAATCAGGATTCAAACCACGCAGGCTGAGGCAAGAGCCGAACCACATCCAGCAGAATACAATAGGAACAGGGACGAGACTGGGCAATGCTCAGCTTCCTACCCAGGGGAATGAGAGTTTGGGGATCTGACAGATAGGGGCTCAAGGCCGGAACTGCATGCTCTAAGCCAAGTGAAGATCCCCTCTAGGCCAATGTTTCCTCACCCATAAAATGGGCACAGTGATGAAGTACAGCAGCCTCACACAGAGGTGTTCGCCCTCACCTAGCAGAGCTCAGAGTATCCTTCCACCAAGTGGTTAGAATGTCCTCTGGAACATCTGGCTGGCTGAAGTCGCCATCCCACCCTCCCTCGGGCAAAACCCATGTTCCCTGGCACTGGATTCTGCTGCAAGCCACCAGCATGTCCAGCCAGGCAGCCCCAGTGGCATGGCTGGCTCAGCCCCAGCATCATCATCTAAACCACCAGGGCTAGGGGTGCTGCCTGTCTTCCTTCTCCCCAGGAAGACTATGAGTACCTGTCAGCGGCCTGAGGGTAGAGGCCATGCCACCCCCATCAGATCAGAGGGTCTGAAAGAAAGGTGCTTCCTCATCACAGACACCACAGACTGCTCCCTGAGAGCAGAGGCTGAGCAAACCATGCCATCCCACTACCAAGCTGGGGAAGATGCCTATTTGGGCCCTGTTCCATTTCCAGTCCACCACCCACCCAAGAGATGTGTGACCCTGAGCAGCTTCTCTGGGCCCATGGTCAAGCGGAGATGACATTTCCTAGCTGCATCCCAGGCGGGGATTCCCCGGTGGCTCAGCGGTGAGGAACCTGCCTGCAAAGTAGGAGAGACGGGTTCCATCCCTGAGTTGGGAAGATCCCCTGAAGGAGAGCATGGCAACCCACTCCAGTATTCTTGCCTGGAGAATTCCATGGCCAGAGGAACCTGGTGGGCTATAGTCCACAGGATGGCAAAGAGTTGGACACGACTGAAGCAACTGAGCATGCACACACACACTGCACCCCAGGCTAGTGAAGACGAAATGAAGCCACGTGTGTCTCTGTGTGTGTGACAAGTCCCCTCCTCATGATCTCGGCTGGTGGATTAGGATGACAGTGTGTGTGTGAGGCATGGAGGAGACTGTCCTGACTGGGAGGACCTGGAGGACAGGCATAGACGTCAGAGGAGGAAAGCAGAGGGATTTCCCCACGTGATGTGGGGCCTGAGGCTGCTCAGGCAGGGGAAGAAGGGCTGAGTCACCGGCCATGCCAGAGATGCTGGGAATCTGCTGCCTTCCCAGCCACTGAGAGTGAAATGACCACAGGAGACACCCAGAAGCCTCAAGGAATGAGGTGGTGGCCGGACAGGAAGGAAGGGAACAGCGGCTGACCCGAGTCCCCCAGGGAAATGAGAGGAAGCAGCCTGAGCAGGAGACGAAGCAGTTCTGACCTCACAGAGACCCCGGGGTGATGAGGACAGACAGGCCTGTCCTAGGGGAAGCTGAAGTCTGATGGGGAGAAAGAGGAAGTCTGCCTTCAGGGAACTCCCCGATCTGATGGGGAAGTGGTAAGGACGTCTGCCTCCAGGAGTTACAGTGTGACGGGAGACTCAGCCTCTGCTCCTGGGGACCTGCAGCTCTGGGCATCTATAGGGAGCACCCTCCTCGTTCTCCTTCAGAGCCTCTAATCTGAGCAACAAACGTGGGCTCTGCCCTCAGGGCGCTTTCTGCCTTAAGCACTCAGTCTTAAGCAAAGGTGTGCAGGCATAGGTGAATACCCGTGTGGAACCCCCTCAGAGACCACCTGCCTAATGCGGGGAGAAAACTCCTCACAGTAGAGACAGAATCCTCCATCAGCCCAGGGCAGGGGACCTTCCCCAGAAGTCCTCCTGAGTGCCTGGAACGTAGAGAGTGGAAACAGAAGTACCGCCACATCTGGTCTCGCGGTGGCTGGGCTCGCTGCCCTGAACAGCTGGGCCACATCTGGCTTCCAGACATCCACCTCTTGCTCAGTGATTCACTCCCGCCCCTCGTGTCTGCGGAGATGGGAGGACGTGGGCTTGGAGTGATATAAGCTTTCAAGCTCTCCCACGCGCATGCGCACGCCCGGTGTGCATAGAGAGGACCGCGGGGGCGGGGGAGGCGCGGGGGACGCCCTTCGTTTCCTACCTCTGACTCTCTGGTCCGCTCACACAGCCACTGCTGTCGGGGCGAAGGGGGTCTAGTCCACCCTTGAGTCACCATGACTCAGGCTCCCCGCCTGGAACCCTCACACTCAGCTTCACCGGTTTCACGCACGCACGGTGAGCCGGCTTGGAGTCAGCAGACAAGAGGCGTCCGGAGTTCCCGATGCCCCCCTCCCCAGGCCCTGACCCATCCTTTCTGGAGAAGAAAGCTCCAGGAAAGCAGAGGATCGGGCTAGGGAGGAAAAGGAACACGCCAGGGAGGGAGTAAGTACAGAGCACACAGCCTTTCCCTGTCAAGTGGGACACTGACAGAGCTGATCCACCCCCCACCCCAGACTGAGGTTCCCAAAGGGCAGGGCTATGTCTCCCCCTCAGACTTGGGTCCCTGAGGCAAGACAGTGTCTTTCCCATCAAAGTGGATCTGAACTGGATCTCATTTAGCTCTGTAACAGGTGACTCATGCGCCATCTACATCATTGGGATTTTCAGACTTAGTTGGAGGATTGGAGGTGGGAGGGAGAAACTTCCCAACAAAGCTGGCTCCTGAGGGAGGCCAGTTATACTCACTGGCAGGGGCTCCTGCAGACAGCAGCCTGCTCTCCGTACACCTACTCAGCTCTCTGGGTGGTCCCTCCCACTGTCTAGTCCCAGTCTCTCATGCTAAATCACCTGCTGGGCAGGGTGGACCCACAGGACACCTGCGGGACCTGGAGGGGGAGAGAGCAGGCATTCTTTGGCATCATACCCAGCCGTCCTCAGCCAGAGGAGAGTCTGCAGGTTCAGTTCCCCCTAGATCTGCAGTTGAGCCTGGGGCAGGGCAGATGAGCCTGTAGGCATCTGTGTGAGGCATCTGGGGAGGCTGGACCAGGCAGGCTTTTGCTCCATGAGTCCAAATCAGCAAAGGAAGTGGGTCTCAACTCCTATGAGCTCGTCCTTATTCTGCACACATCTCCCATAGATTAGAGGGGAGGCCTGCTACCCCCATGGTCACTGCAGCCGTGCCCTGCAGCAGAGACTTTTAGGAGTGAAGGAAGCAGGAAACAGGCTGGACGGGCCCTGGGAATCCCACTCCACTCTCTTAATCACCATTCCACACCAAGAGCAGGGCTCTCCCCAGCCTTCTTCTTCCATTTCCCCTTGTCACCTCCTCACCTCCCACGCCTCTTTCAGGGAAATGAACCATGAAACCATGCATCGCTGGGGCTGGTGAGGCCACAGTGGAAGCAAAGCTTCCAGGTGCTATTTGAAAGTCTCTACTCCCCATCTAGCACTGAGAATTGAGTCTCGCCATGGCTGAGGGCACCCTGAGCCAGCGACCCACTGGACTGAGGCCTGTGACTTTGCAGGGCAGAGTAGATCCACCCCTAGAGTGAGCTGGCCATACCTGAGACTGCCAGTGTCAGGGCGCCCCCCAACCCCCACCCCTTAGTGGGACTGTGAGCTCTGTGAAGTCAGAGACTGTCACCAGCTTCCTGAAAGTGAGTGAGTGAGTATCGGGCTCAGTCACGCCAACTCTGTGACCCTTTGGACTATAGCCTGCCAAATTGCTCAGTCCGTGGGATTTTTCAGACAAGAATACAGTAGTACATTGCCATTTCCTCCTCCAGGGGATCTGCCTGACCCAGGGATCAAACCCACATCCCCTGTGTCTCCTGCGTTGCAGATGGTTTCTTTACCTGCTGAGCCACCAGAGAAGCCCCTAGCTTCCTGAAAGGAGCATGCTAAATGAGGGCAGGATGAATGCAGACCCTAGGCTGGTCCTGGGAGGTGGGGGATTCTTGCAGAAAGTCTCCAATCAGAGTTCCCCTCATCATGTTTCCTGTCCTAGTCCTAGAGAACACATGGAAGCTCAGAAGAGTCTCCAGATCCTTTCCCCTCCACTTTGCTTTGCACTACCCCCTCAGTCTGATCAGGCTGGCTACAGGGCCTCCCCAACTCCGGTCCCCTCCTGAGCCACAGGTCCCCCTGCTTGGTTCCTGGCAGCTCCAGACTCCTGGCGCCTGGGGAAGGGAGAGTCTAGGATGCACAGGCAGGCCTGCATCTAGGCCAGATCGGGCCACCTGCAGAAGCCCCCAGAGCCTGGACCAGGAGCCCTGTTCCCCAAGCTGGCAGAAGGACAGACAGCAGCCCACGTGATGTCCTTTGCCTCTGGGTTCCAGCCAGTTGACTGGAGCCGGGTCCAGCTTGGCCCGTGTCCCCACCCCTCCCATCCCACCACCCCTCCCCATCATCCCTCTTTCCAATACAGTCC
>SJXQ01003895.1:55258-74165 GCA_006408695.1 Aepyceros melampus | reverse complement strand
GCCCTATAAAGAACCTGTTGAACTGTGATTTGCCATCAGCATGGGAAGGAGAATTCTGAAGGTAGACAAATGAATCTTTGCAGAACACCTTCCTGCAGAAATTAACAGCGCCCCCGCCCCCATCAAAAGCATCAGGCACTCTCCAAGTTCACCCCCTCCCAGAGAGGTGCCTGACTCTCCACCCAGCCCCTTGCCCTCTTTCTGCACTGCCTTCACTTCAAGCCTGAGCTGAGGGTGACACCTGGTGGCCATTCCTGTATCTGCAGGACACAGTGACACCACCCCCTCCCCAACAAGAGAGGTGTTGAGGTTCGAGAGTGAGGGAGCCATTCTTTCCAGCACCTCCTCTGTAACTCCCCGCTCCCTCTCAGGGCCCAGGGAACCTCAAGGATATCCACTACCCTACTCTACCTGAGAGTAGCTGGAGTTCTGAGGGCCGCGCCTGCTTGATGGATAAGATGATGGAGGCCTTTGCCCAGACCCTGGCCCCAGGCAGAAGGACAATGGCTACCCTTCCCCCAAGTGCTGCTGGGGCCTTGTAGGCATCATCTCCTTCTATTCTTATCACTGGGGCCTAGTATCACCAGGCACAGCAAGGTTAAGCCACTTGTTCTCAGTCACACAGCTCCTAAGGACCCAAATAATTAAGTGAGTGGGACACCCAGCAAGCCTCAGGCGGATGGAGGAGGCCAAGAGGAAGTGGCCCGCCCCGAGTTCCAACCCAGTCTTGCCCAACTGGTGAAGTTACCTCGCTCAAGGGCCTTTGGATGGCTCATCAGTCTCCCTGACAGTACCATGGGGCGTCAGGTAGAGTGGTGATTTTCAAACTGGCTGAATATGAGAGTCACCCGAGGAGGATTTTTTAAATACCAATGCTTGCTCCAGTCCTGGCTGATGAAATAAAAATCAGGAGGCGTGGGGCTGAGTATTTTTAAAGATCTTTCTAGATGATTCCATACTTGTGAATGCAGCCCTTGGGATTTCTCATCTCTCAACTTCACTGCCCTTAAAGGTCATCAGCTCCTCTTCCCTGAAGGACCAGCCCCTCCTCCCTGAGCATTCCCTGCACATCTTCCCTTGTCCACCCAGAACCCCAGGGCAAGCTGCCTCTCCATCCTTGGGGCCCCAGGGAGAAGACAGGCCACCAGCCCTTCCCAGAGGGGGCCCAGCAGGCTTGAGCCTCCTGAATCTCTGACCCCCGGCCTGGCCTCTGGAGTGGGAGGCAGGGAAGGCCACCGGGAGCTTAACCCCAACAGGATGAAGGCGCCATAATGAGGGTCAGGCGGTTGGCTCAGCCTGCGGAAATCCCCAGCTTAGTAGGGGTGGAGGGGCTTCAGCCCAGGAGGGGCATCAGGGCAGAAGTAAGGGGGCAGGGGAGCCCAGACACATGGAGACCCCAGGGCCCCTGACCCCTAACCACCTCCTGAGAGGGCCTACTAGAAGCTCAGCACAGTTTATCCCCGTTCCAGGGCTGCTGACCCTCAGGGAGGGAGGGAAGGGCTGACCAGCCCCCCAACCACAGCCAGAATCATTCCCCCAAACCCAGCCTTTGGCAGAAGGAGGAGGGCACTGATGGGAAAACGGAAAAAGGCTACGTGAGCGTTCCCAGGGCAACGCCGACTTCTCTCCAGCCTGTAATCCTCAGGCCTTGAGTGAGGGATCACTTTCCTCTGCGGAATGTAACACGGAGGGGACAAAACGGGGCAGAGGGACCTGGGGTGGGGGTGGGGGAACCAGGGAGTCAACTCTGCTGGGGGTCATTTCCAGCCCCCAGAAGGCCCTCCAGGAGACGACAGCACAAAGAGAGGAAGGATCGCCCCACCCTCCACTCAGCCCAGGGCACGAGGTCTGGGCCTGGGCTGCAGCTCCTAGCAGACCCCCACCCAGAGCTCTCACACTGACGGTCCCTTTGCTGACCACTCATTTGTAGGGGAGATAACAGGTTCTAAGAGGTTAGAACCAGCCAAGGGCAGGACTTAGTGACTGAAGAACGACAAAGACCACGTAGCATCAGAACCACACCTAAGAGCCCCAGTTTCCCTAGGGCAGCCCAGATGGGCTGGCGAGGACTGCGGCTCCAGAGTCCCCACACCCGTCACAGCTGGCACCCTCCTGCCCTGGAGGGTCATGGGCGGGGCATGGCAAGCAGAGGGGAGGGGCATGCTAGTTACCATAAACCTGGGATGGCTGGGACCAGGCGCGCTCACACGGAGATTCAACATAGATTCCTCCAGAAAGCCTTCCAGGCTGATCCACAGAGGACCGAAAGTCCCCCTCCCCACAGCCAGCCATGACCTCCCAAAGGGTGTTCCACTCCCTAGCCTCACCCTTGGCCCAGCACGTAGGTCCTGCATCAGCCTTTGGCTCTGCTCACTGGGAATTCTCCTTGACCTAGGAAACCCTAAGGGCAGGACTGTAGACAGAGTACTGTGCCCAGCACAGCACTAGCTGCTCAGGGGGTCTGGAGTGTGAAGCTCTTGGAAAGATGGGACAAGTCAGCTCAGGTCACAGAATCTGGAAAGAACCAACAATGGGAAGTGACCTCAAAAACCACCTGGTCCAACCGCTCCCCCACCCACCCACATAACCTCCCATCTGGGGGGTGACCTTCTGCCTCAACCCCTGCAGAATCAGCTATCAGCACTCATTCTTTCATTCATTCATTCACCCAATGGATTCACCCCAACAGCTTCTACATCTCAGGCGCCGAGGCAACCCAATTCATTTTCAAGGGCACGAGCTAAATCCTTAACAAGAGGAGCCAGGAATCCATCAGCCATTCTGGCTGGCCCTGGCACAGCACTAAGTAGAAATAGAAGATGCTGACCAGCAAACCCCAACAGACACATCTCTGTTGCACAGTGGTGTTTACACCTAGCACATCCTGGGTTTCATTTCACACTCAACAACCATCCCAGGTGCTGTGGGCCTTCTTGATGAGTGGAAGCTGAGTCTGAGTGGAAGAATGACTTTGCAGCTGGAAGAGAAGTGGAGCCAGGATGCAGCCTGGACAGCTGTACTCCTGGTCCAGCGCACGTACACACACACAGACACACACACACTGATAGCTGGGGTTTCATGTGAGAGATGGGTTTAGCCTCGGGGGCAAAGAAAATGTGATTTAAGCTCCTAACTATAAAATAATAACAGCGAAAGCAGGCCACAGGCCTGCTGGGTCCCAGACACGGCACTGTTTGTTAAAGGCAGGAGAAGCCAGTGGTGAATCAAGAGCTCCCACCACCCCTCCTCCGGGGCCCAGCCGGGCTGCCCTGGGCGGGCACATGCACGCACGCACACATGCACACCCCCGAGTGGCGTGAGTCCCGGCACGTCCCAGGAGACAGGCTGTCCCAGCCCCTTCACTCCCCTCTGATAAGCCAGCGGCTTCCAGAGAGACAGGCACGTCCCCTTCAGGCTGGCCACGTCGGGCACGTGCCAGCCCAGCTGCCAAGGCCCAGGTCCCCAGCCCCTCTGGGCCCTAGAGGGCCACCTCCTCCATGGCTGACCTGCTCAACCTCAGGAACGGGGTGAGGTGGCGACACCCCGGAATGTGAGACCCGGGGCCTCCACCCAAGCCCTTCCTCAGCCTGTGCTGCAGGCCTGAGGGCTTCATGAGGGGCCTCAGGCACCCTTTGTGGGCACCTGGCCCTTGGACACACTTTAGAGGGTACAGAGAAGTGAGGAGAGGCTGGGAAGAGGGGGGCAGATGGGGGTCCACCAGGAAAGCAGGTGAGCAAGGGGAAAGTAGGAGTGGGCCTGGGAGAGGCAGAAATGTCTGCGTGAGATCGAGGCTGGGAATCAAGGAGACAGGGAGGGCTTGGCGGGGCATGCTAACCGGGTAGGTGGAACTTAGGAGGGAGTCACCATGGGAATGTGGGAGGAGGCGATTAGGAAAAGGGCTCTGGAGCAGGTGGAGCCGGGCTGGGACCTTTGTCTTGCCACCTAAAAGCTGGCTGACTTCAGGTGTGTGGCTCCGTCTCTCTAAGCCCCACCATATCACGTGCAGAAAGGGGACAGGCGTCGCACCCACCTTGCAGATTTGTGGGAAGCAAATGAGGCGGTGGGTGTAAAACGCCAGCACAGCGCCTGCCCACAGGACCTCCTTTGTTCACAGGAGCTGTTGTGAGGAAAGTACAGGAAGGGGTCTGAGAACAAAACCCGGGCTGTTAGCAAGGTGGTATGCAGGGCAGAGACACAGCAGAGGGCCTGAGGCCATGGACTCCAGCTGACCTCCAGGTCCCCGTCCCTTGAGGGCTGTAGAGAGGACGGGATGATGATGCCACGGCTGCCAAATTGGATCCCAGAGGATTCTGGGAGCACACGTCTCACCCCACGCTCTCATCGTTCACACCAGGGGACTATAGAGAGGAAGCGGGGCTTGGCCAAGGTCACTCGGACAGCAAGGACAGGAGGCAGGTCTGCTGACCCCCAAGCTGCCTCCCTTCCCTGTGAGCCATGCTGACCCCTGTTTAGAAGGAGAATCCAGGAGCAAAGACCACCCCCCTCAACTCCATGAAAGGGAAAGACCTGGAAGGCACGTTTCCTGGAAAGGAAGATGAAAGGCTGGGCTCCCGTTCCCGCCCGGGCATGAACAAAGACCTTGCCGAGGCCTGTAGAATGTGCGGGCTTCCTACAAAGCCCAGACCAAAGGCACCTCCTCTGGGAAGCCCTCCCTGTCCACGCTGGCAGTGGCTCAAGTCTACGTCCTGCGGTGTCCTCTCTCTGTGGCTTCAGCCCAGCCACCACCCTGGGCAGCGACCAGGCTGTTTGCTGCACTGAGCGGGCGTTTTTGAGGCCAAGGGCAGGGTCTTGATCAAGCTGGAGGCCCCAGGCCCAACACAGTGATCAGCCGAGCGCTAGTGTGTATGGAAGGAAGGAACCCTAACCAGTTGGGCCCAGAGGCCCTGACCAGGGGCCCCCGGGGTCAGGTCCTGGGGCAGCTGCCGTCTGGCCCTGGCCCGCCCCTCCCTGCCCCTGTGCCCCATCCCTGGGCTAAGAGCAAGTTCCTGGCGCAGACTCTACCCTGTCCTGGATGCCTGGCATTTACCAAAAGGGCAGAGACAGTGAGAAGGGCCTCATCTGTGCCTTCCACTCAGAGAGGAGCCCGGCACAGACCAGAGGGAGAGGAGTTAGGTTTCAAAGTGCCCAAAGATGACAGAATGAGAGCGGATCCTCGCCCTGTCCAAACAGACAAGGATTAATAGCTAGACTAGAGGATACGAGGAACACCTGCAGACGACAAGAGGACAGCAGCCCGACCCCAACAGGAGCAAAGGCCACGAACAGGCAGGTAGAGGAGACGTAGGCCCCTGAAGCTAACAAGCAAGAGAAGAGACACTGACAGGGGCTTCCCTGGTGGTCTAGTGGCTAAGACTTCACACTCCCAATGCAGGGGGCCCTGGGTTCGATCCCTGGTCAGGGAACTAGATCCTACATGCCTCAATTAACAGTTGAAGATCTCTCATGCTGCAGCAAAGACCTGATGCAACTGAATAAGTGAAAAGTAACTTTTAAAAAAGAAGAGGCACTGACAGTCACAGGCATCATCTCTGGAGGATGGACAAAAATGAAGAGAAGGCCAGCCCTGCAGGGAGGTGGGGACTCAGCGACCCTGAGCTCTGTGCAGCACAGACAGGAGTGGGCTGCGCTTAATCGAACCCAGTAACTCCACTCATGATTACATTCCAGGAATCTCAGCCCCGACCTTACGCTGTCTCCACTGGCCCAGCCCCTCCCTGACCCAGTCTGTCTGGTCTTATTGTGGTTATTCACCTCTGGTTACCTCTGCTTCTACGTCTGGATAATGAGGACCAGAATCATTGGCAGGGGGATGGGGATGAAGATTAAATGAGGAAGTACTTCATAAATGCTCATTCGTCACCAGGACCAGGGGAGGGAGCCGGCCGGGGTCACACAGCCAGGTAGTGGCAGAGCTGGCTTAATCACAGGTGCAGGACACAGAGCCAGCTGCCATCCCCCCCTCTCCCCAGAAGGCTTGCAGGCCGGTAGACAGATTGTCTTCAATCAGAGTCCAGGGTGGTGTCCCTGGGACCATCCCCACTCCAGCCCCCAGTCCTACTCCTGGAGCCTCTGACTCTGGGGAGCCCCAGAAACCCTGTGGGGCAAGATGCAGCCAGTGGGGGAGGGCTAGGCAAGAGGGAGGCAGAAGCCTTTATCCTTCCCTCAGGAGCACACCGGGGTCACGGGATATCTGTGGGAGAATGCGTCCAGACTCAGGGCCTCTATCAGGGGCTGCTGGGTGAGACCTAAGCCAAGTGTCTTAGCTGGGCCCAGACTCTCTTTTCACAACAATAGTTAATAAAAGTAATAATCAGCCAACAAGTGTATAGCTCCTTCTATATCCAAGGCAGCATTCTGTCTACCTTGTGTATATTATCTCATTTAATTCTCACAACAATCCTAAGAGGCCAGTGTTATTATTGTTCCCATTTTAGAGATGAAACTAAGGCTCTGAGTGGGTAAATAGTTTTCTCAAAGTCACTTAACTTGTAAACAGCAGAGCTAGGATTTGATCACAGGCTGTCTGACTTGGGTCTGTGTCTTTAATCACCCCAATACACGCTCAGGGAGTGAGAGTCCTCCCCAGATGGTGCTTCTCTTTTCCCAGGGGTCTGGTGGTTGTCGATACTGGGGGCTCAATCACAAAGGGGCACAGCCCATGCCTCTTTCCCCACTAGGCCTCCTGGGAGCTCAGATGGCTGGGAGACCAGGCAAGGCAGCAGCTGGTACCCCATCTGCACCCACATGCGTGGGGCAGAGTCTTCAGCTAGGGCATCCAGTGTTGTCCTGGGCACTGGGGAGGGGACCAGGACCTCTACCCATCTCTTGCTCAGGAAGGCAGAGTAGGAGAAAGTAAGCTGAGAGAGACAGTATTAGAGGGATGGACTTGAATTCTTTCTTTTTTTCCTTCTGAGTTTGAGTCATTCCTACAAAGTTGACCAAAGTGAGTAACAAATTAAAATTCTGAAACACCCTCACAACCAGTCATAGTTTGGCCCTGGAGAATCTCTATCGTCTGTTATACGGCAGCAGCTGGGCGTCACCTTCCCCCTCCCTTCCAAGGCTTATCCCTCTGCAATAAATGGCTACATATTCGTTAACCTCTCTGGGCCTCAGTTTTCTCATCTGTAAAGGGGGATGATAATAGCATCCCGTAACAATTGTTACAGGTTTAAATGAAGTAGGTCCGTATGTAACATATGTACAACGATCAGCCCAGTGCCTGGCATGTAGTAGGCACACAACACTGGCCACTGGCATGATACTGCTCTCAGCACCAGCCCCAACCAAGCTGTGGGTTCCACTGGGGAAGAAAATTTTGTTGATCTTTGTCTACCTCAGCATTTTCCAAAGGGCTTAGCACACAGATGCTCTGTATCTTTTTTTTGGCTGCACTGGGTCTTCGTTACTGCGTGAAGGCTTTCTCTAGTTGTGGCGAGTGACAGCTACTCTTCCTTGCTGTGCGTGGGCTCCTCATTGCGGTGGCTTCTCTCATTGTGAAGCACGGGCTCTAGAGCTCAGGTTCAGCAGTTGTTGCAGGCGGGCTTAGTGGGGGCACGTGGAATCTTCCCAGACCAGGGATGGAACTCATATCCCCTGCACTGGCAGGCGAATTCCCAACCACCGGACCACCAGGGAAGTCCCAGCATTCCATGTCTTAAGCTGAGTTTTCCAGAAGCAGATCCGGAGAGAGGGTTCCGGCTAGGCAAGTTCCTAAGGGCGTGCTCCCAGGGGACGTGAAAGGGACTGGGGAGAGCAAGAGGCCAGGAAGGGGATGGAGGATGCCTGCAGTCCACGCTGTATGGGAAGCTCGGGACTGAAAGCTGTTCCCATGCCAGGCCAGAGAGCTGGGTCTTGCCTCCCTCGTGTCACAGTCACTGGCTCAGGGATGCCTGGGGCATGAACTTCCAGGCACTTCTGCTGCTCCAGTAGTGGAAGGCAGTCTGCAGAGAGCTCGCAGAGAAGGGAAAACTCTTGAAGGGCAGATGGTCCTCGGAAATGGAAAAGAGGTCCCAGGGGATCTGCTACACTCAGTAACTGTCTTCTGGGTTGAACGGAAATCAGCCCCATCCCAGCATTCAGGGTTGTGGTTCCCTGTGGAGTCCAGGGTGGTGGAGACAGAGGGGAGCAGCTTTAACTTACCCAGAGTCCCAGCGGTCAGAGCCAGGAGGGTCCTCTGAGTAGCCAGCCGCCCCACCAGCTGAGCAAGGGCGGGCCTGGGGCTGCCTGAGATGGTCTAGGAGCCCCAACTCTGTGCCTGACACAAATGCTAAGTTCTTCACCCTGGTTCACTCATAACATCCTCGTATTTTTCTTAGGTGTATCCTAATTTGGACATGAGGAAACTGAGGCATGGAGAGGGTGAGAGACCTGCTTCAGGCCTCCCAAGGAGTAAAGATGATTAATGTCATTAGTCATTAGGAAAATGCAAACAAAACCCACAATGAGATACCATTTCACACCCACTAGGACGGCTATAAAAAGGAAAATGACAAGTGTTGGCAAGGAGGTGGGGAAATTGGAGCCCTCATACACTGCTGGTAAGAATGTATAATGCTACAGCTGCTGTGGAAAACAGTTTGGCTGCTCCTCAAGAAGTTAAACATAGAATTACCGTATGACCCAACAATTCCACTCCTAATAGGGACCCCCCAAAAAAAATTGAGAACAGGTGTCCAGACAAAAACTTGGACGAAAATGTTTACAGCAGTACTATTCACAGTAGCTAAACGGTAGGAACAACCTAAGTGTCCATCCGATGATAAAAAGATGAACAAAATGTGGTCTGTCTGTGCAATGGAATATGATTCAGCCCCAGAAAGGAATGCCGTGCTGGTTCCTGCTACAACGTGGATGAACCTTGAAAACCTCATGCTCAGCCACGGGCTAAGCCAGTCACAAAAGGCCACATACCGTGTGATCTCGTTTCTAAGAAATGTCCAGAATGGGCAGATTCATAGGGACAGAAAGCAGATCTGCGGTTGACAGGGGCTGGGGAAGGAGAAACAGGGGTGACCACCTGATGCATGCAGAACTAGAGACGGGAGGGTTGCAGAGCCCTCGAACGCACCAAGCGCTGCTGAATTCAGTGAATCAAATTGTACACTTTTAAATGGTTAAAATGGGAAGTTTTATGTTACATGCATTTCACCACCATTTTAAATTTTTTAAAGAAATTTCTTATTTATTTTTGGCTGTGTTGGGTCTTAATGGCTGCATGGGCTTTCTTCTAGTGGTGGCGAGCAGGAGCGACTCTCTAGTTGCAGTGAAAGCTTCTCATTGCAGCCGCTTCTCTTATTGCAGAGCACGCGCTCTGGGATGCCCAGGCTTCAGTAGTCACAGCACACGGGCTCAGTAGTTGTGGCCCACGGGCTTAGTTGCTCCAAGGCATGTGGGATCTTCCCAGATTAGGGATCAAACCCGTGTCTCCTGCATCAGCAGGTGGATTCTTTATCACTGAGCCACCAGGAAAGCCCTCGCCAATTTTTTTAAGTTTAAAAAAATAATGATTGAAGGACAGAGTCTGGCCCAGACCAGGACAGTTTGTGACCCTTCCCTCCACTGGCCTGGAAGCAGGCAACAAGGTCAGCCACGGTGTTTGGGGATTGACAGAACAAATAAAAAACAAGTCTACTGGACACTGTGCTGACACAGACATGGGATGCAAGTGGGGTGGTTTTTGCCTTTTTTTTTTTTCTGAGCCTCATCACTTGGGATGCAGGATCTTAGTTCCCTGACCAGGGATCAAACTGGTGCCCCCTGCAGTGGAAGCTCCAAGTCTTAACCATGTACCACCAGGGAATTCCCCTCAAGTGGTTTTAAACATTTCTGAGACTTGGCCAACTAGAGGAATAAAAGCTTTGGGCTTGAGTTCAGACAGATGTGGACATAAACACTGGTTCCAGCACAGACTGTGTAACCTTGGACACACACTGCGTCCTTTCTGGACCTCAATTTTCTCATCTAGAAAATGGACAGAAGAAGACACTGCCTGTGTTGCTAAGAGAATTCAGAGAGTTGACCCACGTGGGGCAGCCTGAGGGACAGCGCCCAACGTGCACTCACTGAGGGCTCAGCGAGGCCACCCTTTTCTCCCTGCTGTCCCTACATGAGCCCTTGATGTTTATCCCACCCACACGGCCGCTGGACAAACACGGTCCCAGAGGCTGTCTACATACCCAGCCCCTGTCCAGCTTGCCAACGGACCCTGCCCATGGGATATTTGCACTTTCAAAAAGAAAACCAGTTAATCCACAGGAAGTCTAAGTGATACAGAGAAAGGGAGAGATTGTGGGTTCGTCCAAGTATTCTTTATAGGCTGTGGGAAGCGCTCCCTTTTCCCCCTAATCACACCACTTAGGCAGCTACCAGCTTCCACAACTCTTTCTTACGAACGCGCGCACACACACACACACACACACACACACACATACACCTTCAAACCTCTAAGCCAACATTCTCGAGAGCTGATCCCCAACTGTGTTCTCACCTGCCCACAGCTCAAAATGTCAATGTAAGAATGCCTATCAATCTTTCTGGGGAAAGACTATTTCTTTTTCTTTTTTTAATGTGGACCACTTTTAAAGTCTTTACTGAATTTGTTACAATATTGCTTCTGTTGTTTATGTTCCGGCTTTTTGGCCCTGAGGCATATGGGATCTTAGCCCCCCAACTAGGGCTCGAACCTGCACCCCATTTATTAGAAGGGAGAGTCTTAACCTCTGGACCACCAGGGAAGTCCCTCTAGGGAACGACTATTTCTTATTTCTCTTTTTTTTGGTATGACAATGTTCAGTTTTTAAGATATGATAATAGAAAATTAATTTTAAATTATTCTTTTCATTATTTTTCTTAATTAGAGGATAATTACTTTATAAATTTGCGATGAGTTTTGCCATACATCAACGTGAATCGGCCACAGGTATACTCGTGTCCCCTCCATCCCGATTCCCCCTCCCACCACGCCCCCACCCCTCCAGGTTGTCATGGAGCCCTGGCTTTGGGTGCCCTGAGTCATACTCAACTGGTTATCTATTTTACATACGGTAATATATGTTTCATAAATTATCCTTATGTCCTCACTTAACAAAATAAGGTACCAGTGGTCCTCACATCAGTTCCCAAAATGACTTTTTGAAATTTTACTGTAAATCTTCAAATTCGAGGAGAATGACTTTCTCTACCCTCCCACTCCCCACCCCACAAGTACGCCTCATCCATGGGGGAGGGTATGAATCCTGCCTCACTTGCTCTCTGGGTTGGTAGATGGCAGGACCCTGGGAGGGCTCTCTCCACCGCCCCCTCAAGGCAGCAGACTGACTCCAGGCCAGCCTCTGGATACCAACAGATTGCATCCTGCTTCCTGGTGCCAGGGGCCGTCCTCCAGCTGCCACATGGGTGACACATAGCCATGGCACTGCCACCTTTACCAGGCCTCTGGTTTGGCATCAGGAAGGGCAAGCCGTGTTCAGGGACCAATTTGCCTCTGGGCCAAGTGATGCTTCATTAGACTGTGTGGACCCCACTCAGCCTGGGCAACTCACAGCCCAAGCCCCTCGACCTGAGAGGGGCCACTGGGCATCACTGGGACCTCCTGGCCTCTCTAAGTCCCTCGGGTTAGACCAGACCATTCTAGGTCACTCTCCTACCACTCAAGACCTCTAAAACTCCAGTGAGGAATGGAACCCAAACTCCCCACTTAAAATCCTATGTTTGACTTGGAAACAAGGTAAGATACTCCCATTCTGGGAGATGCCAGGCTCAAACCTGACCCGCATTAGAAACCGTCAGGGACCATGAGGAGCCGCAAAGAGAAAAGGGGCGAGAACGGGACAGACAGGAGGCAAAGCATGACTAAGGGTCCACGCTGGGCGGGACAAGGGTTGGGTGCCGACAAGGGAAAGCTGAGTGAGGCAGTGAGACGCACCCCTGCCCTGAGGGGCTCCCTGTGAGCAGGTGGACCCAGGGAAGAGCCAAGGTCAGGAGTGACACCCTGCAAGTCTGCTTATTTCCCAGACACACGACCCCCATCCACCCAGAGCCGACAACCAAGTCAAAAAGTCAGAAAATGGGACTTCCCTAATGGTCCAGGGGTTAAGAATCTGCCTGCCAATGCAGGGGACACAGCTTTGATCCCTGATCCAGGAAGATCCCACATGCCATGGAGCAACTACTGAGCCCACGTGCCCTATAGAGGAGTCCTTGTTGCTCCATGATGGGAGAAGCCCGCACAACGCAGCTAGAAGTAGCCCCCACACACAGTAACTAGAGAAAGCCTCTGCAGCAACCAAGACCCAGTGCAGCAAAAAAAAAAAAAAATTTTTTCTGGAAGTTATAGGTCGCGGTAAACCCTAGAAGAAAATACACAGAAGGTGAGACAAAGCCAAGCAGGGGCGGGGATTTCGAGGGGGGTTGCTGAGGGCTTCTCTGAGGAGGTGACACTGGAAATGAGGTGCAGGAGGAGGAGAAGGGAGAATGTTCTAGGCAGAGAGCAGCAGGTGTTGAGGCCAGGGGGCAGGAAAGGACTTGGTGAGTTCAAGGAAGAGCAGCATGGGGCAGTGTGGCTGGAGTGTGGGCAGCCAGGGGGAGAGAGGAAGGAGACAGGTCAGGCAAGGCCTCACAGGCCGCAGTCCATGGGGTCACAAAGAGTCAGACAGGGCTTAGCGACTGAACAACAACAAGATAAGGGCTTTATTTCCATTTAGCAAATACTTAACGACCTTGCTCAAGGTCTCACAGCTGATGAGTGGCCAAGCTGAGGTTCCAGCACCTAATCTGACATCAAAGCCCCCTGTTTTCTTTCCTCTACCCGTTAGCAGCACTGAGCTGGCTGTTCCGTGGGTAACTGGCACCTGGAAATGACCATGGGTTTAATGGCAGGGGCTTTGGGGTGGCCGGTTTGCCAGGGGTGTCTTTGTGGAGGAACTGACCACTGGACAAGGCCTTTAAGAGTGAGGTGCACTCTGGGGAGTTCCCTGGTGGTCTAGTGGTTAGAATTCAGGGCTTTCACTGCTGCAGCCTGGGTTCAATCCCCAGTGTGGGACTGAGAGCCCACAAACCATGCAGTGCAGCCAAAATTAAAAAAAAAATTTTTTTTTAAGTGTGAGGAGGACTTTACCAGGTGGAGAAGTAGAAGGAAGAGCATTCAAAGCAAGAAGTCAATGGCCTGTTTGAGGGCAATAGGGTTATGGAGCATAGACGTCACAATGCGAGAAGGTAGGGTGGGGTCTGGATTATAAGGGACCACGAGTGTCACCCAGGATGTGAAACTGACTCACAGGCAATGAGAACCCAAGGAAGCTTCTGGAGCAGTTTAAGCTGTGTGGAGGTGCTCACGTGATGTGGGAAGGCCCCCTGGGAGTAGGGCAAGCCTGTCTGAACCCTTCCTACCCCAGACCTGAAAGCCAGGCCGGCTACCAACCCAAGCCAGCCCTCCTCCACCCCTCTGCTCCAGGGCCCAGCCAGGCAACTCCCTGGCCCAGGATGTCCTGAGTTCCTGTGCCCACTAGGTGGCGTGATGCACACAGAAATGTGGTTTGATCGCTGGGCTGCCCCCTCACCCGCAGAGGGGCTGAATTTTCACAGTAGTCAGTGTTTTTCTCACTTCTATCCCCATTCTTCACCACCTCCTGCCCCTCATAGCCAACCATTTGCATGTGTTCTTGGGAAAACCTTAGGCTGTATTTTCTAGTTTCATATTTAATACACCATATATTCTCACTGTTACTCAGCACCGTATTTTTTTAAAACCCACTCATGTTGCAGTCGTGGGTGCCCTCCACGTATATTTACCCTCTCTGATGGTGATAGGCACCCACGTCCCCTTCAACACCCCTCAACAGTCCTGTAGGAGCTCCTTTGCCCGTGTGCCCTGTGGCCCTGCCGGAGAACCTAGGGAGCAGAACTGCTGGGTTACAGGGCAGGCGTTGACAATTAAACGCACACCTCCAGCCAGCTCTCAACTCACCCAGTTCTTGGAAGGTTCCTGGGGAAAGTCTGCGGCCTCATGGGACCATGTGGCCTGGCATCCTTCCTGTAGGCTGGCCCAAATTCTTTCCTCTTGGGCCTCAGGGCAGTTGGAGGGCTGCTGGAAGGTGGCCTCTGTCAGGAGTACCTTACAGAATTTCCTGTTGGCCCAATGGTTAGGACTTTGCTTTCACTGCCAAGGGAGGGGGGCGGTTCAATCCCTGGTCGGGGAACCAAAACCCCACAAGCTGTATGGTATGGCCAAAAACCAGAACAAAACAAGCAAACGAAAGAGCACCTTGTGATTATAAGACCTTAGGTCCACTGTCTCTCCCACGGCCTGCTCTGCTTATCCCTACCCAGCCTCACCAAGGCCAGGCTGGTCCATGACATGTCCCTGTCCCTGTCTTCAGGAGTCTCTCTGGTGCTAAGACCCATTCTTTCCTACTCCACCCTGCCACTGAACTACCCCAGTTTTCTGCATTTTCCCCAAGGTCTCTGCCTCAGCCTGTCCCTCCCATGGGATCAGTTCTGTGCTATATGTCCATGGGCAACTTACTTAGATTCTCTGTATTCTCTTATGTAGATTCTCATTTTGTCTGTAATATGGAGACAGGAATTTCACTACTCATAATCGGCACATAGATATGATCCCTCCTGGCTGCTGCACTCAGCTCTCTCTGTGGCTCACTGATGCCCTGCTTCTCACACATTCGAGTAGCTATAACTCCTCCTCCTGCAGGAAGTCACCTCTGATTGAACCGGATATGCTCCTAAAGCCCTTAGCCCAACTATCACCTAGTAAGAACTCAAATATTTGGGGAGCTAAAATTTAAAATAACGATAATGGCTGTGATTCATTGTGCATATACTATGTGCTAAGAGTTCTTTATCCTACTTCATCTTCACCAGAGCCCTGGAAGGCAGATTTTATCATCCACATTTCACAGAAGAAATTGGAGACTTAAAGTGACTTGCCCAAGGTCACAGGCAGGTAACTGTCAAGGTCAGGGCTGGAATACAGGATTGTCTGACACAAATGTTTTCCCCCTACCTTACTCCACCTCCTTCAGAATCCCTTCCCCCCATCATCCTTCCCCCATATACCCTGTGGGTGTGCTGCATTTGAAAATTAGTTTTCAGTATACACATAATTTAGGGATAGAGTCTCCTTATAAAAGTGGTAAAACAGCTCAGACAGAGCTGTGTCACCTGGAACCAAGATCTTCCACTCTGCCCAATCCTGTGTATCATTCAAGCCCATTTTCCATGCATTTTCGAGCATTCTTCTGCATGTGTAGGGCATAAATAATATAGCCGAGTGTTTTTGTTTGATTTTCCATAATGATGTGAGTGCGCTGTGTCTCACTCTTCAACATGCTTCTCCCACCCAGTGATATGTCTTGGGGAGCTGCGCCTGCTTACAGCTTTGCCATCTTTCCTTGGAACTGCCATGTGCTATTCCAGAGCAAAGATAGACTTTGCTTCCAGAACTGCCCTCTACATGTTGCTAAAAGTTCTCATGATTAAATAGAAGACTGAGGGGCTTCCCTGGTGGTCCAGTGGTGAAGACTGCAAACTCCCAAGGCAGGGGCCCAGATTCAATCTCTGGTCAGGGAACTAGATCTCATGTGCTGCAACTAAGAGTTCACCTGTCATTCAAGATTCCACATGCCACAAGGAAGGTCAAAGATGCTGCATGCCACAACTAAGACCCGAGGCAGCCAGATAAAATGAAAATTAAAAAATTCAAATGAGGCTGAAATGCCCACCCACCTACAGCCGTCCCTGTGTGCCATGATGTGTCCTGTGAAGAGTGTGGACAGTTGCCGCTTCTGACATGTGTCACAGGAGTTCTCAATTGGGAGCCACTGAAGGCTTTGGGGAGCCTCAAATCCCTGAAATCTCACCTAGAGTTATCTATGTGTGTGGACTATTCTGGGGAGAGGGTCCCCAGAAAACCTCACCAGACTTCACATTTCCAAAGGGCCTTATAAAAGCTGAAATGCTGTCCCACGCTACCTTCTGTGCCTTTGCATAATACCGCATGACAAGCTCACAAGGACAGGGTGGGCGGCATGAAGCATATTCCTTCCCAGAGGTTGTGCCAACGAAGATTCCATCTAGTGCTGAGATGACCTTTCAAGTCAGATCTAGGTCAAAAGTCTGGCTCCAACCCTCACTGTGGGCAACTAAGTAATATCTGAGCCTCAGTTTCCACTTTACAAAGTCAGATGACTAATACCTGCTTGGTGGGGTTGTTGTGAAGACAGAATAAAGCCAGCTGTGCCAGGCATCCTGCCCCACCCCTCCTGCCTGCCCTGGGGCCTCAGCCATCAGTTCCCCCACCCTCCTTCTAGCAGTATATGGAGACTGACCACCCCAGTTCCTGGCCCTGGCACCTTAGACAGGTACCAGTTACTCCTCCAATTTGAGCTTCAGTTCCTGCATCTGTAGCACAGGATGAAACCCAGTAAGACTATTGGAGCCTGACTCCTAGGGTGCTGGGAAGTCAAGCTGCCAGTGCACGAACTGATTGGAAGCTGGGCAGAGAGTGGTCCTCAAAGTTCTCACTGTCGCTCTGGCCCCTGGGCACACCCCCAGCATCTGAAGGGCACGCAGGCACAACTGAATGACCACTGGGTGATCAGGGATGCAGAGACCAGGGGATGGCACCAAGTGATGGCTTGCTCTCCTCGAGTCATCTTTCAGTCTAAGTCGGATGAACCCCGAAATCCTTCCCTCCTCGGGTCTTCCCCCAGAGCCCCAGCTTCCCCTCAGGCAGTTTTGTGCCGCTCTGCTATGAGGGGTGGGAGTCAACTTCCTGAAGCCTGGGCACCCCTGGAGGCCTACACACGTGGGTCTTCTCCTGCTGCTAAGGTGACCTCCTGGTACTCACCTTGCTAACATCTTCTTACCAAAGACCCAGCACAGCAAGGGGAGAACCCATATGTCTGCGAAGAGGTGCTCGGGTCTCTCCAACCTAAAGAACTTCTTGAGAAGCAGCTGTGACACAGAGAACTCAGCTTAGTGCTCTCTGATGACCTAGACAGGTAGGACGGGGTCAGGGGCGGGTGTGGGAGAGAGGGCATATAACGTACTTAAGGCTGATTCATGTTGCTCATGTCGACAGTATTGTCGAGCAATTATCCTCCAAATAAAAACAAATAAATACAAAGCTCCTTGGGGGCGCCCCCTAGCTATAGCCCACCTCTCCTCTTGAAGAAGTTCCCTTGCCCCGTTCCTCACCTCCCACCCCTCTGGCTTTGCCTGGGTGTTCCAACTGAGGGATGGGTTTGGAGAAGCAGAGACAGCCTTTCCTCGGGTGTAGGTGGGGGCTGGTAGAGGGTGGGGAAGGACCCACACTCTCTGTCTGGGAACCCATTCAGACTGGGTGCCAAGGACTGCACCGTGAGACAGGGCACTGCCAAGGAGCCTGCAGGCAGCTGGGCAAACGCAATGAAAGGCAGAGACCCGTTTCCTCCTTTCCTCAGCCAGCATAGCCCCTGGGGGCTGCAGCGGACAGGAAACTGCAGATAGCTGGCCTCCAGCGGGAAGAGCTGCCCTTGGCCAGCTGGAGGGAGCTGGCCTAGGAGGTGACTGGAAGTGACTGCCAGTGTCCGCAGAGCTCATGCAGCTGGCGCTTCCGGAAGACAATTTTAATAGCTGAGCGAGGGCACGTAACCAAAAAATATTTCCACCAGAGTCAGTGCCACAGAAAGAGCAGGAGCTATGAGGTCAGATGCACTGACTTCAAAACCTAGCCCACACTTGACCCCCTGTCCCCTGACCCTTCTCAGCTAGGCTTTCTCAGCCATATCTCAGGCACAGTGACCACAGTGTCACTGTGAGGACTGCTTGGGATAGAATCTGTCAAGTGCCTGGCACAAACTGGCACCAAGTAAGCCCCTAATACATTGCTTTCTTAATACACTGGGGTCTCTGCTCCTGCTACCATGTGTTGGAGACCCCAGGCCTCTAGATGGGGTGATGGGTGAAGAGATGGAGTGTGCACACCAAGAGCTGCCTCTGCAGGGGGAGAGGCTGGACATTGACAGCATCTGGGTAGCAGCGTGCCTAGCTTGGGTTGGGGCCCTAGGATGGACGGGGGTGAAAGACCGCTGTGCTATAAGAGAACAGGCAGCACTGTGTGAAAACTGTCAATAAAACTGGGCAGGAAACAGCGAGACAAACCCCAGAGTGACCCCAAAGTTGTGAGTTTCTAAGGTAGGAAGGTTACTGCTAGAACAGTCACAGAGAATGAGCAGGGTTTCAAAGCTCTGGGAAAAGTGACTCACCAAGGTAACCCATGGAGAAGGAAACGGCAACCCCCTCCATTATTCTTACCTGGAAAATCCCATGGACAGAGGAGCCTGGTGCAGCCTACATATAGTCCATGGGGTCACAAAGGTCAGACATGGCTTGGTGACTAAACAAAAGTGACCCAACCTTCAGGCAACCCCACAAGCAGCTGACCTTGACCCCCAGCCCAGAGGCTCTCGTGTGGACCAAGCCCCTCCATCTGCACTCTGTGAGCCAAAGGACCCAGTGCTCCGACGGCCTTGACTTGCTGCTCTATTATCTCAACCGTTTAACAAGCTGCAGTCTTCTGGATTCTCCATCACTCTACTGCTAGGGCTCAAGTCAGGGCAATGGGCCAATAAACAGAAATCAAGTGCAGAGTTGCACGAGTTCTATGTGGGTTCAGTTCAGTTCAGTTCAGTCGCTCAGTCATGTCCAACTCTTCGCGACCCCATGAATCGCAGCAGGCCAGGCCTCCCTGTCCATCACCAACTCCTGGAGTTCACTCAGACTCACGTCCATCGAGTCCGTGATGCCATCCAGCCATCTCATCCTCGGTCGTCCCCTTCTCCTCCTGCCCCCAATCCCTCCCAGCATCAGAGTCTTTTCCAATGAGTCA
>SJXQ01003895.1:9711-29438 GCA_006408695.1 Aepyceros melampus | reverse complement strand
TGCCATGGCTGGAGACCTGGTGGGGGCAGACGGACCAGGGGCTGCCCCCCCCAGTTCTTACCTCCCCTCCCCCCCAAGTCCCACTGACATCTAGCACCCCAGGGAAGTGGAACCTCCAGCCCCTGGGGGGTTGCATGAGAGGGGAGAGGGTGCTGAGCGGGAGGAAAGAGTCCAGCCCTGAGCCAGGGGGACTGACCTGGGGGTGGGGGGTGGGCATTGCTGACACTGGAAAATGGGATTTTGCACTGGTTTTGTTTTTTTTTTTTTTCCTTTAAAATAAAAATGAAAAGCTCCGAGGCGGGTGTCTGATTTGTGTTGCTGCCCTGGACTTGTGGCTGAGGTCCAATCATCTTCTCTTGGTCTGGACGACCTGCAAGATCAGCATCTCCACATGACCTGGGCAAGAGACTTCCTGTGTGTAGTCTCGGCATCTCCATCAGGGAGAGGAGAGGGTTCACCATGCCAACCTCCCCAGCACCCTCCCCTTGCACACATGTCCCCCAGTCCCTGCCCCTGCCTCCTGCCCTGAGGAAATTGTGGGACCTTTCAGACTGGGGAACAGGGACCCGGGCCCACACTCTGAATCACCAAGACCAACACAAATAGGACAGAAATTCAGGGAAGAAAGGCCAGGGAGAGCCACAGATTCCACCCTGGTCCAGGAAGTCTTCCTGGAGGAGGAAGATTCCAGGACAGCTGATTCCAAAAACAGATTCTTAGCAGGCTGCTCTGTAGGAGGAAAAGTAAGAAAATAAGGCCACAGGAAGAGACCAAGTATTTTCATTCTTACTTGTCATTGTTGATGCCATTTACCAAGTGGTTGTTATGTGCCTGAAATTACACTAAGTGACTTATATCCTTCTTAAAGCATTTATTCAGAGCTTGCTGTGAGGTCAGGCGTGGGTTTGCTGTGAGAATTGCATGAGATAATATATGTCAGGTGCCCACTTGGCCCAGCACCTGGCACAAGGTAAACACCCCATAAATGTCAACTTTAATTAATACTATGCTCATTAATAGGACTACAAAACAGGTGTGGTTTTCCTTGTTTTATGGGAAAGGACGCAGTCTCAGAGAGGGTTTGGGGTTTGCCCAAGGATACCAGCCTGGGAGGGATCTTGGAAATGTTCTCCTGAGCATCTCAGTGAACTGGCCCCCAGCCCATCTGTCCCTTCTCCAGTAGTGCCCCCAGACAGACTCTCCAGTTCAAAACTGATCCATCCTCTAAGATCCAACTCAAATTCACCTTCTCTAGCAAATTTCCCAGGAGCATTCTGCTCCACACCCCCTCCAGAGGCCTGCAATGGGCACAGCGTGTACAACAGGAGCCAGAGGACTTGGACTCCAGTTCTGGTTCTGTCACTCACTCTGTGTGTCCCCAGGGGACCTGCCTCTTCTCTCTGAATCTGTTTCCTCATCAGTAAACTCAGGGAACATGACCAGGTGACCCCTAAGGCCCTGAAGCATCCTCCTACACACCCGCCACCCACTGCCCACCAGGAGGACCCAGAAAGCAAGAAAGCAAGTCAAAGAACTCCAGAGGGGAGAGGAGACCTCAGAGGAGGCAGAGAAGGAGGAAGAAATGAGTACCCCAAGGGCCTGCAGACTGTCACCAAGAAATGGCCAACAGCAAGGACAGCAGACAGTGGGAAGCCTGATAAAGACTGCCTGTGTGTCCTGTATGTCAGACCCGCAAATGTGGGAAATGTGTACCCCAGGGGTATCCCAAAGTTCTCAGGCTGGAGCTGCTGCTGGGCCAAGGGTTTGGGGAAACCAACCAGCCAGCTGCCGGATGAGCAGAAATTAGCTGAGTTTCTAGCAGGGGTGCAGTTTCCAGTGGTCCCCTGAGGCTGCAAAGGGCATCTCACCCTTGATCCTTCCATCAAACCATCCTGAGGACCTACTATGCACCATTGACACAGAGAGGGGCAAGGCTGCCTCCTGGGTATCCACAATCCAGAGGACAAGATGAACAGAGATGAGAGCACTCACTAGGTCTAGCACTGTTCTAGCACTTTCTATGAGTGACCTCTGAGATAACTGATTCCGTGCCAGGTCACTACAATAAAGCAAATATCACAGTAAATCAAGTCACAAATTTGGGTTCCCAGTGCACAGGCTGTATATTGTCACCCTGCTTATTTAACTTATATGCAGAGTACATCATGAGAAATTCCAGGCTGGATGAAGCCCAAGCTGGAATCAAAATTGGTGTGAGAATTATCAGTAACCTCAGATACACAGATGACACCACCCTTGTGCCAGAAAGTGAAGAGGAACTGAAAGGCCTCTTGATGAAAGTGAAGGAGGAGAGTGAAAAAACCTGGCTTAAAACAATATTCAAAAAACTAAGATCATGGCATCCAGTTCCATCACTTCATGGCAAATAGATGGGGAAACAACAGAAACAGTGACAGACTTTCTTTTCTTGGACTCCGAAATCACTGTAGCCATGAAATTAAAAGACACTTGCTCGTTGGAAGAAAAGCTATGACCAATCTAGACAGCATATTGAAAAGCAGAGACATTACTTTGCCAACAAAGGTCCATCTAGTCAAAGCTATGATTTTTCCAGTTGTCATGTACAGACGTGAGAGCTGGACAATAAAGAAAGCTGAGCTCCAAAGAATTGATGCTTTTGAACTGTGGTATTGGAGAAGACTCTTCAGAGTCCCTTGGACTGCAAGGAAATCAGTCAATCCTAAAGGAAATAAGGCTTGAATAATCATTGGAAGGACTGATGCTGAAGCTGAAACTCCAATACTTTGGCCACCTGATGCGAAGGACTGACTCATTGGAAAAGACCCTGGTGCTGGGAAAGATTGAAGGTAGGAGGAGAAGGGGATGACAGAGGATGAGATGGTTGGATGGCATCACTGACTCAGTGGACATGAGTTTGAGCAAGCTACGGGAGTTGATGATGGACAGGGAGGCCTGGCGTCCTGCAGTCCATGGCGTCTGTGTTGCAGTCCATGGGGTCGCAAAGAGTCGGCCATGACTGAGCGACTGAACTGAGAGCACAGAAAACTTACATTTCCACTGTAGTGTATTCAGTGTGCAATAGCATATTTCTAAAAAAAAAAAAAACTACATACCTTACTTTAAAAACACTTTTTTGCTAAAAAACGTTAGGCATCATGTGAGCCTTCAACAAGTTGTAATGTTTTTGCTAGCGGAAAGTTCAAAATACCAAAATATGACAGAGTCACAAAAGGAATAAATGCTGTTGGGAAAATGGCCCCAGTAGACTTGCTTGACCAGAGCAAGGTTGCCACAAACCTTCAATTTGTAAAAAATGCAGTATCTTCAAAGTTCAGTGAAATGAGATGGACATGTCATTGAGTCCTCAGAGGAGCCCTATTCCAATTGATAGATGAGAAGTGTGAGGCCCATGGCCAGGATGTTCCTTGCCCCAGCTAACACAACCTGGACACAGTGGAGCTAAGGCAGGATGAAAAAAACCTTAGGCTGCTATGGGAGCTTAAAGACAGGATATCTTGCCTCATTCAAACTTTTTACAGTTCAGCTGAGAAAACTGACATGGAGAGGAGAGTAATTAGTCAAGGACCCCAAAATAAACCAAAATGACTGACATGGTACCAGACCTTTTCCCCAGGGGTCATGGAGTTAAGCCAGGAACACCCCCTTGCCTGCTCTGAGGCATGCCAGTGGCCTAACCATGCCAAGAAGAATGTTATGAATTGAATGTCATCCCCCAAAAGATATATTGAAGTCCTAATCCCCAATACCTCAGTGTGTGGCTTTATGTATAAATAGAGTCATTGCAGAAACAATTAGATAAGATGGGGTCGTGCTGGGAAAGGGTGGGTCCCTAATTCAGTACAATTGGTGTCTTTATAAGAACAGGAGAAAGGCACAGCAAAGGCCATGTGAAGTCAGAGATGCACAGGGTGAATGCCATGTCAGTGGCTTCAGGAATCAAGGAGGCTTTCAAGATAAAAGAGATCCCGTTGGGGTGTCAGGGACAGCCCCTACCTGGCAGTCTTGGACGGAAAAAGAGGGACTCAGACTTATCCTGAGATGATGGCATGAGGACAGCCAGCCTGGTGGTGGCCCCCAGGGTGGGATCCTGGGTCTCCTGTCCCCGCAGGGAAATGGCCCTTGGACTGGTGGGTGGGGACCAGGCAAATAGAAAGGGGCCATTAGTACCAGCACCAGCCTGTGGGGGACAAGTGGGAATGAGGCAGCTGTTAAAAACGTGCCACTGACTTAGGAATCCCAGGGGATTCTGGGAGAGTTCTGGGGGGGAGGGGTCCTCTGCAAACCCCCAATCCCCAGAACCTTCAACTGTCAAGCACCATGCAAGCTACCAGCATGCTGTACTCTCCAGGTAGGCCACTGATGGGGTTTGTCCCACTCTTGTACCTGGCAGACAAGGACCTCTCCCACCCCAGGAAGGGGCTGTGTGTCCTTGGGGGTGACTACTCCATCAGACTGGATGCTCCCGAGGCTCAGGAGTTGGGCCTCTTCCTCAGCCAGTCTGGGAAAGAAGAGGCCACAGATGGTCAGACCCTCAGGAGAACAACTTCCTTGTCTCCGCTGAGTTGAGGAGAGGAGGGGGACCAGCCACTCTGCTGTCACAGGCCCCTGGGGAACGGGCTTGTGTGAGGAGAGCCCCCTTGGCCGTGGCCATTAGGGAAATAAAAGGCACCCTAGACCCAGTCTCCAGGCGTCTTGGGAAGTGTAGGCCAAGGGGAGACCCAAGCCCAGTCTAGACAACATCTTCATTTACTTAATTTACTCTCTGCTCTGAGAATTAAGGTGGTGTCCCTAAATCTTCAGTCTTTCCCAGCATCAGGATCCCTTCCCGAAATTGAAGGCAAAGGGAGAAGGGAGCAGCAAAGGATAAGATGGTTAGATAGCATCGCTGACTCAATGGACATGAATCTGAGCAAACTTGGGGAGACAGCAGAGGTCAGAGGAGCCTGGACATGACCTAGCCCCTAAATCTACAGGTCCCCGGTCTGAAGGGAAAGACAAGACATGCACCCAGGACAAAAATGATCCTATCTATTCACGCCTTGCTTTCCCATATTGCTCTGGCCATCTGCCTCGCCTTCCCCCAGCCAGCCTTGTCTGTCTGTCTGTCGAGCTTGCCCATGCCTGGGCCTGAGACATTTGGGGGATAACTGTGGTGGAGTGTGCGTGTGTGTGTGTGTGTTTGTGAGTCCTACCTGCCAGCCCAGCTGCTGCATCAGGAGCACAGACCAAGACAGTGAGTGATGACCTCTCAGCTGGGTGATGAGCTGGAGGGAAGGCTCCAGGGAGATTAAGGAGACTCATCACCTTGGTTTCTTCTCTGATGTTCTCCAGTTTTCTGGGACACCAGCAGCTTCTGTGGTCCTCCCAGACACCCACCCTCCTCCTAAGAGCTCGGCACAGCCACTCTTGGGGGCACCCGGGCAGAGGCCTCGGGGCAGCCCCGTTGGAGGAAGGGCACAGAGGCTTCCCTCACTACGTGGGGCTCTAGGCCTTTCACTTAACCCGGGTTTCTCACCCTCCACCCTCTTGACGTTTGGGGAGAGGATAATTTTTTGTCATAAGACCTGTCCTGCGCACTGTAGCGTGTTTAGCAGCATCCCTGGCCTTTACCCACTGGACGCCAGCAGCCCCTGCACCCTGCTCCCCAGTTAAGGCAGCCAAAGCATCTCCTGACAGCGCCCCCCAGGGAGAAGAGCTGACTTACCTTCTCTGGGGGGGCCCTGGGTTCCACTCACCCAAGTCAAGAACAGCCTCTCCTGCCAGCGATGGCAACACTGGGTGAGGACCGGCCTGGCAGTGAAACGAGCACGAATTCTGGGTTCGTCCTTCCTCTCAGGATCCTCTTCATCTCTGGGCAAAAGAAAAAACACATTGTCCTCCCACACATATACTCCACAGATATACTCATGACTCTTTACACGCAGAGACACACACACACTACATAGACACCAGACACTACACAGACACACAGACACACTCGACACAGACATACACACATACATTCTCCATGGAGACAGACACACATACACACATGTACTCCACAGATACGCACATACTCCACATACACAGACACACTGCACAGACACACCACGTAAACACAAACACACATTCTCCACACACACACACAATCTCCACAGATGCGTACGCACACACATACCCCCTTCTTCGCTTTCCCCTAGTCTGAGGTCCCCTACTCTGAGCTTCCCGATCATTCCTAAAAGAACCCAGAGGGCTTAGGTTGGAAGAGAAAAGGCTGGAGGGAAAAGGGGTGAAAGGAATAAGTCCCAGATTCCCACCCACCTACTCTATCCCCTGCCCCCAACTCTGGTCTTCCACAACCGGAAAGCCCCCAGCCTCGGTGTCGGACACCAGGGCAGTCCCAACTTTGCACAGGCCTGTCTGAGGGCGGCCTCACCGAGAGGGTGGCATGGAGCCAGGACTCTTCCCAGTGGACAGATGTGAGCATGGGCTCAGGAATGATTCCAAGCAGAGGCACCGAGGCAGCCTGTGCTCCAAGGTGCTGGGCTGGTCGGGGGCAGCCTGGGTGGGTTTGTCAGGCTAATAAGTGGAGAGAACAGGGGTCATTCCTGGACCCAGGCAAGTCCCGGGAGACACTGGTGAGGGACTGAAGAGTGGGTTTGCTTGCTTGGGGTGGTGGGAAGAGTAAGGGGGCATCACGCAAGTTCAGCCACGAATGGCCTGTGACCTCCCTAGTTGACGAGGACGGGGAAGTGTTGCTGGGTCCCCTGGCCTCCCTCCAGGGCAGTGTGGCGCGAAGGTCACGAGCCTAGCCTGGCCTCTGCGGTCAGACTAAATCCACCTCAACCCTGACTCTGTGACCTCGGGCCAACACCTGACCTTGGCGCTGCGGCTTCCTGTTCTGGTAACCGTGGGTAACGCACGGCCCTCTCTCGGGCCTGGTGTGCCCGGCAGAACAGGCGCTCAGGCCCGTCAGCTCAGCTGCTCTAACTCTTCTTGACCAGCTCGAGGGACAAAGCACAGCTGAGCCCCCAACTCCTGCCTCTGAGGAACGAAGCGCCCCTTCGGGGGCCCAATCTGGTCTCCCCTCTAGACAGCCAGGACCCCACCCCTCTCTGCAGCTGCCCCCTTCTTTTCCTCACTCTGAGTTCCTCCCTCACCCCAGGCTCCACGGGCTCTGTTTAACTTAGACCACATCCTTCCAGCCTCCCCGCTAAGTGCTTCCTTATTTCAGAAACAGCTGAGAATATGGGGAGATGGGAGGACCGTCCCTGGGTGCCCAGTGTGTAGGACTGGAGATTCAGAGTGGGTCTTGCACTGTGGTCTCAGCTCCTCTTGCCCCTCCTCCATGCTCTGCCCTGGGGTTCACTGTTGGTGGCAGAGGGCAGTCAGTCCACGGTTAGGAAAGCCTCAGGAAGTGGGTAAGAGCCTGCAGTCCCTGTGCAGGAGGAGGGATCCTGGCTGACCCAGGCTCTGTCAGCCGGCCTGACTTTTCCTCTCAGAGACTCAGCCATGGGGCCATTCCCTAACTGGCTCTCGCCCCTGAGATGCTCCTTTCCTTCTGCCCTTCTGCCCTCCTGCCCTCGACTCTCCGTTATTTCCCCTCTCCCCAAAAGGCAGTATCTGTTTGCACAGTCTGAGATCATTAAAAACAAACAAACAAACAAACATTGAACTGTGATTCACACACCGTGTAATTCACCCATTTAAAGTGTAGGAGTCAATGGCTTTCAGTACACTCACAGAGTTGCGCAACCATTGCCACAATCAATTTTAGAACCTTCTCATTCTCCCCCCAAAGAAATCCCATACCCTGTAGCCATCAATTTCCAACCCCGCAACCCCCTAAGCCCTAGGCAACCATGATTATATTTCCTGTCTCTGTATGAATTGGCCCATTTGGAGCACTTTGCATAATTGGAATCATATCATATGTAGTCCTTTGTGACCGTTGTCTTCACTTAGCCAAGTGTTTTTAAGGTTCATCTCAGTGCTTCGTTTCTTTTCATCATCTACATATTCCTCATTTTGCTTGTCCATTCATCAGCTGATGGACATTTGGGTTTGTCCCCCCATGTTTTGACTATTGTGACTAATCCTGCTGCTATAAACATTTGTGTACAGGTTTTTGTATGGACAGATATTTTTAAATTTTATTTACTTATTTATTTTTGGCTGCACTGAGTCTTTGTTGTGCACGCAGGCTTTCCCTCGTTGTGATGAGTGGGGCAGTCTCCAGTTTCAGCGCACAGGCTTCTCACCGCAGTGGATTCTCTTGCTGCGGAGCGCGGGCTTGCTAGTTGTGCCGCACAGGCTTAGTTGCCCCGACTCACATGGAGTCTTCCAGAACCAGGGATTGAACTCGTATCCTCTGCGTTGGTGGGTGATTCTTAACCTCTGGACCACCAGGGAAGTCCTGGACATATTAACATACTTTCATCTCTCTTGTGTATATATACCTAGAGGTGAAATTTCTGGATAGTGTGGTAATTCTGTGTTTAATTGAGGAGCTGCCAGACTAATTTCCGAAGTGGCTTCACCCTTTCACATCCCCACCAGGAGTGTCTGAGAATGCCAGTTTCCCCACATCCTCACCAACATGTCTCATTACCAGTCTTTTGGATTAGAGCTGTCCTAGCAGGCTTCCCTGATAGCTGAGACAGTAAAGAATCTGCCTGCAATGTGGGAAACCCAAGTTCGATCCTAGGGTCGGAAAGGTCCCCTGGAGAAAGGAATGGGAACCCACTCCAGTATTTTTACCTACAGAATTCCATGGACAGAGGAGCCTGGCAGGTTATAGTCCATGGAGTTGCAAAGAGTCAGACATGACTGAGCGACTAACACTTAACCTTCAGTGGACGTGAACTGACCTTGACTTGCATTTGTGAACTGACCTTGACCATCACTTGTCTGGTGACAAATGATACTGAGCATTTTTCATGTGATTGTTGGTCATTTGTATATCTTCTTCAGAGAGACCCTGATTCAGATCCTTTGTCCATATTTTTTTCTCCTAAGGGTCCAGGTTTATTGAGGGCATAGGGGTCTACAGAGAAGCCCAGTACCTGTGGGGAAGGCCTGCTGTCGGTCTGGAGGGCAGCGGCCTGGCAGGCAGCTGGAGAGAGGGGTCTCCAAAACCTGTGTTTACTTGAAAGTGTGGTTTTCGGCTCCACCATGCCCAAAACCTTTGGGTCTGAGCATGGCCGCATAGCAGGGCTGCCTTCATGTTCCACCTGATCCCCGCCCCAAGGTAGGCATCTTTCCACAATTCTCACGCTTCAGGCAAGGCCAATGCCAGTCCTTCCCCACGGATGTCACCCATTCAGCAAAGTATACCTCCTTGTTGTACACGGGGCACCTGGGCATGGTGGCACCGGATCCAGGACAGGCAACTGGGCTGGAGCAGATTGGAGCGCTGGACTCCTTTGTCCATTTTTAATGGGTTATTTGTCCTTTGATTATTAAGCAGAGACCGCTTTTGACAGAGGGATTGCGGCCCACATAAGCCAGAACCGACTCAAGGCCAAGGGCGTGGGCCAGCACCACAACGCCCAGAACTACAACAACCAGAGCTTTGAGGAACTGCGAGCACTCTGCCTACGGAGGGGAGAGCTGTTCGAGGACCCCTTTTTCCCTGCAGAACCCACTTCACTAGGCTTCAAGGAACTGGCACCCAACTCCAAACACGTGCAGAACATCAGCTGGCAGCGGCCCAGTGTGGGCACCGGGAGGGGAGGCGTGGACTCCTGGGGGATGAGACATGTAGTGACGCCCAGTCACTTGCATAATTTCCAATCCCCCACTGTCCTTTCTTGGCTCTGCCCTGGATTCCACCTCCATTTGGATTAAGGACAGTTCTGGAAGTGCTTAAGTAACATCTCTCAGATGACCCTGGGAAGGTCACTCACTGACTTTTGCTGTCACAGCTTACACCTATGCCAGCTCCCCCCCTCCCCCATATCTCTCCCATCCATGTTTCCCCTAGAATCCAAGAGGCAGGCAGCATTCCCCGAGGAGGTAGGAGGGAGGTTAAGAGGGGATGGCTTGCACTCTCTGAAACCTTTCTTCCTTCTCTGCAGCAAATCACAAGCAATCCTCAATTTATCGTGAATGGGGTCAGCCCAACTGACATCTGCCAGGGGGTGCTTGGTGAGTGGGGAGCAGGAAAGCCTGGGGTGTCTTCTGGGGCTGGGGAACTGGGACCCCAAGGCTCAGACAGCTCTTCTGTTTCCCTGCTCTCCCCTAAGCCAGATTCCACCCTCATCTGCTGCCATCTGGGTATGGGAATAAGCAGGGTGCTATATTAGTTATTGGGCTTTCCAGGTGGCTCAGCAGTAAAGAACCTGCCTGCAGAAGATGCAAGTTCAATCTCAGGTTGGGGAAAATCCCCTGGAGAAGGAAATGGCAACCCACTCCAGTTTTCTTGCCTGGGAAATCCCATGGACAGAGGAGCCTGGTGGGCTACAGACCACAGAGTCCAACACGACTTAGTGGCTGAACAGCAACAGATTAGTTATCAATTGCTCCAAGACTCAATGACTTAAAGCAACAACAAACATCTATCACCTCACAGTTTCTCAGGGGCAGGAATTAGGAAGCAATAGCGCTGGGGGGGTCTGGCTCAGGGTCTCTCACGAGGTTTCATGGGAGCTGGAGGGTCCCCTTCTGAGATGGCATGCTCACGTGGCAGGAGGCCTCGGGTCCTTGCCATGTAGCTTCTCTGTAGGACACTCAAGCGTCCCCACATGGCAGCTGGCATCCCCCAGAGTGAGTGGCCTGAGACAGAACAAGGGGGAAGCTAGACTGACTTCACCAGCTGGTCTCAGGAGAAACAGGCGGTGACTTCCCTCAGGTTCTGCTGTTAAAAGCAAACGAACCTGCAGGGACTTCCCTGGTGGTCCAGTGGTTAAGACTCTGTGCTTCTCCTGCAAAGAGGCATGGGTTCAATTCCCTGGTCCAGAAACAAAGATCTCACATGCCACTTGGCCAGGAAAAAAAAAAGCATGCATGCGTGCAATCCAATTCCCATGGAAGGGAAGGGGAACTAGCCTTCTGCTCTTGGGGGGAGGGTTGTAGAAGGACTTGTGGACACATTTTTTAAAGTCCCTGCAGGTGCTCCAACTTCTTCAGTCTAAGGTGTTAGGTGAAGGAGAGCCGCTCTCGTGTGGGCTCCCACCGCCAGTTCCCATCCTCGGCTTGGACTCCGGGGCCACACACACGGGAATGCGCAGCTGGGCAGTCCTGCTGTCTTTTCAGGAGATGCTGGCTGCTGGCTGCCATTGGCTCCCTCACCGCGTACCCCAAACTGCTGTCCCGCGTGGTGCCCAAGGGGCAGAGCTTCAAGAAGAATTACGCTGGCATCTTCCATTTTCAGGTGAAGGATAATTTGAAAGCCAGAGTTGATTTGTGTTTGAGGCATGTGCACGTGTGTGTGGAGGCTGTGTGAGAGTTAGTACATGCTTTGAAGCTTACCTTTTCCCTTTCCTTTTGAAAAGAATCAGATATTTATTAGGGTAGATTTTTGCCTAATTATTAGAGAAATATCCTCTCACTAAAGAAATTGTGTAAGCTAAGCTTTTAAAGCCCCAAAAGAAAATAGTTGTATTGGTTTGTGATTCTCCTCCCCCCATCTCTGTCTCCTGCTTCTCGCTGTGTCTCTGTCTCTCCTTCTCTCAGTAGAAACACACATACACGTAACAATATATGCCTGTATATGTGTGTGTGTGTCTGTCAACATCTATGACATGGGAGTTTCGCATAATTTTTGTAATCTGCTCTTTAAATCATGCAACATGTGGACAAATTCCTCGGTTCATAAAAACATTTCTGAAAGTCACAAGAGTTTTTCTGAATCACAAGACCTCAGAAATAAAAGACCAGCCAAAGTCCAAAGGCGGGTGGATCTCTTTGGAGGCCACGGCAGAAGCTGACTAGAGGCTGGAGGGCCTTTCAGATCTTTTATTGCTTTTCTTGAGGTGGGTGGGCTCTCTGTCACTGGTGTGCCATTGAATTGGCCACCAGGGGGCGCTTGTGTAACAGTCCTCTTGCAAGGAGAAGGGGAGTGTGTGTGTGTGTGTGTGTGTGTGTGTCTGTGTGTGTGTGTCTGTGTCTGTGTGTGTCTGTGTCTCTGTGTGTGTGTCTGTGTCTGTGTCTATGTGTGTGTGTCTGTGTCTGTGTCTCTGTATATGTGTCTGTGTGTGTGTGTGTCTGTGTCTGTGTGTGTCTGTGTCTCTGTGTGTGTGTGTGTCTGTGTCTGTGTGTCTGTGTCTATGTGTGTGTGTCGTGTCTGTGTCTCTGTATATGTGTCTGTGTGTGTGTGTGTCTGTGTCTGTGTGTGTCTGTGTCTCTGTGTGTGTGTGTGTCTGTGTCTCTGTGTGTCTGTGTCTCTGTGTGTGTGTGTGTGTCTGTGTCTGTGTGTCTGTGTCTATGTGTCTGTGTGTGTGTGTCTGTGTCTGTGTCTCTGTATGTGTGTCTGTGTGTGTGTGTGTCTGTGTCTGTGTGTGTCTGTATCTGTGTGTGTGTGTGTGTGTCTGTGTCTGTGTGTGTGTGTGTGTCTGTGTCTGTCTCTCTATGTGTGTCTGTGTGTGTGTGTGTGTGTGTCTGTGTGTGTGTCTGTGTGTGTCTGTGTGTGTCTGTGTCTGTGTGTGTGTCTGTGTGTGTGTGTGTGCGCGCGCACTTGGGAGGGGGCCTGGGGCAGACAGATGCCCGCACCCTGCTGACACCCACCTTGCTGCTCTCAGATCTGGCAGTTTGGGGAGTGGATGGACGTGGTGGTGGATGACCGGCTGCCCACAAAGAACGGCAAGCTGGTGTTTGTGCACTCAGCAGAGCGCACTGAATTCTGGAGCGCCCTGCTGGAGAAGGCATACGCCAAGTGAGTGCCTAGCCAAGCGACTGCCCTGCCTCCAAGCCTGCCCTGACCGTTGGCAGCGACGGAAGCACCTGGAACCAGGGGAAGAGGCAGGGGGACTGCGGGGCATCCCTCACTTCCCTCCCGACCCCTCTGAGGTCCAAGCTCACAACCCGCTGCCTCCCAGACAGAGCCCAGACAGTGCCTTTTCTGTGCCCACAGGCTGAACGGATCGTATGAAGCTCTGTCGGGGGGCAACACGGTGGAGGGCTTTGAGGACTTCACGGGGGGCGTGACGCAGAGCTTCCAACTCCAGAATCCCCCTAGGAACCTGCAGAGGATGCTTAGGAAGGCCGTAGAGCGATCTTCCCTCATGGGCTGCTCCATCGAGGTAAACCGTGCTTGGTCTAGCTTCAGGGCATTCGCACCTGTTGTTGCTTTCACCTAGAAACTTTTTCTCCAGATACCTGCATAACTAGCCCCTTCTCATTCACATTTCCACTCCAGTGCCCCTCCCTCAGGCTAGTCTTCCCTGCCTCTCAATCTCAGTTAGCTGTTCCTAATCCTGATTTCCTCTCTACTTTGTTTTGATTCCCCCCCCCCAAACATTTATCACAGTCAGAAACTGTCATACTTGTTAATGTGTATATTCATGACCAAACTTCTCCAGTTTCCATATTCCACGAAGGCGTGTCCAACTCTTTGCGACCCCATGCACTGTAGCCCGCCAGGCTCCTCTGTCCATGGGATTTCCCAGGCACGAACCGTGGATACTGGAGTGGGGGATCAAACCCAGGTCTTCTGCCCTGCAGGGAGATTCTTTCCCATCTGAGCCACTAGGGAATCCCTTCCATGAAGGCAGCGACCTCATTTGTCTCTTTGACTGCTGATCCTGGGACTTAAGGTGGTACTTGGAATATAATAGATTCCCAACACGTATTTGTTCAAATAAACAAATAAATCCAGAGTGTCACTGTGAGGCTTCCCCGATGGCTCAGTGGTAAAGAATCTGCCCGCAAGGCAGGAGACGCAAAAGACTCAGTTCAATCCCTGGGTGGGGAAGATCCCCTGGAAGAGGAAATGACAAGCCATTCCAGTATCCTTGCCTGGAAAACCCCATGGACAGAGGAGCCTGGCGGGCTACAGTCCAAAGAGTCAGACATGACTGAGTGACTGAGCAGAAGAGTGTCACTGTAAGACCCAGCAGTTGCATTCTTGGGCATTTATCCCAGAGAAATGAAAACTCAGGTCCACACAAAAGCCTGTGCCCAAATGTTCAAAGCAGGTCTATTTGTAATAACCAGACCCTGGAAACGACTTAGATGTCTTTCAACGGGTGAACAGTTGAACAGACTGCAGTGAACTCATTTCAGGGGATGCTACTCAGAAATAAAAAGACGGGAGCTATTGACACACACAAAAACTTGGATGCATCTCAAGGAAATTCTGCTGAATAAAGAAAGCCAATCCCCAAAGCTCCATACTGTACGATTGCTTATATGACAGTGTTGAAATGACAAAATTATTTTTTTTATCTATTTATTTTTGGCTGTGCTGGGTCTCCATTGCTGTGCAAGTTACTCTCTAGTTGCAGCAAGAAGGGACTACACTCTAGCCCTCATTGCGGCTTTTCTTTGTTGCAGAGCACGAGCTCTAGGGCTCCCAGGCTTCAGTAGCTGCAGCTCTAGAGCACAGGCTTCATAGTTGTGGCTGCGGGCTTAGTTGCCCCAAGGCATTTGGGATCTTCCCAGATCAGGGATGGAACCGTGTCTCCTGCATTGGTAGATGGATTCTTTACCACGACAAAATTCTTGAAAAATGGAGAACAGATTAGGATTTGTCAGAGTTTAGGGAAGACGGTCTTAAGAGGTGATTGTTGGCTGTAACAGGGCAGCATGTGGGATGTTAGCGGTGACGGAAATGTTCTGTACTGCGACAATGTTGGTAGATACAGAACACTATACATATGATAACATGCATAAAACATACACAAATGAATACTAGTAAAAGTGGAGGCATCTGTGTTAGATCAATGGATTGTGTCAACATATTCATTCTGGTTTTTATATTGTGCTATAGGGACTTCCATGCTTCCACTGCAGGGGACACAGGTTCAATCCCTGCTGGGGAACTAAGATCCTGTATGCTGTATGGCATAGCTAAAAAAATAAAACAGAACTAAAAACCTTAATACCATGCTATAGCTTTTTTTTTTTTTAGCAGTTTTTAAAAACTAATTTACTTATTTTTATTTGGACAGCACTGGGTCTTCATTGCGGTGTGTGGGCTTAGTTGTCCCACAGTGTGTGGGGTCTCAGTTCCACAACCAGGGTTTGAACCCTGGTCCCAGGCTGTGGAAGGCGGGTTTTTAACCACCTGACCACCCGGGAAGTCCCTGCGCTATAGTTTTGGAAGATGTTACCGCTGTAGGATGTTGGACATGGGGCACACAGGATCTCTCTGTATCATTTCTTAAAATTGCTTGTGAGTCTGCAAACCTTGAAAAGGCAAAGTTTAATTAAAAAAAAAAGTGGACCTAGATCTAAATAGGAAGAAAGTCCTAAAGAGAGGAGATAAGATGTACATGTCTAGCCGATTCACTTTGCCGTACCTCTGAAACGAACACGACGTTTATTGTAAAGCAACCCTTCTCCAATAAAAATAAGTTTTAAAACAGGGAGTTCAGAGAGTTGTTACCTGTCTTCAGGTGCCCCCATCCCCCTGACCAGCTCCTGAGTTCCTCCCAAGCCCTCTGTGTTCTGCAGGTCACCAACGAACATGAGCTGGAGTCCTTGACGCAGGGTATGCTGGTGAGAGGACACGCTTACTCAGTGACCGGCCTCCAGGACGTGAGTCTGACCCCTGCAACCCCACCCGAGGGGCTGGAGGAGAACTTCTCTGACCCTACGCCCCTGACCTCTGCCCACAACCCACCCAGGTCTCCTACCAAGGCAGGACAGAAACACTGATCCGAGTCCGGAATCCCTGGGGCCGGATTGAGTGGAATGGAGCCTGGAGTGACAAGTAGGTGGCCGGCCAGCACTCTGGGGGGAGAGGCAGAGCACACCGCAGGCCCCACCCCCACGGAGCAAGGCCATACCACTGAGAGATTCTCCATCTAACCAGGACTCTCAAGTAGCTCAGGGGTGAGGGGAGCCCTGGGGGAGGAACGAGCTCTGCTCCCCAACCTGTCTCTGCTCCAGCGCCAAGGAGTGGGAGGAGCTGGCCCCCGATGTCCAGAGGCAGCTGCTGCACAGGAAGGAGGACGGGGAGTTCTGGTCAGTCCCATGCCCGCCTCCTTCATCCTCCTGCCGCCCATTGCACCCAAGCCTTGGACGGGGAGGTTCTGGGGGGGTCCGTGGGTGTGGGTGTGCCATGATGGCTCTGTGCACCCCCCACCACAGGATGTCCTACCAAGATTTCCTCGGCAACTTCACCCTCCTGGAAATCTGCAATGTGATACCCGACACACTCTCCGGGGACTCCAAGAGCTGTTGGCACACCACCTTCTATGAGGGCACTGGCGGAGGGGCAGCACCGCAGGGGGCTGCCGGAGCTACCTGGGTGGGCTGTGCGGGGGAGTGGGAAGGAACTCAGGGCAGGGAGTGGGTGATGGGCCACTGACCCACTGCACAAGCGAGCCCGGGGTCCCAGGGGCAAGGCCCATCAGATGCCACTGGGCCCTGCTGAGGAGGCGGGCGTGTGGCCTGGAAGCCCGTCCACCCCGGGAAGGGCAGGGCCGTCCTGACCTGCTTCCTCCACAGACACATTCTGGACCAACCCCCAGTTTAAGATCTGTCTCCCAGAAGAGGATGACGACATAGAGGACGATGAAGCCGTCTGCACCTGCCTGGTGGCCCTGATGCAGAAGAACTGGAGGCGGACGAGGCCCCACGGAGCCCAGCTGGAGACCATCGGCTTCGTCATCTACTCGGTGGGCGCCCAGCTGGTCCCCTGGCCACTCTTGCTCCTGCAGTGGCCTCACCCCCCGACCACTGCCCACCCCACCGCCCCAGGACTAGGACACCCTCCCTTCAACCACCTCCACACCCCTAGCTCACTCTTTCTTTTTCGCTCCCCACAACACTGTGTTAGTTTCAAGTGTACAAAAAAGGGGATCAGTGGTATATAGACACATACCTACTCTTTTCCCACATAGCTCATTGCACAGTATTGAGTAGAGTTCCCTGTGCTGAGCAGGAGATCCTTATTAGTGATTGTGTTTAGTTGCTAAGTTGTGTCTGACTCTTCTGCGACCCCATGGACGGTCCATGGGATTTCCCAGGCAAGAGTACTGGCATGGGTTGCCATTTCCTCCTCCAGGGAATCTTCCTTGACCCAGGAATCCAACCCATTACTCCTGCCTTCTCTCCTGCATTACTGGCAGGTTCTTTACGGCTGAGGCACTGGGGAAGGCAGGTCCTTATTAGTTACCTATTGTATTTACAGTAGTGTGTGTATGTATATCAACCCCAATCTCCCAGTTTATCCCTCCCCCCCAACCCCCTGCCCTGGCTTTTTCTTGAGTGGTGTGTTGAGCTTTAAGGCAGGGCTGGCAGTTTTCTTTCCAAATTTTTTAAATTGAAAACTCTTAAGGAAGGACTTCCCTAGTGGTCCAGCTCCGGGGTGGGGGGCGGGCACCGGTTCTATTCCCAGTTGGGAACAAAGATCCCACATGCCTCGAGGTGTAAACAAAAAAAAAAAAAACACTTAAGGAGCACTTCGTCTGTGCCAGGCATTGTTCAAAGGGGCTTTCAAATAGTAACGCCTTTAATGAAAAGGAAGGAGACTGGGAGCCAGAGGCAAGGTCATGTCCAAACTCATGCCCATTTCGACACACTCAGAGATTTCCCCACAGCCCCCAAACCTCCGCAAAGCCACCCCACCAAGGTCTGGCCTTGGAAGTCTGGAGTCTGGCCAGGAAAAACCCTTGACAAGTGTTTCCCAAACTGTGCCTTGCAAAATCCTAGAAACGTCCATTTGTCCTTTCACTTACATAGTCAACAGTATCCATGGAGCACCTTCTGAATGCTCAGTCATGAACAAAAGCAGACTTGAGCCCTGCCCTCCTCCTAGGCTGTGTGTCCCCCAGGTTAACAGACATACCCAAAGCCATTTCTAAGATTAGATTTGACCCCTCCTGGAAAGGCTGCCTTCTCTATACCCACCTAGAGCTCCCCTGGTCCATTAGTATATTAAAGGTTCTGCAGGAACCTATATTTCTGCAGGACAGCAATGTATTTATCTTGGTTTAAGTCACCTTTTTATAGAGCACCTTTTTAAGGAGCACTTTTGTGCTCATTCCTGGGTTTCTATGAACTTCCTGGGAAGAATTAGCGCTCCATGGAAAATGCTCTCCCCCTGTTTTTTCCCAGTTCTCCAACTGCTCAGCAGCTTGAGACTGGGTGAATTAGTTCACCACCTCTGGGGGATTTCCTTTCCATCCTTAACGCGACGTGATAAAATATCCTCTTCGTAAAACTTGGTGCAAACCATACTTTGCTGTCCAAAGCAAAAGGAAAGGTTATTAAAGCTGAGACTTAACAGCTCTTAGATCCCACGCGCTCCCCACACTGGTGTCCCAGGGCCCTTATTAGCAGCCCTCCCCCAACACCCACACACACACAGCCTGACTTCCATGGACCTGAGCCCCTTAGCCATCCTGGGGATCTGACCTTCCTCTTTCTTCCCTTCCCAGATCCCAAAGGAGGTACCGAAGACGAGGGGCTTGACGCCTGGCAGACACCCACCCCATTCCTGGCTGCGTGTAGATGGGCCGGGGTGGAATTCGGTGAAGGGTCTGGGGGCCACTGGGTCAGGGTTCCAGCCCCCTTGGGCCCTGGGTGGGAGTCAGGGAAGGAAGCGACCACACTGGAGTTACCTGCCAGCTGGACAGTGTCCCCCTAACCTTGCCCAGCTGGGCTTCACTGTGGGGGTCCCCCTCTCTCTGCCCTCCCCCAGAGGACCCTGGACCCACTTGCAGGGCACGTACAGTTTCAGAACCTCCAGGATGTCCACTTGAAAAGGGACTTCTTCGTCAAGTACCAGGACCTGGGTTTCTCAGAGATCTTCACCAACTCGCGGGAGGTGAGCAGCCAGTTCCAGCTGCCCCCGGGGGAATACATCATCATCCCCTCCACCTTCGAGCCGCACAAGGACGCCGACTTCCTGCTGCGCGTCTTCACCGAGAAGCACAGCGAGTCCTGGTGAGGGGCCCCACCTCACTGCTCCAAGGCCACCTGCCCCCCACCCCGAGCTGTAGGATGTCATGCTCAGGGATCAGTCATCCAGTAGCCCCCCCGCCACCGACACTCTGTCCCTAATATTAAAGTCAAGGAAACTGAGGCATGAGGCAGGGAACTCCAAAGTAATAGCAGACTCAGAATTAGAACCCCAATCCCATGGCACCCATTCCCTGTTTCTTCAGATACACATGACCTCCCCACCCTTCCCACTGGAGTCCCTGTCTCCCTGAACCCCTGCTAACTCCACGCCTTCATCCACTTCTGCCCAGGGAACTGGATGAAGCCAACTACACTGAGCTTCTCCAAGAGGTAAGGGGAGGCCATGGGGTTGGGGGTTCGGGTAGTATGTGTGGGCTGGGGTGTGAAGGAGCGCTCTGGACCGTGTCCCTCTCCCACCCCTCTCCCTCCAGGAGAGCATCTCTGAGAGTGACATAGACCAGGACTTCGTACGTTTGTTTCACATAGTGGCAGGTGGCGAGGTGAGAGGCAGAGGTCTGGGGGTGCTGAAAGGAGGCGACTGGGGGCTGAAGGGGCCAGAGCGAGAGTTTACGGTCCCCCTTCCTAGGGCAAGGAGATAGGCATGTACGAGCTGCAGAGGCTGCTCAACAAGGTGGTCTCCAGATGTGAGTCTTCCACCCGCTGCAAGCCTT
>SJXQ01003894.1:42944-95263 GCA_006408695.1 Aepyceros melampus | reverse complement strand
TTTTTTGTACAGTTCTTCTGTGTATTCTTGCCACCTCTTCTGAATATCTTCTGCTTCTGTTAGGTCCCTACCATTTCTGTCCTTTATTGAACCCATCTTTGCATGAAATATTCCCTTGGTATCTCTGATTTTCTTGAAGAGGTCTCTAGTCTTTCCCATTCTGTTGTTTTCCTCTTTCTTTGCATTGATTGCTGAGGAGGGCTTTCTTATCTCTCCTTGCTATTCTTTGGAACTCTGCATTCAAATGGGTATAACTTTCCTTTTCTCCTTTGCGTTTCACATCCCTTCTTTTCACAGCTATTTTTAAGGCCTCCTCAGGCAGCCATTTTGCTTTTTTTGCATTTCTTTTTCTTGGAGATGGTCTTGATTCCTGTCTCCTGTACAGTGTTACAAAGCTCCATCCATAGTTCATCAGGCACTCTATCAGTCTAGTCCCTTAAATCTGTTTCTCACTTCCACTGTATAGTCATAAGGGATTTGATTTAGGTCATACCTGAATGGTCTAGTGGTTTTCTCCACTTTCTTCATCAGGAAGAAATTAATATAAGAGAAACTCAGTAAAATAAGTTATAATAGTGACATGTTAATGGTTAAGAAATATGAATATATAAATAATATTATATATTATTTTAAGGCATTTTCCATGAAAAAGGCCTAAAGTTTGCTTGTGGAAGTAGGTGTTGGACAGGTATGTTGCTCTGTTCAGCTAGGTGCAGTATTCTTCTTTTATCTGGTGTTTATTATAGTTAAAATCACATACAAGCAAAAGTGACATTTACACCAGGCTCAGATTGCTCCCTATGATTTCAATCATATTATAGTAAATAAAATATAAGCATTATAGTGGAATTACCTATACAACTGCTCAAGGAAGTCATCCAAGAACCAGGCTCCTTCTCTCTTTCTGCTCTTCAAACTTTTGTGTGTATGTTTTGTCTTCATGGCTTCAAAAAGGCTGCTGCACTTCCAGGTACTATCTACATTCCAGGCAGAAAGAATAGAGGACAAAATGTAAAGGGAAAAGCACTTTCTCTCTAGAATCTTTGCTTTGGGAAGGGATATCCTCCCCAGGGATATCCATCTGTATCCATTGTCTATAATGGAACCACATATTCATTCCCTCTAGCCACAAGGAAGTTTGAGAAGGTGAGTATTTTAGACAAGTATGTTGCTAGTTAGTTCTCTATCATTGTCACCTACAGGTTTGTTAAGAGTGAGTTGTAACAGGTCCAAGTTCTGGAGATAAGCTTGTTTAATAGAAGTTTTCCTATTCGATTATCTGGAAAGACACCCAACCACAGATCTTGAAGAGGTTGGAAGACATGTGATATTGGAAGTTTCCTAACTGCCTAAGTATGTCAGCCTTTTAATTTGAGCCCATCCTAGGGATGTTAATGTTACTCAGCTTAATACACATCTAATGTACAACAGTTATGTGCCGGGCATTGTGGTAGGTACTGAGGATATAAAGATGAAGATGGCGGTGATGTTGACTAATGCTTACTGAGCACTTCCCCTGTGCAAAGCAGTATTCTAAGTACTTTGTTCATATTAGCTAATGGATTTCTCACAGCAGTCGCAGGGGTGCATTTTATTATTCCTCCAAATCTGTCAAAGATGAGAACCCTGATGCACAGAGAAGTCAGGTAATATACTGAGGTCACTCAGCTCGGCAAGTGGTACTGCCCTGATTTCAGCTTGGGTCTATGTTCTTAACTGCTGTTGAACCACTAAGGGGCTTACTTACTTAGTATTAGGGGTAAGCACATAAACAAGTAACAAGTAGGCAGAATTTATTGATTGCCAACACAGTATTTAAAAAGATTAAATGCCAATATTTAGAAATTGAGAAAATTTCCCATCTGCATATATTTATTTGAGTTTTCCAGAGAAAAAGAACCATTACATCCATATAAATACATAAAAAGAGATATATGAGGGATTGGCTCATGCAACTGTGGAGACTGAGAAGTCCCACAGTCTGCTGTCTATGAGCTGGAGGTATAGGAAAATTGATGGTATCATTTCATTCTGAACCAAAAGGTTGAGAACTAGGGGAGCAAATGGTGTAAGTCTAAGCTTAGTTTGAACACTCTAGAACCAGGGGTACCAATGTACAAGGGCGGGAGAGATGGGTGTCCCAGGTCAAGCAGAAAGGACAAATTCACTCTAGAACAAACTTTGTTCTATTTGGGGCTTCAGTGGATTGGCTGATGCTCACACACATGGTGAGGGTGATATTTTTTATTCAGTCTACTGATTCAGATGCTAATCTCTTCCAGAAGCACCCTCCCAGACACACTCACAAATAATGTCTTACCAGCTATCTGAGTGCCCCTTAGCCTGGTCAAGTTGACACGTTAAATGAACCATCGCCACTGGTTTCTCTCAAGAAAGATTACTTGGCAATACAGTATTAGTATTCACATATGGCAGGGGCTGGTTGGAGTTGAGTGGTAGCTAGCTACTCCTTTAAGCGGGGCAGACTCTCTCCAGTACCCTACTGCTCACCACTCCCTGCTTCCTGTCTTACGCCTCATCACTTGGTTTACTCATGCTTGGTCCTGCAGCATTTGAGTTAGCAATCTCTGCACTATGAGACATAATGGGTACAACGGAGAAGATAAAATCTTTCGAAATCACAGACAAGAGAGTCGAGGAAAACTTCATAAAGGGGCTATGTCAAAACTGGGTCTTGAGGGTGAGAACAGGTTGATTAAATGAGAAGAGAAGAAAGACATTCCTGGCAGAGGAAATAGCACATGCAAAGGCAGATAGGCAGGACTTCTCTGGTGGCAGTGGTTAAGAATCTGCTTTGCAAAGCAAGAGACGCAGGTTCAATCTCTGGTTGGAGAACTCAGATCCCACAAGCTGCAGAACGACGAACCCATGCTCTGCAACTACTGAGCTCACTCGCCACATCTAGAGAGTCTGTGCACCACAACAAAAAAATCCCCACAAATGCAAAGAAGATCCAGTGTGCTGTAGCTAAGGCCTAATGCAGCCAAATAAATAAAGAAAAAGATTATTTTTAAAAGTAGACAGGCTTAGGAAGATGCAGAATATTGCTCCCTTTTGTCATAACATTGTGGAATTTGCCATAGTTGAAATCTATTCATTAGAATCTAAAGAAAAAAAAAATCTGGTCTCTGTAATCATTGTATCCAACCTGGCCTTTTGGTATAGCTTTAATTTCCCTCTAGTTCTATTGATCAAACAAAAGAAAAAATTTTTCTTATCTTTTTTTTTAGAAAAGGTTCTTTTTGCACCAGCGTTTTGCTTCCTTGTCTGACGCTTGCTTTGTGTGGATATTGATTGATTTTCTTTCCAGCTTGCTGGGGAATTTACCTTTCTTGTCCTCATCTCACTTTATACCACAGCTTGAAACTCCCAGATTGAAAGCTCTGGACAGGCAGGATGCATGCAGACTGCCTGAATTTGAATCCTGTCTCCATCCTCCCCAGCTGTGTGTTTCAAGGAGATGCCCTTAACCTCTCTGGGCTTCAGTTTCCTCTTTGTAAAATGAGAATAACAGTAGGGTTATTAGGAGGAGGATAACAGCATGGTTATTAGAAGGAGGTTATTAGTAGATTCCAATATTCCTCCCTGAAGAATCCCATGGACAGAGAGACTGATGGGCTACAGTCCATGGGGTCCCAAAGAGTCGGATGAGTTACTGCATGAAGAGCACTTGGAACAATGGCTGGGATCTGGCTCTCAGGATCTGTGGGCTGTTATTACAAATGCCCTTCAGTGCCTGACTCTGTGCCAGATGTCAGAAAAGCAGAAGTGATGTGGTCCCAGCAGCAGGGAGCTGAGTTTCTGGCAAGAAGGTGGCAGGCAGGTTTGAGAGGAAAATAACATTTTGCTTTTGAAACCCCGGCCTTTTTCATCATTGATGAAAATGCCAACATCAACCTCTCAGTCTAGACCCTTGGTTCAGAGATGTTGCTCTTCACTGCACTTTGTGGGAAACTTCATGATGGGTGGGTAGACACCTCCGTGCACAGGCACCGAGTCACTCCACAGTGGAATTATTGTGCTTTGGCATTTTTTCCCCAGTCCCTTTCAGGAGAGCCCAGTGGGCTGGGGCAAGAGCTGGAAGGAAATAGATTTGGAAAGAGATATAGTAGAGATCGTGTTTAGTGTGGCTCAGTGATAAATCAGTGTTTACTTTGGGCATAAATTTGTGTTATGCTGGCATAGTCAGAACAGATGCATTCAACACAAAGCAGAACAAACCTGAAGGAAGAAAAGAAAGTCAGGAGGTTATTGTCTACTTTGTCTCTGCAGCAAGCCCACCACGGATTCTTCAAGGTGCCTTGTTCTGATGCTGATGGGGAAGACAATGCCCTAGGGGCTTCTTTCTCTCCCTTCCTCCTGTTGTTTTTCTCACGGTGATGGTGCTTCTGCTGTCACCTTTCGGTGACAAATGGGCACCTTGTGGGTGTTGAATTTATTCAGCTAGTCCACCTGGGGAAGATTACAAATGAGGAACAAGCTTAGGATTTTTGAAACAAGCTTCTAAAAGGGAACGAAGTGGCTTTAGAATGATGCTGGGGTAGCATCTCCTCTGGCTATGCTCTGCAAACGAAGTGAAACAAGACAAATTCAATTCTGAGTAGTACATATTTACAAAACGAGGCCAAAGGGCAGTAGGAAAGGGGAGTACAAGGGCTCTCTCGGCATAGTAATGTTGGACAATCAAATGTGCACTGCATAATATTTGGAACTCATCTGTCATTCCTTTTGTATTTGTCTCTGACCTAGGAAGACTGGAAATGGAAGATGGGTGGCCGAATAGATAATTTTGTGCAAGAGATAATTCTTGAAACAAATTTAGGGACTTCCCTGGTGGTCTAGTAGCTATGACCCCAAGCTCCCAATGCAAGGGGCCTGGCTTGATCCCTGGTGAAGGAACTAGATCCCGCACGCCACAGTTAAAGATCCTGCGTGCTGAGATCTGGCACAGCCAAGTAAATTAAAAAAATAATAAATGTTGAACACAAAAATGTAGCCAAATGAAGGATGCTCTCTCAGCTAAGAGACTTGACATTCAAGAGGCAATGGAGGGAAAAGAAATGCAAACAGCTGTGACTTACTGGGCTGTGACAGTAAATCTTGGTCCGAGCTACTAAAATGTTGCCATAGCCGTGTGGGAAGGCATCTGCTACTCCCTCCTCGGGAGGGGGCTTGGCAGGAGGGGGAAAAGGGAGAAGGGATCTCAGGGTGAGATGAAAAGCTATTTACTCTACCTGTTCTTTCCAACACCAATGCTTGCTAAAAGGCACTGACGGGGAGAGCATGCTATCTGCAGCCCGAGGTGAAGCCAGTGCACTCGCAGCTGTTCTTTACTGGAAATTTGTTCTGTGCCGAGCAGTTTCCTTATGGTATTATTTTTTATCTTAAAATGAATTTTCATTGAGGTATAGTTACTTTACAATATTGTGTTAGTTTCTACTGCACAGCAAAGTGAATCAGCTATACATATGCACATATCCCCTCTTTTTTGGATTTCCTTCCCGTTTAGGTCACCACAGAGCACTGAATCAAGTTCCCTGTGATATACAGTAGTTTCTCATCAGTTACCTATTTTATACAAAGGCAGTGGCAACCCATTCCAGTACTCTTGCCTGGAGAATCCCAGGGACGGAGGAGCCTGGTAATCTGCAGTCCATGGGGTTGCTGGGAGTCGGACACGACTGAGAGACTTCATTTTCACTTTTCACTTTCATGCATTGGAGAAGGAAATGGCAACCCACTCCAGTGTTCTTGCCTGGAGGATCCCAGGGATGGGGGAGCTTGGTTGGCTGCCATCTATGGGGTCGCACAGAATTGGACACGACTGAAGCGACTTAGCAGCAGCAGCAGCAGTGTATGTTTGGCAAGCCCACTCTCCCTATTCATTCCACCCCCAACCTTTCTCTGTGGTGTCCATCCATTTCTTATGGTATTATCTCTAATCATGACAATATCTGTGAAAGTTTGGTAACATTATTTCTCTTTTTCAGTAAACTTTCAATTTAGATTAGATTTACAGGAAAGTTGCAAAGATACTGCAGAAATTTCCAGTATCCCCTCCCTCAGTTTTCCCCATTGTCAAGCTCTTGTGTTGCTGGGGTGTGTTTGTCAAACTAAGCAACAGACATTGTTAAGTTACTATTAACGAAGTCCTAGGCTGAATTTCAATTTCATCAGTTTTTCCATTAATGTTCTTGTCTTAGTCTGGTTGCTATAACAAAAATCCAATAGAGTGGGTGATTTCAGCAGCATAAGTTTACTGTTCACAGTTCTGGAAGTTGAGAAGTCCAAGATCAAGGTGCCAGCAGATTCAGTGTCTGGTGAGAAGCCATGTTCTGGTTCACAGATGGCATCCCCTTGCTGTGTCCTCACATGATAGAAGGGACAGGGAGCTCTCTGAAATCTCTTTTATAAGTGCATGTTTCAGGGCTTTCCTGGTGCCTCAGTGGTAAAGAATCTGCCTGCAATGCAGGAGGCGCAGGAGACATGGGTTCAATCCCTGGGTCAGGAAGATCCCCTGGAGGAGGGCATGGAAACCCACTCTGGTATTCTTGCCTGGAGAATCTCAGGGATAGGAGTCTGGCGAGCTAGAGTTCATAGGGTCACAAAGAGTTGGGCATAATTGAAGCGACTGAGCAGAGCACAGCAATCTCATTCACGAGGGCTCCAGCCTCCTGACCTAATCACCTCCCCAAAGTTTCCACCTCCTATTGCCATCACATTAGAGGTTAGGATTTCAATCTATAAATTTTTGGGTGGGGGTGCACAAAACTTTCAGTCTGTAGTAGTCTTTCAGTTTCAGGATTCTATCCATACTACTTGTGGTCACCATGTTCCCTAGTTTCCTCTGCTCTGTGAACAGTCTCAGTTTTTCCTTGTTTTTCATATCCTTAACAGTCTTGAGGGATATTCATTATCTTTAACATGTGCATGTGAAGCTAAGTCACTTCAGTCGTGTCCAACTCTTTGCAGCCCTATGGACTGTGGGATTCTCCAGGCAAGAATATGGAATGGGTTGCCATGCCCTCCTCCAGGGGGGTCTTCCTGACCCATGGATTGAAGCCATGTCTCTTACATCTCATGCATGGACAGGTGGGTTCTTTACCACTAGTGCCACTTGGGAAGCCGTTTATTTAACATATCAAGGCATTAAACCTCAGAGATGCTAAATGGCTTGTTCAGGTTCAGACAGCTTATGGAGGCAGTGCTATGTTTCTCTGAAGGCAGTTTCAAGCCCGTTTCTCAGATTTGAGCTACCACTGAACTCACCAGCAGGGCTTGCTAGGACTCAGACCACAGGGACCCACCCCCAGAGTTTCAGATTCAATAGTTCTGGAGTGAAGTCACAATTTGCACGTCTGGAAGTTCTCAAGTGATGATGATGGTGATGACAATAACCAATTCCTACCCTAGACACTGAACTGAAGCAGTTACTGAAAAAGAGGAGACTGACAGATAAACAATGTGAACTTCAAATATTCCTTCGGAACTAGTGGCATTTGTTTCTCTCTTTTTGAGAAAGTTTCTACATTAGTAATTCAAAATTTATCCTTCCTTTCTTGCTTATTTTAAAAAATGTTACTACAAAGCTGAACTGTGCTGAAAGTGAAATCTAGAGATTGTTATCTACTACCCTGAGAATTAAGCCACTAAAAGGGGTTGGACAAAACAGCCTCACTAAAGAGTTGTACTCATTTATTTATTCACAGTTATGTATTTATTTGTGGCTGCGCTGGGCCTTCGTTGCTGTCTGTGGGCTTTCTCTAGTTGCAGCGAGCGGGGGCTACTCTCTGCTTGTGGTGCCTGGGCTTCTCTTGTGGAATGTGGGCTGCAAGGTGTGGGGTCAGTAATTGTGGTATGTTGCCCTGAGGCATGTGGATTATTCCCAGACCAGGGATCACACCCGTGTCCTTTGCACTGGCAGGTGGATTCTTAACAACCGTATCGCCACGAAAGTCTCAGATACACTCATTTATTGAATTTAAATAGTGGAATGGTAAAGTGAAACTTTAGCCACTATAATAGCTTCCAGTGACCTGGCATATAGTGAACTCACATTACCACCCCATTGTGAGTCACTTAAAAACCAATCACCTATTAATGTGTTATGTGTTGTCTTCTGTGCAGTTTATAAGGGAGTAACTCAAAACTGTCCTTCCTTTCAATGATCTTGACCTTAGGCCTATTTTAAATATGTCTTAAAAAGAATCTTGACGGAGAGGGAAATAAAAATACTCAACCTCTTAGTGTTATCTGAAAAAGTGCTGCAAATTTTCGAAAACCTTTGAGTTTGTTACCTTAAGTACTCCCATATTAATGATTCATATTACTTTCAAGCCCTCTCCCTTCATATTTTGATTAGAAGCTCAGTCTGACTTTTAAGTCAGGCCGAATTCACAATAAAATATGAAACTTTAGTTGCTTCATTTGTTATCCTTCACATCTCTGCCCCTGAATCATTTAAAACACTTCCAAACAATCATAAGTTTTCTAAAACAAAGTACAAATCATCATGCACACAGCCCTTGGGGGCAGAGGAAAGAATTCTGTGTGTGTTAGCATATTTAGTCATCCTATTTTGGGCAAGATAATCCCTTTTAATTTTCTTAGACTGTGTTCACTTGCTTTCATTATTTTCTTTACTTCAAAGATCAACTTGACAACTATTTTTCTTCACCACTAGGCTTATGGTATCACTCCAGGTCCATCTGATTTCATGGCCTTTGGGATTGCTTTCATGTATTATGAATTTCTCAATTGGCTGTGTTTATTAGATGGAAACTTACAACTCTTTGTAGAAGTATGATCTTGCAGAAACCCTGTTGCCAGGGTTTTTATTTTTAAAGAGAAGGAAATATGAATGTTTTCAGAGGGATGATGGGAATTGTTTGCAAAACTTACTCAATAATTGTGCCTTGGATCATTCTTCTGCAATATGCTCTATTTTGTCTCCTGTTATTTCTCTCTCCATTTAAGCAATGAGTCCTCTGTGTTCCTTGCCTCTGGCAAGGGTTTGTGACAGATCCATCTCCTTTTTCTCCTTCCCACTTCAAAATCCTAAATCCATTAATGAGAATAGGGTTTTTGACCACAGAGGGCTTTTCCCCAGACTTGGGAAAGGAGGCGTTGTAAAGGTTCCTGGGTTTCTAAACTGGCAGGGGAGCAAAGAGAACTAGTGATTTTGAAGCAGGAATTATATATGGTTGTGAGGAGTGACTTAAGCAGTCCACAAAACTGTCTAAAAAACACAAGTAAGTCCAGAGGCAAGTAGTCCAGAGCTTGTGTGCAGTGACACAGTTAGCGGTGACTTCTATATCTTTGTTCCTCTATCCTCACTTCATGGTCTCCATGCTCAAGGTTGCCTCATATTCCAAGATGTCTACCAGAGCACTAGCCATCACAGCTGTTTTCTTGGCTGTAAGAAGGTTGAAAGAGTGCTTCTATCAGGCAAAGCAATTCCTTTTGAAATCTCTGTTCCAGAAGTCACATGTAATATGTCTATTTATACCTCACTAGACAGAACTTAGTCACATGGCTGTGTCTAGCTGAACAGGAGACTGGGAAGTTAGCTTTTATAATAGATTTTTGTTACCAAGGAAGAAGGGGAAGTGGATACTTGGAGGGCAACTAGAAGTGCATGTCACAGGCCTGAAGGTGCTAGGGGGCTGAAGCAAAGTTAGCTTCATGTGTGCATGATGTAGACTAATAACAACAGCAAAAATGGACACGACCCACTCTTTGGCTATTCGGTGTTCATCCACATGCCTCCATGTGCATTTGAACTTCCAGCAACAACACAAATGACCCTGTGCTTCCCCCTAACAATATACAGCCAACCTTCACTGAAACAAAGGCATTTGCGTCTGCTCCTTAGAGTCACAACAGTCATTATACTCATTTCTGGGCCATGTTAATCACTCCCCCAAATCATAGTCCCTTCAGAAGACATTGGGGAAGAAGGAAAGAGGGGAAGAAATTAGTACACACACACATGCACACACACGCCAAACCAGGAAGAAGATATGCCTGCTTCTACAGTCCTTGCTTCTGTGTTGCTGCTGCTGCTAAGTCACTTCAGTCGTGTCCGACTCTGTGCGACCCCATAGACTGCAGCCCACCAGGCACCCCCGTCCCTGGGATTCTCCAGGCAAGAACACTGGAGTGGGTATAATCTCGCAGTTGGTATTATAAGTTCCTCTCCTCCTATCAGTTTCATATTTCCTTTTTCTTCAGCCAAGACATTTGCTGGTACTTTTCTCTACCTGGTGGTGAAATTCAAACTTTAATTTCTGAAGAGTTGAGGTTCTCAACCCTATTTTTGAGGTCATTGTTATTGTAGTTTTCTATTAACCAAGTAAATGAAAGTACGGAGAGGAATCCCGGCTTCTGGTTCAGACATAAGTCTTGATATGAGGGTGTTGTAGCAACCTGATTCCCTCTTCATGATTGGGATCAATCTCCCTTGTCAGTAGAGAAAATTCCTTCTTTACTCGTTAATTCAGTGGCATAAGAAGTCAACATCGGGCTTTCCCTGTGGCTCAGTGGTAAAGAATCCTCCTGCAATGCAGGAGACGCCAGTGACACTGGTTTGATCCTTGGATCAGGAAGATCCCCCGGAGTAGGAAATGGCAACCCACTCCATTATTGTTGTCTGGAAAATGCCTTGGAGAGAGGAGCCTGTTGGCTATAGTCCATGGGGTTGCAAAGAGTTGGACACAACTGAGCATGCACACACTCACACAAGGAGTCAGTTCAAGTCTTATCTTCCAATTCAGTGGAACTATGATGGTGCCCCTGGCTGGAAGCACATCCCCCCTTGGGACTAAAATCTCCAATGTACCAGAGCTCAAACTTGCTGGAATGGGAAGCAAAAATCCTGCAAGTGATTGTGAGAGTGAGAAAAGCAATTCCCACCCCCACCCCTTGATTCCTGGCCCTGTGTAATCTGACTATAGAAGAAACAGCACCATGAACTGGTAGCCTAATCAGAAAATGTACTGCCTCCAGTGGAGAGAGCTCCATCCTTTCTGGGAGTTGTCTCTTTGATGGCTTTGTAACTAACTCTTTCACAGGCTTTTTAACTGACCCTTCCATTCTATTAGACCAGCTGTTCCTAAAAGATGGCCAACCAGTGAAGTCCACTGGCAAGAACCCATTGATGCACCTATTTTATTGTGAGACATATTTCTTGATCAGGAGCAGTGTGTATGTGGCAGGGGGTGGGCCTGGGAATGTTATGGCGTTGAATGGGGCACACTCTTGCAGGTCCTTGGATGGTGGTGCTTGCAGAAACATTGTGGAGAGGAAGGAGGATATTCAAATCCAGAGTATTTGTCTGTTTCAGTGAGGATGAATCTCTGCCCTGTCTGGGATGGAAGGGATGTGACTGACTTCTCACTAAGTGGCTGTCTGGACCTCCAGGGAATGCACTACTGGACTTCAGTGTTGCTCTCTACTGTTGGCCAGTTAGGCACATGCTTAGCATTGGTGGGGGAAGTTCATATTGCTGAACTCATGCAGGCCTCCCTTCCTGCCACCCTGGCCTGTGTGCACACAGATCCATTGAGTGAGCACAGAAGTGGCTGGGGGAGAAGGCTGACCCATGTCCACAGAGAGTACCATCTTGCCCATCAGGTTACTGAGAACTTTCTCTCCTGTGGATCTGTGTCTCACGTGGGTCATTCTGAACCTCCTCTTAAGATGTCCTCCTGCATCCATCTTCCATGACACCAGCCTTCCAGTCTCTTCTTTCCAAGAACCTACTCATCCAGACACATCGTTAGCAACTGCTCATGTATTGGTGTAGCTTGGGATTCCAGTTCTTGCTTCGTGCACCCAAAATGAACACCCAAAGGTACTACTCAAGTTTCTGACCCCTGGAGGATTCTTCTTCACCTCTTCTTCATGGCCATCGCTGAGCAGGGCTAGAAGGATGCAGCGGTCCATTTCCGGTTGGTACCAGCAAGGTCTGGCGTCTGTCATTTCTCTTGTCACTTTCTATCACACCCCATCTTCCAGTCCTCCGCATCTTTGGCTCAGCTCACAATGCCTTTTCCTCTCTGACAGTGAGTCAGCTCCAAATCAACTTGCTAACTCTGTTCCTGTGCCCTTGGCAAGTGTCTCTGCTATCATACTTGCTTTAATGCTTTTTACTATTTATGCTATCCCAGCATCAGCTGTGGTTCCCTGGCTTCCTTAGGATTCAGAACACATCCGTTCAAACCACTGTTCTGTTTCCCCTTGAGTCCAAAGCCCTTCTCAAAATGTCTGCATGTTCTCAGGTAGCTTATATTCACTACCACTGATTTTCAGATCTGGATTTTGCACATATTGCTCTGATGTTTGCATGTTAACCTGGCTATGAAATTAAGCTCTGTCCTCAATATGTAGGATGCTATTTCAGATGGGATGTTTAAAAGTCTGCTAAGATTGTTCTTTGTATATAGCTGTGGGCTTTAAATATTTTTAATAAAGGGTCAGAATATATTTTCAGCTTTGGGGACCATAAGGATTCTGTTGCAATTACTTCTGTTGTACTGCAAAAATAGCCAAAGACCATAGATTAATGAATGGGTATGACTGTGTTCCAATAAGACTTTATTGACAAAAATTGGTGGCAGGCAAAATTTGACCAGCCCAAGGGCTATGGTTTGTCAATCCCTGGTTTATAAGAAGCCTATGGGTTTTGGTCTATTAAAGTTGTGTCAATCATCTTACATTCTCTTGTTTGTAATTATTTTCACTTGATTTTGAAAATTTGGGTCTTTTGGGTATACAAATTGAATTACCTGATGTCTCTGTTTGAGCTGCTATAAAGAATACCATAAATTTAAACAACAAATGTTGTTGTTGTTTAGTCTCTGAATTGTGTTGGACTCTTTTGCAACCCCATGGACTGTAACCTGCCAGGTTCCTCTGTCCATGGGATTTCCCAGCAAGGATACCAGAATGGGTTGCCATTTCCTTCTTTGGAAGATCTTCCAAACCTCTGGAACCTGTGTTTCCTCCTGCTTGGCAGTGGATTCTTTACCACTGACCCACCAGGGAAGCCCGAAACAACAAACACCATGCATTAAACCATAAATATTTCTTATAGTTGTGGAGGCTGGCAAGTCCAGAATCAATATGCAGTAGATTCAGTGTTGGGTGAGGCCCACTTCCTGGTTCAAAGAGATTTCCCTGCTGTGTCCTCACATGGTGGGTGGGGCAAGGGAGCTCTCCAGGTATCTTGTAAGGGCACTAGTCCCATTTATGAGAGCTCTATCCCATGATTTAATCACATCACAAAGATCCTACCTTCTAATAACATCACGTTGGAGGTTGGGATTTCAGCAGGTGAATTTGGAGGGACACAGGCATTCAGTTCATTATAGCTAATAAGGACTTCCTCCTTGACCAAACTCTAGTCAAGCTCCCTTGTTCCCTCTTCCTGATTAGACCTTGTCTTTGTTTTTTTTTTTCCTTTAATTAATTTTTATTTTTTAGTTTGTTTTGCTTTACAATACTGTATTCGTTTTGCTACACATCGACATGAATCAGCCACGAGTGTACATGAACTCCCAATCCCGACCCCCACCTCCCCCCTCCCGCCCCACACCCTCTCTCTGGATTATCCCCATGCATCAGTCCCAAGCATCCTGCATCCTGCATCAAACCTGGCCTGGCGATTCGTTTCACTTATGATATTACACATGTTACACTGCCACTCTGCCAACCCATCCCACCCTCTCCCTCTCCCCCATAGNTGCAGAGTTATCATAAGTCACTCAGTGCAGCCATATTCGGAAGTGATGATCTCTCATTAGCATCGCATGATAGATAACCGCTGAGTGGTTGATCCCTGGCTTTACACTAGTGTTCTTTAACAGTGTTTTTTTCAACTGAAAGATATGATCCAACAACATAAAAATGAGAGGGCTCTTGCTCTCCTAATAGCAGAATGACTAATAGAATAACTAGAACTATGATAAACCTTCACAGAAGGAGGATGATTAAGAAAGCTGATGGATGCAGCAACGCTGCAATAGAGATCTGTCTCCACACTATGGGATGGAAGCAAATCTTGATTTTTTTCATGGTGTGAACTCAAGCATAATATTCTGAAAGCAGAACTCCCTTTAATCAAAATCCTGCTAGTAATGCTTCAGAGATTCAAAGAGCATGTTTTTTCCTTCCTGTCTCTTTCCAAACAACCTTTTTTTTTACTTGTTCATTTGTATACTAACCTATTCATTTATTATGTATTTTGTTTATATATTATTTACTTACCTATGGGATATTTTCATTAATTAATTTTAAAATGTGTGGGCTGAGTTATATCTCCAGACTGGAGTAGCTTCCCCTCTTAATATTTTAGTTACCTTTCACACTCCATACAAATCCAGGATCATTTCCTGAGACATCTAACTCCTCCCCAGATTGTACATGAACCCCACGGGGAGGCTGCTGGATTTAAAGAGGGTACTTTGGTTTCCAAATGTAGGCAAAGAGAGAATTAGCGATTTGGAAACTAGCCCACCAGCTTGGTCCATCTTTTGTTTATTCCTGAGGGTCCTGCTTGGCCTACAGCATGGTCTCCCACCACCTGTCTATTTTACCCTCAGCTTGGTGATTGTTTCCGTTGCTGGACTAAAGCCATCTCCCCCAGGTCTGATGTTGAGGGTCAGTGGTTCACCAGCCCTCAAGTTGAGCATCCCCTTTGCAGGCTTGGTGTCTGTTTCTGGAAAGTCACTATTGTCAACCAGGAAAATACACACAACCTGAAAGTTGAGAGTTATTTTTATTTGGTGGGAATGTTTGGGACTCAGCCTGGAAGACAGCATCTCAGTAGCTCCGAGAAAACTGTTCCAAGGAGGCAGGAGGGGAAGCAGGCTATATACAGGTTTGTAACAAAGGGAGCAAGCTGTCTGAATATCAAAGATCAGGTAGCAAGTTAAGGAATTTAGCATCCTATGTATGGGAAGATGCAAACCTCTGGGCTCACTGAATTTATTCCTTTCATATGCATCTCAGCTATCTGGGGCCAAATCCTGTTTCCTTGTTCACAGCTGCTTCTTACATTCCTCCTCAGCAATTGCCATGGGGGGCGACAGCATCCACTGGATTGCAGTTTTCGGACCCTCATTCATTTTTGGAGGCCCGAAGTCATGATGGCTGTGACATTTCTTGCATATTTTATGGCAGGAGTTACCCCATCTGTTGTCATCATCTTTAGAGGAGTCACTCTTCAGCCTTCTCTTTCCAAACACTCATGGTCCCCTTGAAAAATTTGCCCACACCCACCATAGCTGCCAGGTGAAGGGTAATGGAAAAGACAGCACTTGCCAGCACACGAGAGGGTCCCATTGCTCGTCTCTCCAGGGTAGTGGTTGCCTGTGAACCTGAAACCTGCCCATTTGAGTTCAGAGACGATGTTGAGAGAATCTTCTCCAAGAAGTTCCCTGTGGCCACCTGGCCAAAGTAATGGCCTCCAGTTAATTCTCTTTTCAAGAAACAACTCACTGGACGCTTTGCTGTGAAAGTAGTCCTTATTCATGTTAGCAACCCTAAGTTAGTGCGCCCGACAAACCAAAACACCAGTGTTAGAGCAGAGCAAAGTTTATTGCTGGGCCGTGCAAGGAGAAACAGTAGCTTGTGTCCCCTCAAACCCTAAACTCTCCATAGGCTTCAGCAAAGCATTTTTAAAGGTCAGGTGAGGGAGGAGCATCCCAGGGTCGACTCCACCCTGTTACCTCATCATCAGCCAATCAGAGAACTGTGATCAACTTGTGCACAGTTCTCTGATTGGCTGATGGTGAGGTAACAGGGTGGAGTCACAGNGCAATTTGATCTCTGATTCCTCTGCCTTTTCTAAAACCAGCTTGAACATCTTGAAGTTCATGGTTCACGTATTGCTGAAGCCTGGCTTGGAGAATTTTGAGCATTACTTTACTAGCATGTGAGATGAGTGCAATTGTGCAGTAGTTTGAGCATTCTTTGGCATTGCCTTTCTTTGGGATTGGAATGAAAATTTCCTAAATAGTTTATAACTGCACTTTTGATTTATTCTTTGATCCTAGAGCTGTTTGGGAGAAACGAGACTCAAAAGCTTGATGATTTTTCCTATTTTTTTTTTTTAATTTGTAAGTTTTCTGGTTTTCTCACCAGTATCTAGCATATTGCTTGTCACAATGGTAGTGCCCATTAAATAGTGGATGAATGAACAAACAAATGAATAAATGAGAAAATGAAGCCTGTGAATTTTCCCATTCTTGAATTTGTTGATATTTGTTAAAATTTTTTGATGTATTTTTGGCTGTGCTGGGTCTTCGTTGTTTTGCATGGACTTTTTGTAGTTATGATGAGTCGGAGCTACTCTTCATTGTGGTGCACGGGTTTCTTATTGTTGCAACTTCTCTTGTTACAGAGCACAGACTCTAGGTGCCCAGGCTTCAGAAGTTGCAACCGCAGGCTCAGTAGTTGTGGAGCACAGGCTTTGTTGCTTGGAGGCATGCGCAGTCTTCCTAGACCAGGAATCGAATACCCGTCCCCTGCACTGGCCACCAGGGAAGTCCTGTTAATGTATTTTAATCCAATTTTGATTAACTTTTATAAATGCTTTAGGATAATTCATTCTTTTGGTAGGATTAAAAAGTTCTTTATTTATTGAACAACTTCAGTGTATGTTTCAAAACTTCTAAATCCTTATGTATCTTTGATTTAGATGTGTATAAGAGACAGGGGTGTGGTGGAGGGGAGGTTGTTGAGGGGCGGTGAGGGGGAGCAGCCAGGATTTCACATCTATAAAAAAACTCAGAAAATGTGCATTAGAGATTGTTATCTAGGCATTTCATTCAGATAGAAGCTAAAGCAGAGGATGTGGGGAAAGGGCTTGCCCCAGGAAGGTCCCATAGGGTCCTGCTCAGTTTATATTCATTGCAGGAGACTTAAGAATTACAGATGAATAATGAGAGAAAGTAAAAATCACCCATTATTCAACATTTCTTTCTTTCTTTCTTTTCTACTTCTTTGACTGGGCCAAATCTTAGTTTGCAGCATGCAGGATCTTTGGTTGCAACATGTAGCATCTAGTTCCCAAACCTGGAATTGAACCCAGGCCCCCTGCGTTGGGATTGTGGCGTGGAATCTTAACCACTGGACCACCAGGGAAGTCCTTACTAATACATGTATAAAATAGATAACTAATGAGAACCTACTGTATAGCTCAGGGAACTCTATTCAACATACTGTGGTGACCTAGATGGGAAGGAAAGCTGAAAAAGAGGCACTATATGTATAGCTGCTTCACTTTGCTGTACTGTAGAAATACAACATTGTAAAGCATTATATTCCAATAAAATTTAAAAAAATCACCATTTGCCTTACCTGGTGTTGAATTTCCATATCTATCATTTCAATCTCTTTTCCATTACCTGCACATACACAAGATTGAATTGTCTGGTGTTGTATCATAATCTGGTTTTTATTTTTTCACTTAATAATAAATTATTCATGAATTTATTAGAAAATAGATATTGAGCATCTACCACATGCCAGCCACTGTTCTAGGTATTGGGCACACATCAGCAACAAAAATTCCTGCTATCAAGCCTCTTGTTTTTAAGTGCCCCAAAGGATAATAAAGTAAAACAAATGATTAAAATAGGTTATTTGTCAAATAATAAACATTGAAGAGAAAACAGAAATGGAGGAAGAGAGATATGAAAATGCATATCTGTGCTGGGGCCCAGAGCAGACTGCTTCAAAATATGGCTCAAGGGCATATTGATTATTTTGAATTAATGTTGCTTAAGAAATGCCTGTTGCAAGAGGGACTCTCTGACCCTCCTCTCTGTCTCTGTGAAAGCAGGAAATGAATCTCTCCTGTGAAATGTGCCCTCTCTACATTGGGAGGGAGAAGGAGTCTTTATCATCAGAGATGGGGAATTCAGGCAGACAAGCAGTATAAACAAATCCTGTTTCTTAAGAAATTTACTACCTCAAGCCCAGACTCTGTTTAGACTTCTTGCATGCGCACTCAGTCACTTCAGTCGTGTCCAACTCTTTGTGACCCTATGGACTGTAGCCCGCCAGGCTCCTCTGTTCATGGGATTCTCCAGGCAAGAATACTGGAGTGGGTTGCTATTTCCTTCTCCAGGGTATCTTCCTGACTCAGGGATTGAAACTGCGTTTCTTGAGTCTCCTGCGTTGGCAGGCAGATTCTTTACCGCTGAGCCAACCAGGAAGCCCATTTAGACTTCTTAACCATTAATAATTAAGCACCCAAACAGGGCCTCCTGGTGGTCCAGTGGTTAGGATTTGACACTCCCAGTGCAAAGGACATGGGTTTCACCCCTGGTCAGGGAACTAAAATCCCACAGGGTGCATACTGTGGCTAAAAAAAGAAAAAGCACCCAAAGTTTAAGTTTCTTTGTTCTGTCAGTTCCTCACAATTTATTGTTTCCTTGTCTAAAAAGTGTAAAAGTTGCCAGCCTTGGTCACTTCTTAGGTCCCATTTCCATGAGACCTCTGGACTCATAAATTAACCCTTGTTTCATTTCTCCCGTTAATCTCTCTGGTGTGAATTTTGTTATTAATCCAGCCTCAAGAATTCAAGAGGAATAGAGGGGGAAATTTCCCCCTCCCCGCCATGCATGTTGAGGGTATGTGATGGGGAAGCTGACATGTTATACAGGTGGCCTTGTGAACAAGGAGATTTCTGAGAGAAGCCTTGGAGAAGGGAAGAGAGAGGAGCATTGCCATGCAGATGAAGCCGCCTGAGTCCCCAGGGCACTCAGCTTGTTGCAGGAACTGTGAGGAGGTTCACCAGGACCAGTGGAGAGGGGGAGTGATGGAGGAGCTGGGGACAAATGTGGGGGTAAGAGTAGCCGACCATGAGCCCCTCCACTCTCGGGCCCCTTCTTTGTTTTTTTTTCTGTTTTTCTATGATAGGATTATGGATTTATGTAGCCCACCATCTAGTCAAGGCTATGGTTTTTCCAGTGGTCATGTATGGATGTGAGAGTTGGACTGTGAAGAAAGCTGGGCACCGAAGAATTGATGCTTTTGAAGTGTGGTGTTGAAGATGACTCTTGAGAGTCCCTTGGACTGCAAGGAGGTCCAACCAGTTCATCCTAAAGGAGATCAGTCCTGGATGTTCATTGGAAGGACTGATGCTAAAGCTGAAACTCCAGTATTTTGGCCACCTCATGCAAAAAGTTGACTCATTGGAAAAGACTCTGATGCTGGGAGGGATTGGGGGCAGGAAGAGAAGGGGACGACAGAGGATGAGATGGCTGGATGGCATCACCAACTCGATGGACGTGAGTCTGAGTGAACTCCGGGAGATGTTGATGGACAGGGAGGCCTGGCGTGCTGCGATTCATGGGGTCACAAAGAGTCGGACACGACTGAGCGACTGAACTGAACTGAGCCCACCACCTCTTACTGGACTTTTGTTTCTAGTTTTCCCACGAAACAATTGTGAACCCTCGCTGGAGCTTTCCCATGCTGATTGTCATGCTCCCCTGGTGGCTGAGATGGTAAAGAATCTGCCTGCAATGCAGGAGATGTGGGTTCATTCCCAGGGAAGAGCCCCTGGAGGAGAGCATGGCACCCCACTCCAGTATTCTTGCCTGGAGAATCCCATGGACAGAGGAGCCTGGAGGGCTACAGTCCATGGGGTCACAGAGAGTTGGACATGACTAAGTGACTAACTCATACACAAGAAAGGAGAGCAGATGGCAGAATGTGAGCACACGAGGACTTCGTTGGTGGCCCCCATGTGGCTCAGACGCCACACTCCCAATCCAGGAGGCCGGTCTGGGAACTGGATCCCACATGCTGCAACTAAGAGTTTTCATGCCCTGACTAAGACCCAGTGCAGCCAAATAAGTAAATATTATAAAAAAAAAAAAAAAGAAAAGAAAAAGAAAAGAAAGAAAAAGAAAAAGAAGATGGGCGCATGGTTTTAACCCATTTCTTGGGGGAGTGGGGGTGGGGTGAAATTTGGAGTCATTGCCCTTAACTCCGTGCTGGGTTTGTGAAAACATGACGCTGTTGACCTCCAGGGCCAGGAATGGCAGCCCTTCCAGCCCTGAACAAAATTAATGGGATGATGTAATGCTTGATAAATTTACCAGACAGAGGAAGGAAGCAAGAAGGAGGGTTGAAAGGGCAGGAACAAAAAGAGACATAAAAGAGAAGAGCAGAAGAAAGGGGGAGAGCTGGAAATCTTTATAACATTAATAATATTTTTGTTGTTCTCATTTAAAAAGTAGAGTACCACATTAAAGAAAATCTGGAAAGTTTACAGAAAAGTAAATATTTCAGTGAAAGCCACATAACTCCATGTCTAGAGATAACAACAAGACTTTTTTATTACTTTCCACCCAGACATTCAAAGAATTGTAGAGGCATACAGTTTTGGATTTTTCTTCTTGTTTAAAATTTTGTCAAGAACCTTGACTTACCACTACAGGAATATTAAAAACCATGGTTTCAACCATATATAATATAGCCTGGCATGCTGAAGTCCATGGGGTCACAAAGCTTCGGACATGACTTAATGACTGAACAGAACAGATTTTAACGAATGTTATCATTTCCTTGTTGTTGAATGCTTTGGTTATTTTTGATATTGTACCTTAGAAATAGTGCAGCCAGGCAATCCTTCATCAGGCATCTGTGTATCTCTGACTATTTTATAAGGATGAATTCTTAGGAGTGTGATGACTTGCACAGGCAGGTGAATTTTTTTTTAAATATCTGAAGACTTGAAGGCAAATGATTGATGATTTTGTGCGATGACATTTGATTTGTGTAACCAATTGTGAACGGATGACTGGCTATTAAGACCATGATTCTGTTGTAGAATCCAGAGTCACAAAACACTCCTCAGAGGACACTCAAGACAGTGGAGTACAGTTTATTACACTGGCAGGTCCTAGGGGAGTAGGTTCCCAACAAGGACTCCGATGATTTCAGAGAACTTGGTTTTATACCTGCCCCCCCAACCCCCGCCCCTCCCTGCCACCGCTACATGACTGGTTACACGTTAGTAATTAGTTTTACAACATACAGGTGCAGAAGAATTAACACTTACAACTTGCAGGTGCTGGCACTATTGTTAACCTATCTGGGACAACCTGACCTTTACTTCCAGTCTTTGTCATCTGTGAGGAAGGGGTTTTCTGGTTTTTCTTTAATGATGGTTAATAGGGTTCAGGCCCAGTTCACATCCTGCCTTAAGAAGGCTGACAGTCTTCAAGATGGAATCCCTCTTGCCCTCCTCCCAGCGGCCCCAACAATTCCATAATTTTGATGACAAAGGTCCATATAGTTAAAGCTGTGATTATTCCAGTAGTTATATATGGATGTGAGAATTGGACCATACAGAAGGCTGAGCCCTGAAGTATTGATGCTTTCAAATTGTGGTGTTGCAGAAGACTCTTGAGAGCCCCTTAGACAGCAAAGAGATTGGGTCAGTCAATCCTAAAGGAGATCATCCCTGAACATTATTGGAAGGACTGTTGCTGAGGCTGCAGTTCCAACTCATTGGAAAACACCCTGATGCTGGGAAAGACTGAAGGCAAAAGGAGAAGGGAGCAGCAGAGGAGGAGATGGATAGATAGCATCACTGACTCAATGGACATGAGTCTGAGCAGACTTGGAGATAGTGAAGGACAGGGGAACCTGGCATGCTTCAGTCCATGGGGTCACAAAGAGTTGGACTGAGCAACTGAAAAACAACGACAAATCCAATCCATGGTCATTCCTCAGACTGTAACAAAAATGCTTTGGAGGAAGTACGGGGCATCTATCATGACATGTTGGACTTAATTTTTTTCAGGAAAATGCAACCTTGGGCTAAAAGACATGCAAATAGAATCAATGTAAAAAAAATATAAAAGAGACTTAGAAGCAGTGTGTGGACCTTAATTAATTGTATCTGTTAAAAAACACAACTGCTGAGATGTTGTTAACTAAAAAAAAAGTGTACAATGTGAGAGTTGCAAGTTAAGTTTTATTTGGGACAAAGTGAGGACTGCAGCCAGGGAGAGAGCACCTCAGATAGCTCTGAGAAACTGCTCCAAACAAGTGTGTGTGTGTGTGTGTGTGTGTGTGTGTGTGTGATGGGGGGGGTGGTGGTCAGGATATATATGATTTTGGTGAAGGGAGAGTTTATGCAATCAAGCATTTATCTTTACAAAAGGTTTGCTGCTAGTCATGAGGAACTGATGTCACCACAAAGGGATTTAGTGAGTGCTTTTTAGATATGGGAAGATGGAAGGATTGGGCTCATAAAATGGGCTCCTGAAAATATCTATCTGAAGACCCGTTCCACTAGTTTTCCTGAAGCACAGAGTGCCTCATTCCTGTTCTCCCCCCAAACCCCCTTCAAGGCGTGTTGAAGGTCAATAGCTGCAGCAGCACAGGATTCAGTCCCCACAGAGGCAGGTGGCAAGTGCCACTGAGTTAACAGTACATGTTTTTTTAAGCCAACAATGTGTTACTTTTATTAGACAATCAGAAATTTGATGGAGACTGAATTTTGATAACATTAAGATATTATTATTGATTACTTACATGTGACACTGGAGGAAATGGCAATCCACCTCAGCATTTCTTGCCTGGAAAAATACCATGGACAGAGGAGCCTGGCATGCTATTCATAGCTGCCCAAAGAGTTGCAAAGCATCAGACACAACTGGGTGACTGAGCACATACACACACTTACATATAATCTTAAAAGATGAGTCCTTATCTTTTTGGAAACATTGAAGATGAAATGATATAACGTCTGGGATTTCCTTCTGAGCAATTTGAAGGGTAGTTGATGGGGTAGCATTGACCATAAATTAACAGTAGTTGGGGTTGGAGGCTGGGTTCCTAGGAGTCTTTATATCAGAGTTTCAGTTCAGTTCAGGTCAGTCGTGTCCAACTCTCTGTGACCCCTGAACCACACAGCACACCAGGCCTCCCTGTCTATCACCAACTCCTGGAGTTCACCCAAGTTTATGTCCATTGAGTTGGTGATGCCATCCAACCATCTCATCCTCTGTCATCCCCTTCTCCTCCTGCCCTCAATCTTTCCCAGCATCAGGGTCTTTTCAAATGAGTCAGCTCTTCAAATCAGGTGACCAAAGTATTGGAGTTTCAGCTTCAACATCAGTCCTTCCACTGAACACTCAGGACTGATCTCCTTTAGGATGGACTGGTTGGATCTCCTTTCAGTCCAAGCATTTATCAGAGTTTAGTTTAGCAAACTATGACCTGAGGGCCAAATCCAGCCCATTGCCTGTTTTTGTAAATAAAGTTTTATTGGAACACAACCATGCCTGCTTGTTCACATATTTTCTCTGGTTTATTTTGCATTGTAATGTTAGAGTTGAGTTTTTGCTACAAAGAATATCTGAGCCTGAAATATATACTCTCCTGCCCTTTACAGAGTTTGCTGGCCCTTGATTTATGCTATTGTGCCTACTTCTGTTTATGTTTAAAATCATTTACAATAAAATATTTGAAGTACATTTCATTTTAAAGATCTATACAGTTCCTATACTACTGCCATAGAATAGTGTTTCTCTCCTAACTGTCTTGAATACATTAAATCACAGCTGAAATGCATGGCACACTTAATAAATTGCTGAAATATCTGTGGGATGATTCTTCTATTAAAATGTATTCCTCTGTGTGGCTAATACATGCATAGAACAAGATTTATAGGAAATGCTCTGGAAAGTAAGTCTCCTTTCCTCCCCATCTCTCATCCACCCTGGTCTCCTTCCTGGTATTTCTTGTTTATTCTTCCAGGGATAATTTTTATATGTACAAATATAATATAAATTTATAGTGTAATTTCTCTCCCATTCAAGTGATAGTATACAATATATATTTGCATTTTGTCACTTAATAATATATCTTGGAGCTATTTCCATGTTAATTGTATAATCATTTCTAAATTATACATAATTATATGTATGTGTGCGTGCATGTAGGCTCAGTTGCTTCAGTTATTTCTGACTCTTTGAGATCCTGTGGACTGTAGCCTGCCAGGCTCCTCTGTCGATGGGATCCTCCAGGTAAGAATACTGGTGTGGGTTCCCTTGCCCTCCTCCAGGGGATCTTCTTGACCCAGGGATCAAACCTGCAGCTCCTGTGTCTCCATGTATATGTATGCATGTGTGGTATATATGTATTCCTGAAGTATATATATTTAGGAGTTTTATATGCACATATATTTATATATGAAATATATATGAAGTATATATACCTAGTAAATATATATATATATGAAGTATCTATATTTGGGATATTTATATGCATGCATGACTTCCCTGGTGGCTCAGAGGTTAAAGTGTCTGCCTCCAATGCGGGAGACCTGGGTTCGATCCCTGGGTCAGGCAGATCCCCTGGAGAAGGAAATGGCAACCCATTCCAGTATTCTTGCTTGGAGAATCTCATGAACTGAGGAGCCTGGTGGGCTGCAGTCCATGGGGTCACAAAGAGTCGGACACGACTGAGTGACTTTACTTACTTACTTATATGCATAAAGTATATATGTATGTGTTGTTCTGTTTGGGAAAGAATTAAGGAACAGAGAGGCACTGTGAAACTGAAACCTGGAGAATGTGTGTGTTTGTTCAGGAGGGGAGGATGGGATGGGCATCTGTTACTGCACTCCCCCATCCCTGTTCTGAAGAGTGGTTGCAAAAAGAATTCAACAATTTGGAATTTGTTTATCTTTCCTTAAAATACTGAAAAAAAGACAGAAATATCCATTGGTAAATCCTATTTCTTCTCCCGTCAAAGTACCTTCAGAATCTGAGTGCTTCTCACCACGCTCCATCCTGATCTGAGACCTGCTCCCCTCTCACCTGGCACCGTGACCATCTCCTCTCCTGGTCTCCCCACCTTCACCTTCGTTTCCTACAGTCTGTTCTTAACATGCAGTCAGGGTCATCTCTAAAGGGAAAGTCAGATCGTATCCCTATCTCTGTTCAGAATTCTCCAATGGCTCATCTTATTCAGAATAAAAACAAAAAGCCTCACAAAGGCTCACACAGTTGTGCCACAACCCCTTCTCTAGGAGGCTCTTCCTCCCTCCCTTCTGCAGCCACGTGGGCCTCCCCATCTCCTCTCTCAGCAAAGATGTTGGTTCACCATCCACATTGTTCATCCCTCACCTCTTTCAAGTTTTGCTCAAATATCAAACACTCCTTTCCCACCTCCTTCTTTTAAAAATCACCACTCCCCAGCATTTCCTGTTTCCTTTTTAATGTTTATTATTTTTCTCCATAGTTTTAAATCTCTTTTGTATTAGTTTCTTGTGACTGCTGTAACAAATGACCACAAGCTCTTAAAACAACAGAATTGTATTGTCTCCTGGTTCTGGAGGTCAGAAGTCTGAAATCAAGATGCTGGCAGGGTTGGTTCCTTGTGGAGGCTCTATGGGAAAATAGATTCCATGCTCCTCTCCTAGATTCTGCTGGCAACTTTCTTTGGCTTGTAGATGCATCACTCTAGTCTTTGCCTCCATCTTCATAATGCCATCTCCTCTCGGTATTCTCTCCTTTTCTTCTCTTATCAGGGCACATCATTGGTTTCCAGCCACCACTTTAATCCAGGATAATCTTTTCTCCAGCTCCTTTATTCCATTACATCTGCAAAGACTCTTTTCCCAAATCACATCATATTCCCAGGTGCCAGGTATAGAACCGAGCAGGACCTTGTGGGGCTCCTGGGTACAAAAGCCTTTCTGTGTCCTCCACTTCTGAATTATAGGAAGTAGACTTCATTCAGCCTCCAAGACTTTCCCTGAGTTCCAAAGGGCAGGTTCAAGCAGATGCTAATTAGGAAAGAGAGGGGATGCTGAGATATGCACAAGCCTTGGGGCAAGGTCCTGGTTTTGTGTATCCCTCAAAGGACACACAAAACAATATATTTGAGCTGTTTTTCAGAGACTAAAAACCCCAGGTGGGAGAAGTTAACTGTGTGCTGCCCACAAGCATGTAGACCCCAGACTGGTTGGAACTAGGTTGATGACACTGACGCCCAGTATTCTCACTGTGAGCCAATCAGAAGAATGTTCCAAAGCTGATCACGTCCTCTTTGAACTATCACTGTAAAACCCTTCATTACTTGCTCCAGGTCAGGACACACAGTTTTGAGGGTATTACCTGACTGTGTCCCCCTTTGCCTGGCAAAGTAATAAAATCACTCTTTTCTGCTTCACCCAGAACTCCATCTTTGAGATTTAATTCGGTGTCAAGGTACAGAGGCCAGATTCAGCATCAAGTGGACATATCTTTTAGGGGAGCACCATTTAACCTATTACACATTCTATCCCTCATACATTTACTGATTCATTTTATATTTGTCTTTCTCTCTGCTGTAGGATATAGAACCCAACAGGGCCAAGTTTTTGGTCTATGTTTTATCTCGCTGCTCTAGTGACTAGACAATGCTTGGCGTATGTTAGGGATCCACTAAGTATTGGCTGAAAGTGAAATAATGATGGTATTTGCCACCAGTTTTAGCACTGTTGACTAAAAAGATGCACAACATGAGAGTTGTGAGCTAAGTTTTATTTGGGGCAGAATGAGTACTGCAGCCCAGAAGGCAGCCCCCAGAAATCTCTGGGAGACTACTCCAAAGAGGCAGTGGGAGGAAGGTCAATATATCAGGTTTTGGTGAAGGGGGAGTTCAATACCATTATACACTCATTTTACAAAAGGTTTTCTGCTAGTCCTGAGGATCTGATGTCACCATGAAGGGATTTAGTACTTTTCTAGATATGAGGAGATGCAAGGATTGAGATTATAAAATCTGTTCCTAAAAACTAGGAACTATCTATGCCATCACTTCATGGGAAATAGATGAGGAAACAGTGGAAACAGTTTCAGACTTTATTTTGGGGGGCTCCAAAATCACTGCAGATGGTGAGTGCAGCCATGAAATTAAAAGACGCTTACTCCTTGGAAGAAAAGTTATGACCAACCTGGATAGTATATTGAAAAACAGAGATATTACTTTGCCAACAAAGATCCATCTAGTCAAGGCTATGGTTTTTCCATAGGTGGTCATGTATGGATGTGAGAGTTGGATGGTGAAGAAAGCTGAGTGCCGAAGAATTGATGCTTTTGAATTGTGTTGGAGAAGACTCTTGAGAGTCCCTTGGACTGCAAGGAGATCCAACCAGTCCATTTTGAAGGAGATCGGCCCTGGGATTTCTTTGGAAGGAACGATGCTGAAGCTGAAACTCCAATACTTTGGCCACCTCATGCGAAGAGCTGACTCATTGGAAAAGACTCTGATACTGGGAGGGATTGAGGGCAGGAGGAGAAGGGGATGACAGAGGATGAGATGGCTGGATGGCATCACTGACTCGATAGACATGAGTTTGGGTGAATTCCAGGAGTTGGTGATAGACAGGGAGGCCTGGCGTGCTGTGATTCATGGGGTGGCAAAGAGTCGGACATGACTGAGCAACTGAACTGAACTGAACTGATCTAAAGACCTGGCCCACCAGATCCCCTGGAGCACAGAGTGCCTCATTCCACCCTGAACTCCCTCAGGGGTGTTGAAGGTCAACAGCTACAGCAGCACAGTGTTCAGTCTCTGCAGAGGCAGATGGCAAATGCTGTTGTCAGTGGTTGGCAATGAAATTGGTGAGTGCCAATTTGTAGTTGACAGCACCAAGAGCTATGGAATATCATGTTTTCTCCCTGCCAGTCCAAGATGCTTTTGTTAATACTTCACTTCCCAATAAAGTAATATGGAATGTGAAAACATGATGTGAAATGTGCCCCATGTAAATAAGTGATGTAAATCACAGAGTCCATTTATAACTAGAAACTTTTGACAGGAAAACCGACACAACGTCAACAGTGTCATAATCACTGAACACTTTAAGCAATGCAGACAGAAGGGAAATTCTTGACTTCCTTTAGGCTTTTGTTATCAGTAACTATGCAAATTCTAAGCATAGTTTTGAACTTAAAAAATGACTTGCATATACTTTTATCTTATAAAATGATGTATGATCAGAAACTGGGTGGTAGGTCAAAACTGACATGTTTGAGTAGAGGATTCTGCCCTTAGGACAGAGATAGACTGGGGTCCTGGGATCCTGAGGACAGGGCCTCTCCCACACAGGATCATCTGTCTCTTTTCCTGGTCCAGGATGAAAGGATGCTCCCAGAAATGCTGCTCTGTGTCTGGAAGGAACAGTCGGAGATAACAGGATTTATATTTAAACTCATAGCCTTGACTTACAGTTTATGGTCAAAACAGAATCAAGGAACCCTCATGACTACCACCCCATTTGACTCTCAGACACTTTCCCAGGGCGTCTCCTGTGGGAAAATTATTCCACTTGCCTAAAACATTAGCACGTTGCCTGAGCCCAAGCTGCAGACAGGTCCCGTGGCTCTGCTCCAGAAAAATGTTCCAGTTTTCTTTCCCTCCAACAGCTCTCGAGGGTCATAGCCCAGGAGGAGGCCTCAGTGAGACCTTCTGATCAACAGCTACAGCAGCACAGTGTTCAGTCTCTGCAGAGGCAGATGGCAAATGCTGTTGTTCAGTGGTTGGCAATGAAATTGGTGAGTGCCAATTTGTAGTTGACAGCACCAAGAGCTATGGAATATCATGTTTTCTCCCTGCCAGTCCAAGATGCTTTTGTTAATACTTCACTTCCCAATAAAGTAATATGGAATGTGAAAACATGATGTGAAATGTGCCCCATGTAAATAAGTGATGTAAATCACAGAGTCCATTTATAACTAGAAACTTTTGACAGGAAAACCGACACAACGTCAACAGTGTCATAATCACTGAACACTTTAAGCAATGCAGACAGAAGGGAAATTCTTGACTTCCTTTAGGCTTTTGTTATCAGTAACTATGCAAATTCTAAGCATAGTTTTGAACTTAAAAAATGACTTGCATATACTTTTATCTTATAAAATGATGTATGATCAGAAACTGGGTGGTAGGTCAAAACTGACATGTTTGAGTAGAGGATTCTGCCCTTAGGACAGAGATAGACTGGGGTCCTGGGATCCTGAGGACAGGGCCTCTCCCACACAGGATCATCTGTCTCTTTTCCTGGTCCAGGATGAAAGGATGCTCCCAGAAATGCTGCTCTGTGTCTGGAAGGAACAGTCGGAGATAACAGGATTTATATTTAAACTCATAGCCTTGACTTACAGTTTATGGTCAAAACAGAATCAAGGAACCCTCATGACTACCACCCCATTTGACTCTCAGACACTTTCCCAGGGCGTCTCCTGTGGGAAAATTATTCCACTTGCCTAAAACATTAGCACGTTGCCTGAGCCCAAGCTGCAGACAGGTCCCGTGGCTCTGCTCCAGAAAAATGTTCCAGTTTTCTTTCCCTCCAACAGCTCTCGAGGGTCATAGCCCAGGAGGAGGCCTCAGTGAGACCTTCTGTTCTTTACAATTATTATTTTCAGAGATGTTCCCAGCTTTTAAATCCCAAACGAGAAAATAAGGGCCATTGAACATTCTTCTCTGATGACCTTTTTCGCTCAAATATCTGCCCCCCTCCCCTGTTTATCAAAGTGATACAGGCTTGTTGGTCAAAAATTGGGAAATAAAAAAGAAAAGCATGTTAAAAAGACAGTCCACATTACCGATAATTCTACTGCCAGAAATAGCTACTTTTGTTTTTTGAGTTTATTTTATTTTGATATTATCTGACATCAAATATTTTATTTTGATGAATCTGTCTACATGTATTATACAGTTATTATATTTTGCATATCGTTTCTCAACATCTGCTGCAAAGATATTTTAAACATACAAGAAAATGGAAAGATCAAATAGTGGACACGTATGGGCCAACCAACCATGTGTATTTGTAGTTAACGTTTTGCTTAACTTGCTTTATCATTTATCTTTTCTTTCCTCTTCTGTCTTCCCTTGTTCCACCTACTAATCTCTCTCCTTTTATCCCTCCACTGAACTCTCCACCATCCATCCACCCATCCATCCACCCATCCATCCATCTTGGTCTATGTTCATTCATCCACTCACCTCATTTTTGTGGTGCTTTTCAAAGTAAGTTACAGGCATCCGTATATTTTACCCCCAAACACCAGGAGACCCAGGAGATCCAGGTTCAATCACTGGGTTGGGAAGACCCCTTGGAGGAGGTAATGGCAACTCACTCCAGTATTCTTGGTGAAAACCCCCATGGACAGAGGAGCCTGGTGGGCTACAGTCTGTGGGGTCTCAGAGCCAGACACGACTGAGTGACTAACGCACACACAGCAGGCTCTTTGTATCTGGAGGTTCTACACCCACAGAGTCAATCATTCATGAGTCAAAAATATTTGGGAAAAAAAATTCCAGAAAGTTCCAAAAAGCAACACTTGAATTTGCCATGCTGGCAACTATTTACATAGCATTTACATTGTATTTACAACTATTTACATAGTATTTATATTAGGTGTTACAGACAACCTCAGAGAAATTATGGGTTTGGTTCCAGACCACTGCAATAAAGCAAAAATCAAAGTAGATCAAGTCACATGATTTTTTTTTTTCGGTTTCCCAGTACATGTAAAAGCTATGTTTACATTATGCTTTAGTCTCTCAGGTATTCAATAGTATTCTGTCTTAAAAATGTATATATCTTTATTAAAAAATACTTTATTGCTAAAAATTCTACCATCTGAGTGACAGTCATTTTGCAAATAGTAGCATCAAAGATTACTGATCACAGATCATCATAACAAACATAACAACAACAAAAATGTTTGAAATATTGCAAGAATTGCCAACATGTGACACAGAAACACAAAGTAAACAAATGCTGCTGGAAAAGTGGCACCGATAGACTTTTTGGATGCAGGGTTGCCATAAGCCTTCAATCTGTATAAAAGACAAGATCTGTGAAGAACAATAAGGTGAAGCTCAATAAAGCAAGGTATACCTACATAAGAAAACTAGAGATGAGTTAAAATGTAATGGGAGGGACTTCCCTGGTGGTCCAGTGGTAAAGAGTCCACCTGCCATTGCAGGGGATGTAGATTCAATCCCTGGTCTGAGAACTAAGATTGCAATGCTGTGGGCAACTAAGCCTGTGGGCCATGAGTACTGAGCCCGCACCTTACAGTCCGTGAGCCTAGAGCCTGTGCTCTGCAACAAGAGAAGCCATGCAATGAAAAGCCTGTGAGCAGCAACCAAGACCCACAGCAGCCAAAAAAATAAAAAGTACATGAGAGAGTATGCTTAAGGCTATACACAAATACTACATCATTTTCTGTATGAGACTTGAGCATCTGTAGATTCTGGTGTCCTAGGGGAATCCTGGAGTCAATCCCTTGCAGAGACCAAGGGATGGTTGTATATCCAGGTACAATAGGGTTTGGGATCTTTGGAGACAAGCACCAAAATTTGTGTAATAGTATTGTGAAAGTGATGGGCTCCCCTGGTGGCTCAGACTGTAAAGACTGCCTACAATGCAGGAGACCAGGTTCGTCTCTGGGTTGGGAAGATCCCCTGGATAAGGAAGTGGCAACCCACTCCAGTATTCCTGCCTGGAAAATCCCATGGACAGAGAAGCTTGTCAGGCTACAGTCCCTGGGGTTGCTAGGAATCGGATATGACTTATCAACTAATACTGTGAAAGTGATACTAGCCAACACATGTAGTACTTACATGCCAGGCAAAGTTCCAAACACTGTATCAACTTACTTAATCCTTAACAATCCATAGAGACAGATGTTTTCCTGATGATAGCCTCTACTGCTTATATTGTTTAAGACAGTGATGGTTAGGATGCTTGTGGTGGTTTAGTCACTAAGTCGTGTCCAACTCTTGCGACCCCATGGACTGTAACCTGCCAGGCTCCTCCGTCCATGGGATTCTCTAGACAAGAATACTGGAGTGGGTTTCCATTTCCTTCTCCAGGGGGTCTTCCCAACCCAGGAGTCGAACCCAGGTCTCCTTCTTTGCAGGCAGATTCTTGAGTCGGGGACAAATTGGGGGCCATGTTGCAAAGATGTGGGCTTCCCTGGTGGCTGAGCTGGTAAAGAATCCGCCTGCAACTGGGAACCCTGGGTTTGATCCCTGGTTAGGAAGATCCCCAGGTGTGAGGGTGTTGGCCCTGCAAGATTTTGCAGATGCTTGCTCCCGATACCTGGACCTACATAATGCCGTGATGTGGCAGGCCCAGGCAAGCCAGGAAAATTCCCTGCGATTCTACACATCGGACTTGGCTCCATAGTCACTGTGTTCCTTCCATTACAGGGGAAGCCGCAATTACGAGGGTGGAGTGGGAGTGGGGAGGGGTTCAAGGGTTAGTTAAGCTTGAGCAATAAAGCTGTTTGGAAAAAGAAAAATCCCTTCGCTTCTTGGGCAAATCGCTGTCTCCTCTTCCCAAACACATCTTTGCTAACTGCACAAAAAGGAGGATTTTCTAAGATATCCAACCTTTCCTGAAAACAAGAAAGGTAAGCCGCTAAGACTCCAGGTCAGGAAGGTGCGGTGGGATTTTCTGAACATAGCTCAACTTTGGAGAGAAAATAACAGACTGAAGCGCTGACTTCTCTTCCTCCTCCTGGATGGCAGGAAAAATGAGCGCTGGAGTGACTTCAAAACGATCCAGGATGCAAAGCATTGTCCTTCTTGTTCCTTACCGTAAGGTGGCGCTCTGACGCCTGCGATGTAAACTAGGTCTGCTGGAGAGAGGGCTCCCTGAGCTACCACATAAGCAGAAAGACACTGCTCTCATCCATATTTGCTTTACATTTCTAGGCTAACAAGGTGCGGTAATTTCATTCCAAATGTGTAAATATTATTGAGTTTGTCAGGGCTGCTGCCCGAATCCGGGACACAGGACTGATGTTCAGGACCAAGAGGATATGGAAGAAAGAAGCAGCCTGGGGGAGGAACAGAGAAACTTGCTTGCTTCAGCTAACATTTCCATGTTCTTATGCATTTTGTATTAACACGTTGCAGAGAGGATCTCTTTGGGGCTGTGGCTCATACAGACCCTGTTCTTTGGCCTCAGAGGTGGGAGGTAATTCTGCCCTTTGCACTAAGGCAAGGATGAGGGATTCCAGGAGCAGAGAGCTGTTGCTCAGGCCATGATTTGCCTTCTTTCATGTTTCCAGTCCCTTGACTGATTCTCTCTTCTTCTGATTGATTATTATCTGATACTTTGCTTAATTGGCTATCTAATTACCCTCGAGGTACCTCAAGGTTTCAGCAGTTGAATGAATGAAAGTCTCATCCTATCTGTGCCCAAGTCAATTCCTCCCCCAAATCCAAGGGATTTTTGAGTCTTATCTGAGTTGTTGAGAAGAGGAGATATCAGAGGAACTAGTCTTCCCCTTGAGCCATTCTCCTTTTTATCTGTCACTGCTGCAGAGAGATGAGCTTCTTGGGTGCCCGGGAAGCCCAAAGTATTTCCAGTTTCCCTGAGTTGTTCTCACTCCCTGCTTATTGTTTTCTTAGGGGCCTGGAAGCCTGGTTTGTAGTAAGAGCTTCATGAATATTTGATTGAATGGATGGAGGGAGTGGTAGATGGGTGGATGGGTGAATAATCAAACCTCTCTACTGGTAGCTGAAATGATATTACATGATTTCAGTACCAGATGAGGAGACAGAATGTTGATCTGTTGTTATGAAAATTACAGATCATGTTTAACAGTTTCTGTCCTGAAGAAGCTTAGAGTTTATTTTAAAATTAATTAATTTAAAAGTTGAAGTCTAGTTAATTTACAATGTTGTGTTAGTTTCAAGGGTGCAGCAAAGTGGTTCAAGTTATGCATATATATATACTATTTTTTCCTGATTCTTTTCCATTATAGGTTATTACAAGATATAAGAAGTTTAGAGCCTTATAAGGAATTTAAGATAGGCTTATAGTTATGGTGGAACCTGGTAGGCTACAGTCCATGGAGTTGCAAAAAGTTGGACATGACTGAGTGACTTCACTTCACTATAGTTATTAAATGATTGAAAAAATTACCATCTATTAATCATCTGCTATATACCAGGTTTATATTATATTTTCATAGTATATATATATATTTTAATATATATCAGACTTCTTTTAAGAGCATATGCATATATAACTTCTATAAATTTATATAATTTATATGTAAATATGTAACATATATAATGTGTTGTACATACATTTATATGCTCTTCAAAGACATCTGATGGTAGGTGGGGCAAGGAAGTATTGGGAGTTTGGCATTTGCAAATGCAAACTCATATATAGGATGGATAAACAACAAGGCCCTGCTGTATAGCACAGGTAACTATATTCAGTATCTTGTGATAAACCATAAGGAAAAAAATTATGAAAAAGAATGTGTACATATATATGTGTGTGTGTGTATGTGTGTGTATTACTGAATCATTTCAATAAAAAATAATCATCTTTAGAAAAGAAGAAGCTGGATATTAATAAAATGGTTACCATTGTGGTCTTCTCCGCATTCATTGTTTGCTTTCTCATTCCCAGTAAAGTTCTGCTTTTGGCCAGTTATTCCCCACCCTACACAGCTGACCCCTTCCTTCCCAGCCCCATCATGGGTCCTGTTTAGTCCAAGACATCTGTGGCAAATCCAGCCCTCTTGCTAGTGTTGGAGCCATAATCAGGCTTCAGACAATGGGTGTTCAGCACTCCTCTGCTTACTGCAGTTAATCCAGGAGTGAAGACGTAACCCACATTGGAGCATCAGTCTAAGGGAAGAACATCCCTGCCAACTCTGTCACCAGACTGGGGAGAAACCTTGCTCGCTTCTGTGAGATAGGAACAGAGAAGTCTGTCATTGATAGCTTTATGACATCTAGGAGGAAACTGACCTTAGGATGCTGTTAATGCTTTGGCTGGCAGAGCAGTGAGATGCAAAGAATCTCGATCCTTAGTTACATTTTTTTGAGTGACTGAATCAACCAGCTCTGAAGCCCATTCAGTCCCTGGGCTTCCTATTACATGAGATATATTAAAATATTTTAATTGATTAAGCTAAATAAAGTTGGTATTATTGCCTTTTTAAAAAACAGGTAGCAAAGAAAGTGAAATTGAGCGAGGTCAATGACAATGGCAATGACAAATAATATTAAGTGACAAAGCCAGGACTGCAACCCTAGACCATCTGACTCTATAGGCCATACTCCAGATTCATTGCATCACCACCTAGGGAATACGATGTAGAAAGTGTTTAGGAGTTTACTAGGGGTTGTAGGAAGGGGGGACAAAAAGAGCTTACAACTAGGGAAGGAAAATATTGGAGAGTGTTAAATGAGATTCCTTCTTCCCATAGAACATGGGATAACAGACATGTTAGCAGAGGGAAAATTTGGTTTGCCCAAACTCTAATAGAGATAAATAGTAATACTATTAACTTCGGTAAGCTTAGTAGGATTTGAAGTTGGATGTAAACGAACGTTGTTGCTTTTGTGTATTTTGGGAGGAAACACACTCTCTCTTCTTTTTTTCTTCTCCCTCTTTATTTCTTGTTCTGTGATCAGGGCATGAGAAGAGATCATGTATTTTCCTATTTAAAGCCAAAGGAAAAAGCCCAATTCCCCAATGTCTCTTTAGTCCAAATGAAGGACAAGCTGACAACTGATGACAACTTGATTTTGCCCTGGTTCCTGCCTCCTGGAGTGTGACTTCTTGGACCTTTGCCCAAAGTTGGATTTGCCTGTCACTTCAGATGTTGCAAAGAAGCTTTGCAAAAGCTCTCTCAGGGAACTTGCTGACTGAGGGAATGAATGATGTAGTTTGGGATGAAATTTGCTGAGAGGTGAAGTAGAGTGAAACTTTGATTTGTCAGAAATATCAAGAAAGTAACGTTCCTGAAATATGTAGCAGATTTATTCAAGTAGTAGGCTCTATTGCCTGCTGCCAGACTTTAAATTTTTACTTGGAAAAGTTTTAAAAATACAGAAAGTTTGAATACACACTTCTCTCAAGATATACAAATGACACATGAAAAGATGCTCAGTGTCATCATTAGGGGAATGTCAATCAAAATAACAATGAGATACAACTTTACAGCTATTAGGATGTCTATAATTAAAAAAGGAAAAATAGCAAGTATTGGCAAGGAATGTAGAGAAATTGGAACCCTTACGCATGCATTGCTGGCAGGGATGTGAAATGGTGCAGCTGCTATGGAAAACAGAATGGTGGTTTGTCAAACAATTAAATATACAGTTACCATATCCCAGTAATTCCATTTTTGGTTTACACACTCCAAAGAAATGAAAACGAACTCAGATAGATAATTGTATACCAGTGTTTATTACAGCATTATTCACAATAGCTAAAGTGTGGAAACCACCCGAGTGTCTATCAAAAGAAGAATGGGTAAAGAAAACATGGTATATGCATACAAAGGAGTATTATTTGAACATGAAATGACATTCTGATGGCATCCTACAACATGGACGAAAACACTGTGTGAAGTGAAATAAGCTAACACAAAAGGAATAGGCAAATTCATAGAGATAGAAAGTAGGTTAGAAGTTACCAAGGATTGAGGGGCGTGGGAATGGGGGTTATTGCTTAATGGGTACAGTTCCTCTTTAGGGTGATAAAAGAGTTTTGGAAATAGTGGTGATATTGTACAACATTGTGAATGCAATTAACAAAATTTAAAGAAAAAATACAGGAGAAAAAAAAAAAAACACCAACAGAATATGTAATGCCCATCAGATTGAATTAACAAATATTAATAGTTTATCAGTAGGGAAAACCACTAGAGCAGGTATGACCTAAATTAAATCCCTTACGGTTATACAGTGGAAGTGACAAATAGATTCGAGGGATTAAATCTGACAGAATACCTAAAGAACTATGGACGGAGGTTCATAACATTGTACAGGAGGTGGTGATCAAAACCATCCCCAAGAAGAAGAAAAACAAAAAGGCAAAATGGTTGCCTGAGGAGGTGTTACAGATAGTGGAGAAAAGAAGAGAAGCAAAAGGCAAAGGAGAAAAGGAAAGATATATCCATCTGAATGCAGCGTTCCAAAGAATAGCAAGGAGAAATAAGAAAGCCTTCCTAAGTGATCAGTGCAAAGAAATAGAGGAAAAGAACAGAATGGGAAAGACTAGAGATCTCTTCAAGAAAATTAGAGATACCAAGGGAACATTTCATACAAAGATGGATACAATAAAGGACAGAAACAGTATGGACCTAATAGAGGCAGAAGATATTAAGAAGAGGTGGCAAGAATACACAGAAGAGCTATACAAAAAAGATCTTCACGACCCAGATAATCACGATGGTGTGATCACTCACCTAGAGTCAGACATCCTGGAGTGCGCAGTCAAGTGGGCCTTAGAAAGCATCACTGTGAACAAAGCTAGTGGAGGTAATGGAACCAGCTGAGCTATTTCAATTCCTAAAAGATGATTTGAAATGTTAAAGTGCTGCACTCAATATGCCAGCAAATTGGGAAAACTTAGCAGTAGCCACAGAACTGGAAAAAGTTTTCATTCCAATCCCAAAGAAAGGCAACGCCAAAGAATGTTCAAACTACTGCACAATTTCACTCATCTTACATGCTAGCAAAGTAATGCTCAAAATTCTCCAAGCAAGACTTCAACAATAGTTGAACCGAGAACTTCCAGATGTTCAACTGGATTTAGAAAAGGCAGAGGAACCAGAGATCAAGTTGTCAACATCTGTTGAATCACAGAAAAAGCAAAAGAATTTCAGAAGAACATCTATTTCTGCTTCATTGACTACGCTAAAGCCTTTTACTGTGTGGATCATGACAAACTGTGGAAAATTCTGAAAGAGATGAGACTACCAGACCACCACCTTACCTGCCTCCTGAGAAACCTGTATGGAGGTCAAGAAGCAACAGTTAGAACCAGACATGAAACAACAGACTGGTTTCAGATTGGCAAAGGCTGTATTCTCACCTTGCTTTTTAAACATATGCAGAGTACATCATGCAAAATGCTGGGCTGGATGAAGCACAAGCTGGAATAAAGATTGCAGGTTGAAATATGAATATGCTCAGATATGCAGATGACACCACCCTTATGGCAGAAAGTGAAGAAGAACTAACAGCCTCTTGATGAAAGTGAAAGAGGAGAGTGAAAAAGCTGGCTTAAAACTGAGCGTTCAAAAAAAGAAGATCATGGCATCCAGTCCCATCACTTCATGGCAAATAGATGAGGAAACAATGGAAACAGTAATAGATTTTATTTTAGGTGGCTCCAAAATCACTGCAGATGGTGACTGCAGCCATGAAATTAAAAGATGCTTGTTCCTTGGAAGAAAAGCTATGACCAACTTAGACAGAGTGTAAAAAAGCAGAGACATTACTTTACTGACAAAGCTCTGTATAATCAAAGCTATGGCTTTTCCAATGGTCATATATGAATGTGAGATTTGGACCATAAAGAAAACTGAGAGCCGAAGAATTGATGCTTTTGAACTGTGATGTTGGAGAAGACTCTTGAGTGTCCCTTGGACTGCAAGGAGATCCAACCAGTCCATCCTAAAGGAAATCAATCTTGAATATTCATTGAAAGGATTGTTGCTGAAGCTGAAGTTCCAATACTTTGGCCACTTGATGCAAAAAGTTGAGTCACTGGAAAAGACCCTGATGCTGGGAAATATTGAAAGCAGGAGGAGAAGGGGACAACAAAGATGAGATGGTTGGATGGTATCACCGACTTGATGGACTCGAGTTTAAGTTGGTAATGAACAGGGAAGCCTGGTGTACTGCAGTGCATGGGGTCACAAAGAGTTGGACACGACTGAGCGACTGAAATGTACTGAATATTTTATCATATTTATCTTAGGGCTGCCCTGGTGGCTCAGATGGTGAGCAGGAGACATTGGTTCAATCAAGGCAAGTCACTAGGTATGGCAACCCACTAGGTATTTAAAATATAAAACATTGCTGACAAAGTTATTTCCCTGTAGCCTACATGATGAATGCCCCCTGCTGTATCCCTGAAGCCAGTCTCTGAGTCCCCTTGTAGCTAGGGTAGACAGTTCCTGTGCATCCTAACTGCCATCTCAAAAGCTTGCATCCTTCATCTTCCGTGGAGAAAGGCTCCCCTCAGTGGTAGGGAGCTTGCACAACCTGCCCACAGGGCAATCACAAAGGGACCAGAGTTGCCATTCCTGGAGGCCAAGCCTCATCACAGAAATGGAAGTTGGAGAATAAATATCTTGGATTTATTGACCTTCAGCGAATTGTGTCTGAGGCATATTTTCTCTGTGGCTCTTCAGAGGGTGCCCAGTGAGACTGAGCCCAAGTTGCCTACAGTTGTAACCCTCTTGGTTGGTACACACCATGTTGGCTTTTTGGCCTTCCCCACATCTTTATGGTGCTTCCTTCAATTGACACCCCCAAAACTACTTGTTCCCAATATCTTGTTTTAGGCTCTGTTTTTGGAAGAACCCAAACTAAGACACCCACTTTCCTCTTTATTCTCCTCTTCACTTATAGTAAGAAATCACTTTCATGAAGTTGGTAAAGCTTGGGTGGTCTATCCAAGGTTTAAAAATTGGTGGTTAATACATAAGATATGGAACATTCCAGGTTCCTATGCAATACTGAGGATGAGATGCCTGGATGACATCACTGATGCATTGGACATGAACTTGGGCAAACTTTGGGAGGTGGTGAGGGACAGGGAGGCCTGGCGTGCTGCAGTCATGGGGTCGCAAAGAGTCAGACACTACTGGGAGACTGAACAATAACGTAAGATATGTGTTATCCCAGGTGGCGCTAGTGGTAAAGAACTCACCTGCTGGTGCAGGAGATGAAAGGGACTTGTATTCAATTCCTGGGTCAGAAAGAGCCCCTGGAGAAGGGCGCGGCAACCTACTCCAGTATTCTTGTTTGGAGAATCCCATGGACAGAGGAGCCTGGCGGGCTGCAGTCTAGAGGGTTGCAAAGAGTCAGACGTAACTGAAGCGACTTAGCATGCATGCTTGCACCTAAGATATACTTGAATGGATTTAAATAATTTTATGAATGGAATCACTGTGTGTGTGTGTGGCTCTGCAACTTTTCTCACTCAATATGTTTTTAAGATTTCTCCATGTGATAACAGAGATCTAGTTCATTATTTTCAAGTACTGTATGCAATTTTAAATATTGTATGGCTTAATCACATTTTATTTGGCCACCTCCTTCATCTTGAGCATTTCTGATAGATTTTGCTATTATAAACATGTTTCAATGAGTACCCTTATACTTCTGTTTCATTTTAAAGGAATGTATCCAGAAGTGGAATTGTTGAATTGTAGGGCATGCATAAAAATTCATATGTATAAAAAGTTGATTGAGGTGAAATTCACATAACGTAAGATTAGCTATTTTAAAACAAACAATTTAGTGGAATTTAGTACATTTCACAATGTTGTGCAACCACCATCCCTTTCTAGATCCAAAACAATTCCATCACCTATTAAAGAAAACCCTGTACCTATTAAGCAGTGTCTTCCCCTCCCTCAACACTCCTCAGCCCCTTAGCAAGCACCATTCTATTTTCCGTCTCTAGTAATTTGCCTATTCTGGGCCTGTCAGTCTGCTGCAAACCTCAGCTCCTCACTTGCTAGCTGTGCAACCTATCATGAGTCACTTAACCTCTCTGAGCCTCCTTTGCCTGGAATGTAAGATGGAGATGGTTACCTCCCTGATAGGACTATTTCGAGGATGAAGTCAGATAGCTATGTGAAGCGTAGAGCACTGTGGCTCATCCCCAGTAAGTGCTCAGCAAGTGTTAGCTATTATTGTTATTCCAAAATCAAATAGAGGTGACACGCCGCAGCAAAAGTTCACTTCTCACTCATGCTACATCAGCACTTTGATTCTCCCTTTTACCTGGGAAACTCAATAAGCAATACGTTACAATGAGAGCTTTGGGATGGCAGGAATATTGTCTGTCTGTTGTATCTCTGTTGTTTCTCCAGTGCCTGGCACATGGGAGGTGCTCTGTACATATTTGTCAAATAAAATAATGAGTAAGTGAAAGTGAGGGTTTCCCAGGTGGTTCAGTGGTAAAGAATCTACCTGTTAATGCAGGATTTGCAAGAGATGTGGATTTGATCCCTGGGTCAGGAAAATCCCCTGGTGAAGGAAATGGCAACCCACTCCAGGATTCTTGCCTGGGAAATCCCACGGACAGAGGATCCTGGTGGGTTACAGTCCATGGGGTCACAAAAGGGTCAGACACAATTGAAGTGACTAAACAACAGCAGCAAGTAAAAGTGAAGGGTAGCAATCATTGGTGCTGCTCACCAAATATTTCCATGATAGCATCTCACTTCATTGATTCCCTGATGTTCAGTGTGACTTGTTTTGACCAATAAAATGCAAACAAAAGGGCCATGGGTCTGGCTAGCGTCCTCTAACCCAGTGCTGTCCTCAGTACATCCCTCCCACAGTCATGATGAGCGTGTGAATCATGTTGAGATAAAGCCTCCTCAGCCTGAGTTCCTTGGTCACTATGATGCTCAGCCTCCTTCCCCCTCTCTCCGTAATCATTACATGTAGCATGGGCAAGAAATGAATTTTTGTTAAGTCAATGAGATTCTGGGGGTTGCTTGTTACTGCACCTAGCCTGTCCTGACTAATACATAGGCCTGTCACTTAATGGAACTTCTGGGATGTTATTAAAAAATTCAAATAAACCATTCCACAAGCGCTGGCTTCTTCAAGGCCTCACTTTGGGATTCTATGTTTTATCTCATATTGTCATCACTTGGAAGACACTTTTAGAACTTCCACAAGAATCTCCAGCTCATTTATTTCTAAGTCCCTGGAGCTGGGTGTGCTCAGTTGCTCAGTCGTATCTGACTAACTCTTTGCAACCTCATGGGCAGTAGACTGCCAGCTTCCTCTGTGCATGGAATTTTCCAGGCAAGAATATTGGAGTGGGGTGCCTACTCCAGGGGATCTTCCTGACCCAGGGGTCAAACTCATTTCTCTTGTGTCTCCTACATTGGCAGGCAGATTCTTTACCACTAGCGCCACCTGGGAAGCCCTCCCTGAAGCTAGCAAACCTTTATTCTTTGGGGATGAAGTTCATGGTTGGAAATAGATCATATCAAAAGACACTGCAGTCAGGTCTAGAGAGGAAGGTAAGAGTCAGCAGGCTGGGATCATTTTTGGTCCAAAACAAGATGGGACTGGAAATAAGTGGGATTTATTTGCTTGCTCCATAATCTGGCCTGGAATTATCAGTATTGGCTGGCTGTTGTGACATGTTTCTTTTGTGCCAAGCATGTAACGAAGCACCCCCCTTACAACAGTCCCAAGAGGTGGAGTTTAGGGTCCTCATTTGACACGTTGGCTCAGGGAAGTGAAGCTCACGACTCAGCCCCACCATGGCATGGCTGTGAAGCTGGGGACTGCCCACGGGAATCTGACCCCAGAGCACTCAAGGGAAGACAAAACCCAAGCTTCTGAGGGACCAGAAGAAAGTGGTAACAAGTGTATTCCGCTGAGATGTTTGGATTTAGCCTTCACTTCTTATCCGGGGGAGACACTGAGTGCAGTGGTCAATGCTATGTCTTTCATCCCCTCTGTTTCCTCACCTGTGAAACAGAGAAGTCATCATCCTGTAACCAGGTTGTCGTGGGACCCGATGAGCTCTCTGTAAAGCTGTTATTGTGGGGCTTTACAGATGATTCACTATTAACCTAAGACGTGACACCGTAACTAACTCCTGTTAATTTGAATCCTTGACTACATACTGGACAGCTGAGCACATGACTTGGGGTCCAGGCTGCATGAATTTGAGTCCCATCTGCATTCCTCCTATGCTCCTGGACAAGCCCCTTGACACCCGGGTTGAATTTTTGTTTCTGCAAAATGGAGGTACTGATTGTACCAGCTTCATTAGTGCAGATCAAATGAGCTAATGAATGTGCAGCTTCTAGAGGCTTCCTGGCAGCAGCATCAACACACCAACTTGTTATCTCCTAACCCTTACCACAACAATGCAATATAGATGGTGCCACCCCATTTGTCAGAAAAGGAAACTGAGGGAAGAGGGGGACCAGGATTTGAACTCAGATCTGTCTCACTCTAATGCCTGTGCCCTCTCCCTTATATCACACTACTGTGTAGCCTTCTTTGTATCTACAGCTGCTTTCAGAACTGCAGAGCATCCCAGCTTCTCTGTTATCTGGTTCTGTGCATCATTTGGGCTCCAAACGGCAGCCCAGAGCCCCTGCTTCCCCTTTTTATTGGAGTAGTCGACAGTGAGATGGATCCCCTTGCTCTGGCAACTGGAGTTGAAAATATTTTTCTTGAGAAATGGGACTTGAATTTCTGCTCATGTACCTGCTGTAAACTGGTCTTACCTCTTTTTCATTTATCGCTGTTTGGAATCCTTCTTTCAGAAAGGGTCTCTGAGTTTAAAAAAAATAATAATAAAACTGGAAATTCAATTGGCCCTAGCCCAGACTAAGGCTCCACCCACTGGCTGCTTAAACTGCTGATCTGTGGACCAGGAAGCCACTGGGCCTCTTGTGGGAACTGCTCTGAAGGAACTCTGGTGCCTTGTTAGAGAGGGCTTTACTGTAATGCATTATAGGAAGCAGACTCTGGGGGATGGAGTGGATAGGCTGAAGCAGCCAGTATCACTAAGCAGTTTAAAGCAGACCGTTTCCAGCACAGTGGAAAGTTAAGGAAAAAGCTTATGTTGCAAAAGTGGGAGTTTTGGAATGTGAATACACAAAACTGCAGGCTTTCAGGCGAGCTCATGGGCAAGATCTCTTTGTAGAGCATTCCATCAAATGTTTGTTGAAACAGCAGCTTAACTGGATCTTTGTGGGTTTACTCACTGGTCGTTAGTTACTTGAAGGAGAAAATGGGGAATAATAAGCCTAGAAGCTTCACATGGAAAGTTAGACATTTTGTCATCAAATGTGAAGAAATGGGTATGAAGAAATTTCCTAAAACTCCAAAGTAAATCAATCTCAAACATTTAAAAAAATGGATCTTTGGAACCCAAATTCTGGTTGTAAGCAACCATCTCCAAATCTCATCAGACACTGTTTCCTGTACTGGGACCACTCTCGACAGCTGCCTTCCTGCCTGCCTGATCCCAGGCAGTCTTCTGTTTTGTGCCCGGGTGTCTGGACCACATGACCTCCAAGCTCTCTAAGGCATACAGCCTCTTCATGGCCTCAACCTGGAAGTGATCTGTGTTCCTCTCACTCTGTTGGTCAGAACTAGTCACCCGGCCCCATCCTGACTGCAGAGGGAGTTGGGAAATGTAGGGGTGAGCGTGGACCATTTGTGGAGGATTAAGTTTCTGCTACAAATTTTCTTCCTATGTGTTTTCAAGTCATCCAGTCTTAGCAGTCTCTCTCTCTTTTTGGTAATTGCCTGTTGGTTAGTCCACCCCAATCCCAAACCTGTAAACTCTGAGAGAAAGAACTAGAACTCATTCTCTATTGTATACCTTGTATCTAACCCAACCCAACACATGGTGGGGAGGAGGGCATTCACTATCTAGTTACTGATACAAGAAAAGAAAAAGAGGGACTTCCCTGGTGGTGGCTCAGAGGCTAAGACCGCATGCTCCAACACAGGGGCTCTGGTCAGGGAACTAGATCCCACGTGTCATAGCTAAGACCTGGCACAGCCAAAGAAATAAATGAAATATGTTTTGAAGAAAGAATGAAGAAATAAAAGACCCAGGAATATAGCCATTTAAAAAAATGGAGGCATAATTTTTTTAGGTAAGTCTCTCACTATAATTCAGATCACCTTTAACCTTTTGGATGTCCATCAGATTTCTGTGATTGAGAGTTAGTCTTCAGACAAGGCTAATGGAAACCTCCCCTCCCTGAAAGGCGTGTGTGCTAGCGCATGCATGCTCAGTCACTTCAGTGGTGTCTGGCTCTTTGTGATCCTACGGCCTGTAGCCCACAAGGCTCCTCTGTCCGTTGGACTTTCCTGGCAAGGATACTGGAGTGGGTTGCTATGCTTTCCTCTAGAGGATCTTCCCAACCCAGGGATTGAACCCATGTCTCCTGCATCTTCTGCACTGCAGGCAAATTCTTTATCGCTGACCTACCAGGGAAACTTCCTAAAGGAAATCAGTGCTGAATATTCATTGGAAGGACTGATGTTGAAGCTGAAACTTCCATACTTTGGCCCCCTGATGCAAAGAGCTGACTCATTGGAAAAGACCTTGATGCTGGGAAAGACTGAAGGCGGGAAGAGATGGGGACGACAGAGGATGAGATGGCTGGACGGCATCAAAGACTCAATGGACATGAGTTTGAGTACACTCTGGGAGTTGGTGATGGACAGGGAGGCCTGGCGTGCTGCAGTCCATGGGGTCTCAGAGAGTTGAACACAACTGAGCGACTGAACTGAACTGAACTACCAGGGAAACCTCTAAATGTGTAGATGTCCTGTATTTAATACTAGGGTCTATTCAAAGTTTCATGGCTTTTTTCTAGCTTCCATATTCATAATCATGACTTGTTTCATTGTTTCCGATCACGCACACACAAATTAAGGAGAAAAAGTATATGACTTTTTTTTCCTCCCAAACATGATCCATATTTAAAAACTATTGTTATTTATGTAAAAGTTAATTGCAGTATTGTGATTAATAAAAAATACATATATGGTCTTTCAGATGACCAAGGTATATTTCTCATATATATTTGGTCTTCTTCCAGAGTTCCTGGCTCAGCTCCCAAAACACTTGGAATTTCTCAAGTGTGGAGAGGGGTTTAGGTGTCTTTTGCTATGTTAATGAGGTGACTTTTGGACCCTCATCTAAGGATGGGAGCTGGTTGTCTAGGGATCCGTCCTGTGACTAGAGGGTTGGAACTTTCAACCTTTACCTCTTGAGGAGGGAAAGTGTGGTGTGAGGAGCTGGAGGTTAAATCACCAGAGGCGAAGGATTTAATCAACTGTGTCTAGGTAATGAAGCCTTCTGCTCCTGCTCTTCAGTCCCTAAGTCATGTCTGACTCTTTGCAACCCCATGGACTGTGGCACACCAGGTTCCATAGGGTTCTCCAGGCAAGGATACTGGAGTGGGTTGCCATTTTCTTCTACAGGGGACCTCCTCTGACCAGGGATGGAACTCGTGTCCCCTGCTTTGGCAGACAGATTCTTTACTTCTGAACCATCAGGGAAGCCCAGTGATGAAGCCTTTGAGAAACCCTGAAAGGACAGGGGTTGGAGAGCTTCCAGATAGGGATATCTGCAGGGGCTGGGAGAAGAGTGTGCCTGGGGAGGGAGTGGAAGCTCTGTGTCCTTTCCCCAGGCCTCGCCCTAGGACTCTCTTCTGCCTGGCGGTTCCTGAGTTATATCGTTTCATAATAAATTGATAGTTACGGGGTAGGGGTGGGAGAGGGGTATTCAGGACCTCTTTCAGTTTCCAAGAGTGGCTCCTTGTCTAATGTCGTTGTCAGGGTGCAGGTTGGAAAAGAATTTCTAGACATGAGACAGAATGAGAGGGAAATAAAGTTTATTAGAATGGGAGACGCTGTTAGAACAGCTCAAGTCCCTTACACGAAATGGTCCTCCCTATCCTTGGGTTCTGTATCTGAGAATTCAAACAAGTGCAGTTCGGTTCTGCCTGCATTGGTTGAATCTGTGGACTGAGAACTAGGGTTTCGGAAGTCAGACTGGTATAATGAGCTTTGTTCTTCTACAAGCCTCTCCTGTTCCTCCCATGCCACCTCGCCCCCTCCAGGCCATCCTATGAACAGACAAGTTTAAACAGTTTTAGCAACCCACTGTCTATCCTGCTGGTTTTGCTTCTCTGTTGAACCTTGCCCAAACAGGTTTGAATCTATTTCAAAAAACCAGGCCAAGAGGAGTGCTGATGGCCTCAATGAAGGGGTGCCAGCACCCTTGGCCCGTGCAATTAACCCCGGTTCATATACTCTCAGCTTGAAAGAGCCAAGGTTTTGCCAAAGTCAGGTTCGGGCGGCGTACCTTGCCTCCTTCTAAGTGGTTTCATTCTGTGCCTTTGACATTTCTCCCCAGAACAGAGTTCACCTCTCCAGACCCTGTGTACTGATCATTCCTTACAGGGCTTCTCTGTTTCCCTGGCCAGGCTTATTAGCGGTATTTTCAGGGCAAATCCTGCAGGAACCCTGGGCAGAACTCCATGAAGTACGAGTGAATGTTTTCAGTGCCAATGACTGCAGCCCCCGAATACCTCTAAAGGACATTTTCATTCCTTTCTTTTGTGTCCATCACCTTCCTCTAGTGCTTAGAGAGTTAGGGATGGTGGTGGGTGGGCTCTGAGCTGTATCTGTAAGACCCAGGTTGGAGGAGACTGATGGTTCTAAACCAAAATTTCCATATGGGCAGCAGAATTAGAGATGCTGTCTGAAGCTTTTCAAAGGAGTGTGGCCATCACTGTGTAGATCTCAGGGAGGAGGACCATTTCTTCTTGTGGAGCATTCATGGGGCGATTGCTCAATTAAACATAGATCTTCCCAGAAGTTTCTAGATGTGATTGAAAGTCCCTGCTCTCTGTGGGCAAAGAAGCATCCAAGGAGTGGAAAATTGGGGCACATACTCCCACTGGGGCCTGGGAGGTGGTCTTTAGTATCAGATTCTTTTGAGCGAAGAGAGTGACTCTAGGTTGCAGACACAAAAAGCTTAAAAAAAGAAGCCAAGTTCATTTATAGTCGACTTATGACCTTGCATTCTTTTTTCCCCCCAGGAAGGCAAAGAGGGGGGTCCTTTCACTGTGGCACCTGCTCCTGTTCAAGGCTTTCCTTGAAAGTTGAAAGCATCAGGAATGAACCCTCTTCTGTTGTAAAAACCATATATGCTCATTAGAAAAACAAAATTCACACAGTACAGTTATATATATATATATATATGAAGAGGAAAGAGAAAAACCTTTCAAAATCTACCACCCAGATAATAAGCATTGTTAACATTTTGATAAATATTCTTCCTGGATATTGCTAAACACACATTCTCTTTCCCCTTTTCTCTCTCTCTTTTACACACACACACACACACACACACACACTTCTATGCAAATGAGATCACATCACACTTGTTCTCTTATTCTGTAACCTGCTTTTTCACTCAACATTATGCCATGGTCCTCTTTCTGGGTCAACAAATTTAGAAATATTCTCATCAATTTTAATAGCTTCTTAAAATTCCACTGGGTGGTTAAAATGGACAATATTTAACTAGTTCCCTGTTGGTGGACATTTAGGCTGATTTTGATGTTTATTGTAGAGAATGTGGCTATGAAAATCCCCGTGGTTATGTCTTGATCCACACATATAATTTATTGCTCGTTTAAACATCTCTCTCTCTTTTTTTAAAAAGTGCTATACATAATAGCCTTTGCGGGGGTTGAGATGAGAAAAGAATGTGGCATTTCCAGAGACTTCTGAATGCCCTAGGAGAGTTCTCAGCATCGAAGTAAAACTCAGGAGTCAGGCCCAACATCAGTGTTGTCCTGATTTATAAGGAGCAAGAGAAATGAAAAGTGCAAGTCGTGTCTGACTCTTTGCGAACCCTTGGCCTGTAGCTTGCCAGGCTCCTTTGTCCATGGGATTCTCCAGGCGAGAATATTGGAGAGGGTAGACATTCACTTCTCCAGGGGATCTTCCAACCAAGCGACCAAACCCAGGTCTCCCACATTGCAGGTGGATTCTTTACCATCTGAGCCACCAGGGATGCCCAAGGAGCATGAGGGTACATGCTAAAAGTCCCAGTGCCTAGAATCTTTGCAACATGTTGCGTTAGCCTCCTCAGGGGCTGAAACACAAGCCCTAGGCATAAGTGGAGACCTGAGGCAGAGAGAAGCAGGGGAAATTAACACTGTATATCGAGGACTGGATTGAGTTTAAGTCCAAATGCCCCTGGGAGGGCGCAGGGAGCAGGAAATCACAGTAGAGTGAGGTTAGTGTTAAATATGAAATATGTTGGACACGTCAAAAGGCTCATCAGTCTTTGGAGGTCCAAGAAGCCTTCTTGGAAGAAGCCAACTTCAAGTAAGTGCTATAAGTTCAGTTCAGTCTCTCAGTCGTGTCCGAATCTTTGCGACCCCATGAATGGCAGCACACCAGGCCTCCCTGTCCCCATCATCAACTCCCGGAATCTACCCAAACCCATGTCCTTTGAGTCGGTGATGCCATTTAGCCATCTCATCCTCTGTCGTCCCCTTCTCCTCCTACCCCCAATCCTTCCCATCATTAGGGTCTTTTCCAATGAGTCAACTCTTCGCATGAGGTGGCCAAAGTATTGGAGTTTCAGCTTCAACATCAGTCCTTCCAATGAACATCCAGGACTTATCTCCTTTAGAATGGACTGATTGGATCTCCTTGCAGTCCAAGGGACTCTCAAGAGTCCTCTCCAACACCACACTTCAAAAGCATCAATTCTTCGGTGCTCAGCTTTCTTCACCGTCCAACTCTCACATCCATACATGACCACTGGAAAAACCATAGCCTTGACTAGACAGACCTTTGTCAGCAAAGTAATGTCTCTGCTTTTAAATATGCTATCTAGGTTGGTCATAACTTCCCTTCCAAGGAGTAAGCATCTTTTAATTTCATGGCTGCAGTCACCATCTGCAGTGATTTTGGAGCCCCCCAAAATAAACTCTGACATTGTTTCCACTGTTTCCCCATCTATTTCCCATGAAGTGATGGGACTAGATGCCATGATCTTAGTTTTCTGAAAAGCCTCTTGATGAAAGTGAAGGAAGAGAGTGAAAAAGTTGGCTTAAAGCTCAACATTGAGAAAACTAAGCACTATAAGGTGTCTTGGAAATGGCCAGGTGATAGAAACGTGGGGAGCGAGAGAGCATCCTGAGAAGAAGACACAGCTGCTTTATGGCTGGGGTTGGGGGAGGGTGGAGAAAGATATGGACCTTGCCCTCACTGAGCCCTAAATCTAGAAACCAAATAATCAGGTAAGTTTAAAATATAGTGCTAAATGTGATAAAGAGGGACTGTGACCCAGCCTGCGAAGATGCTTGGTATCTCTTAGCTTGTGGAAACCTGATATTCTCCTGAAGGGCATTTCTTATTTCTTGGCTTTGGGGATCCAAAAGCATTTCTCCTGTAACTCAGAAAACAATATAGTGGTGTTTGTTTCAGGGACCACTAGCATTGTCATGAAGGGTCTTCCTATTCATGTGGCCAAGATAGAACTGAAGTAATTTACAGAAAGGGAGGCAGAATTTGGGCAAGTAAACAAGGCAGGATTGTTTTGTGATAAGGACTGTTGTCAGTGAGAAGTAGGAAACAGCTTTGTAGTCATCATGGAGCTGGAATTCTGAGAAGAAAACTGGGAGAAAAGGTTATTGTAAGAAACTGAAATGCCCCTAAGAATTAATTTCACGTATGCTAAAGATTCTGGGGCTTCTGGAATTTCTAGCTCAGAGTGAAGGTGTAAATGTGAGTGATTGATTATATATGCAGTGTGCTGTGGACTGTGGTTTATGAACCATGTACTTTAGAACCATCTGGAAGGTTCTGGAAGGCAGATCCTTGGCATCATGGCCTAGCCCTAGGGGAGGTCTTACTTGTTATTCTAGCATCCATCTCAGCTCTGTTCCTACATGCTTCTCTTTCCTAAAGAATCAAGATTTTGTGGTTCAATTGTACACCCCTCCCCCATGCTCCCATCAAACTCTAGAGAAACTAATCTTGGTATAATTGAACTGTTCTCAAGGAATTGCTATTTTCCTGCTGGTGATTGCTTTAAGAGCAGGCATTTGACCCAATTTGGTTTTGCGCTCTCACTTGGTAAAAGAAAGCCTTTTGAAAGCTTCATAAAGTTTTCTCTTTCCTATGAAAAAGATCTGGGAAGAGAGAACTTGTCTGCTTCCTCTGAATGTTGTTGATTCTGAGCATCTACCTAGAACTGCTACTGTGGCCATTTGTGACCAGCTGAGGATGAAGCCAGTGCTGGATAGACAGGGAGAAGAGCTTGAAAGAACCTGGCTTCTTCATGACAGTGCTGAGTGGCTGTATCCACCTGTCTTTGAAGCTCTTGATCTCTCTGCTAACTTTCATGTTACCCGAGATAATAAACTCTTTACTGTTTGAGCTGACATTTCTTTTCTTAAAAAAATTATTTATTATTTGGCTGTGCCAGGTCTTAGTTGTGGCATGTGGGATCTAGTTCCCTGACTGGGGATTGAACCTGGGCTGTCTGCATTGGGAGCATGGAAATTTAGCTTCTGGACCACCAGGGAAGTCTGTCCTATGAGTTGAAGTTTCCATTACTTGCAGATGGGACACTCTAATTGATATATACTCATAGAGTCAGAATCTCTGAGGACACACCTGTTCCAGGTGATTCTGATGTGTGTTCTAATGTGGAAACACCTGGAGAGGTGGAAAGGATACTAAGCTGGATGTCACAGGTCTGGGTTCTGTTCCTAGTTGTAATGCTAAATTGCTGAGCAGCCTGGGGCAAGTCATACTCCCTTTCTGAGCCCAGCTGCCTCATGTGACAAAGAAGAGAGACACCCTAGAAATTCTATCCTTTTGAATTTTCCCATTTTGCTATAATGTGGTTCTAGGCAAGTAGAGTGAGGACCTTTGGCAGGAAATGACATCAAGGAAAATATTTCATTAATGTTGATGTCAGTGCAATAGAGCAGGAAGGAATATTATTGTTATTCAGCTATTGGTTTTCAGCTTTCTAGAGAAGTTCAGTTCAGTTCAGTCGCACAGTCGTGTCCGACTCTTTGCGACCCCATGAATCGTAGTACGCCAGGCCTCCCTGTCCATCACCAATTCCCGGAGTTCACTCAGACTCACGTCCATTGAGTCTGTGATGCCATCCAGCCATCTCATCCTCGGTCGTCCCTTTCTCCTCCTGCCCCCAATCCCTCCCAGCATCAGGGTCTTTTCCAATGAGTCAACTCTTCGCATGAGGTGGCCAAAGTACTGGAGCTTCAGTTTTAGCATCATTCCTTCCAAAGAAATCCAGGGTTGATCTCCTTCAGAATGGACTGGTTGGATCTCCTTGCAGTCCAAGGGACTCTCAAGAGTCTTCTCCAACACCACAGTTCAAAAGCATCAATTCTTCGGTGCTCAGCCTTCTTCACAGTCCAACTCTCACATCCATACATGACCACAGGAAAAACCATAGCCTTGACTAGACGGACCTTAGTCGGCAAAGTAATGTCTCTGCTTTTGAATATACTATCTAGGTTGGTCATAACTTTTCTTCCAAGGAGTAAGCGCCTTTTAATTTCATGGCTGCAGTCACCATCTGCAGTGATTTTGGAGCCCAAAAAAACAAAGTCTGACACTGTTTCTACTGTTTCCCCATCTATTTCCCATGAAGTGATGGG